>JAUIRK010000170.1:0-70000 GCA_030549495.1 Nectonema munidae | reverse complement strand
TATTATTAATATTATTATTATTAATATTAATAATATTATTATTAATATTATTATTATTATAATAATAATATTAATAATAATATTATTAATAATAATAATAATATATTATTAATATTATATATTATTAATATTATTATTAATATTATTATTATTATTATTAATATTATTATTATTAAATATTAATATTATTAATAATATTTATTAATAATATTACTATATAATATATTAATATTATTAATATTATTAATAATAATAATATTATAATAATATTAATAATATTATTTAATAATATAATAAATAATATTATTAATATTATTAATAATATTATTAATATCTAATAATATTATTAATATTATTATATAATATTTATTATAATATAATAATATTTTATAATTAATTATTATTAATATTATTAATATTATTATTATTATAATATTAATACACACACACACACACACACACACACACACACACACACACACACACACACACACACACACACACACACACACACACACACACACACACACACACACACACACACACACACACACACACACACACACACACACACACACACACACACACACACACACACACACACACACACACACACACACACACACACACACACACACACACACACACACACACACACACACACACACACACACACACACACACACACACACACACACACACACACACACACACACACACACACACACACACACACACACACACACACACACACACACACACACACACACACACACACACACACACACACACACACACACACACACACACACACACACACACACACACACACACACACACACACACACACACACACACACACACACACACACACACACACACACACACACACACACACACACACACACACACACACACACACACACACACACACACACACACACACACACACACACACACACACACACACACACACACACACACACACACACACACACACACACACACACACACACACACACACACACACACACACACACACACACACACACACACACACACACACACACACACACACACACACACACACACACACACACACACACACACACACACACACAATAAATATAATGGATATAGATTTTCGAAAAAAGATAATTCTTACATTTTAATTCAAAAAATTTTATTTCTAGGAGAATTTCAAAAAGGAAAAATGAATCGAAGTAAATTAATAACTTATTCCAATATATATCATCACATTTAACTCAAATTGTTTAGATACAAGAGAGGAAGAATAAAATGGATATAAAAAAAGATGAGAAGAATAATAATGGAACTCAGAGAATCATCATCACTAAATTGACTCATATTCAAAGAGTAGTGAAGCTTTCTTATGTACACAGGTGATGGAAGGTGTTGCAACAAATCATAAATAACTAACTAAACATCTAATAAACACTGCCTACCCCTGCAAAGCGTAGCATATTGCACGGAGCTTTGTGATTGGTCATCTGTTTCATTCAATGAAAAAGTATTGTTTACATGTGCACTGCTGATACGCTTCTTGACTTATGTCATAAAGAAGGAAGACTGCAAGACACCTGCTCTTTGCTTTAAAGTAGGTAACGTTGATGCTCTCCACTTTTAATCCAAAGCCAGACAATCGTCCATATTGCACAATGTTGTCAATCTTCTTCCTCACAAGAGATATTTAAATGTATAAATGATTGAGCATGTAGAGCTTTTTTAGTTTTTGTTTGTTTTTCCTATTCAATTTTGATGAAATTAAATCGAAGCAATTCTTGCGTCATGAATTAACCCTTGAATGAAGCTATATAATATAAACTAGCTAGATTTAATTGAAAAATTTTCTCACACTCAAACACGATGTGCTTTTTTACTGACACAAACAAAATATAATTTTATAAACGCATGGGATCTCCTGAAGAACCCATGGGTAGTTGAAAAATTTAGGTAGTCGTTCTTCAGGAAAAAATATTGTATGGTTCTCGTTTTTCAGGAAAGGAAATTATGGGGTGAACTTTTTCGGGAGAGTTTATATTGTAACTTTCCTGGAGATATAACATACTAATTGGCTGATTATATTGTTTGCATATTTATCAATGAAATATAACCATGGTTTGAAAATAAGCTTCAAGTTACATTTTACAAAGTATTCTAAGCCATGGGAAAAGAATTGAGATAATAAATAATAAGCTCATAGCAAGCAAAAGCGTAAACTATTTTTTAAATTTCCATTAAAAACGTGGCTGGATCGATTTTCTAATAATGTTTTTTTCGTTTATGCAACCACATTTATCATCCTTTATTCGTGTCAGTAGTTCATTTGAATTAGTATTTATTTTTATTGAAGTTAACCCTTTGAGGACAGGTGTCCCTGGACTGGGTCCCAATATTTTTTTTTTGGGATACTGGTGTCCCAAAAAATTGTAATTGTCTGCTTTAGATATATAAAATTGTATTGATAAATAAAGCAGACGATTAGTCTTCAAAATTCTGCTCCTCAAAGGGTTAAAAGCTAATTTACATTTTATATTTTTTAATTTTCAAAAAATTACCAGGCTAAGAGTATCTGACTTTTAGTAATTTGGATGCGCTGTTTCCGAATATGCAAACCGGTTTTCTCTATCGGGTCTCAATTTTTAGTAAATCGCATACTAATATTTTACATTTTTCATAAATGGAGGCTTTTTATACCAAATACTATATATAGTTTAACTTAATTAATTTAAATGATTTTAAAAGAAAATTTAAATGATTGTCTACCATATACAGCTATATTTAGATTTGCAAAGAAAATATACCACTTTAACTATCTATTTTTACGATTTAACATGATAAAATGTTTCAAAAATTTGTAAAAATAACTTAAATTGCAAGAAAAGGCATAAACGAAACAAATATAACCTCTGAGCTTTCTTTAACGGTACTTAGGATTCTTCTTATGCTTGCTACCGGGCTCATCACGTTGTAGACTCCAAATAAAGTCTGCAAATATAGCTGGGCTTCACTTTCCTTTGTAACGAGTTTCCATTGCGGCTATGTCTTGGTGAAATCGTTCACCGCGTTCATCATTTAGATCTAATGGATTTTCTGGAAAAAATTAAAGATGGGAGTGGAGAAAATAGATCTTTAGAGACATGTTACATCCAAATCTCTGATACGATTTGATCAAATCAGCCACTAAAACTTCATAATCCGCAGACTTATGCTTTCCTAAAAAATTATTGCATACTCGCTTGAAGCTAACCCATGCTGCTAGTTCCAGTTCAGTCATAGTATCATCAAAAGCGTCACCAAGCAAATACACCTTCCTTTACTTTTGCATCACTTAATTTGGGAAACTTTCTTCTCATATACTTAAAAGCAGGTTTATCGTTGTCTAGGGCTTTTACAAATTGCTTGATTAACCTAATTTAATATGCAATGGAGGGGAATGATTTTTTCTTTTTCCACGAGTGATTCTCGAATGACGTTGTGGGAGCCTGCCGTACCGTCTCTGGGTTCCCATTCTGAACGTATGTAATCTTTTTTAGCGCCCCTATCCCATATGCATAGGAAGCACATATATTTTGTGAAAACTAATTGAAGTCCACTCAAAATTACAACCACTTTTAAATCACAACACATTTGTCATTTATGCCTTTGTACTTTATCTTTTCTAGAATAAATGCCAACTCTTCGTAATTCTCTTTTAAAACCACCGAATGGGCAACTGAAATCGATGGTAGGGCGTTTCTATTATGCAGAAGTACAGCTTTTGTATTGTAATGTGAAGAATCGATAAACAATCTCCATTCAGTAGGGTCCTAGCTCAAATTCAAATCCATGAACAGTCCTTGAATGTTATTGCAATATGACAAATTGTTTTCTAATGAAAATCTATGTACAAAGTCATCAGAACGCAATTTGAACTTACTTACTCGAACATCTTTATTGCTAACACTTCACTCTGATGTTTTGTTAAATTGAGATCTCTCATGAGGCTTTTTCCAGAACCATTTGCCCATTTCGATAGAACAAGGAAGCAAAATGAACAGCATATATGTGGTGCCCATTTCTGGTCTTGATTTCTCACTTCAATTTAGAAATATAGTTTAAAAAGTTTTTTGACGTATTTTGATATTTTTCATTTATAAGCCTTTGTTGTTACACATCCACAAATAAAACAAAAATCAACCGGATTGTTCTTACAACTTCCTCTAGCATTTTTATTTATGTAAGTATTATATCTAGCTGAAAATAACAATATAAAGATATGTTAGATATATTAGGTAATTTTGAAACTGACCTTCAAGTGTCAAATTTACATAATAATGTAAAAATTTCAATCACGATTTACAAAACATCGAGACTTAATAGCCAAAAATGCGTGTCATTTTGGTAATCTACGCAAAAAATTACCCCAGAAAAGGTCTTTCTCTGCTCAGTAATTTTTTGGTTGTTGGACAGTGTTGTTTATTTTAATTTGTTTTTCATTGAGGATAGTCACACTGTAAAATATCAACAAAAAGATCAAGAATTCAATTTTACCATAGGCCTTTTTAATCGTCAAAACTGTTGAAAGTATTTATAACAATAAGTGCTTAAATTCATAAGATTTCAAAAGATTATTCATTTGAATATTTTGGGTTTCATACAAAAATATATTGTATTTTATTGAATTAAATGCCTATATTTTACTTGCTTTTTAGACGCGTAGTATTCTTCGGAAGAAACCTTTGGTGCAAAAAACTTCTTTGAGGTGGTCGTTCTTTAGAAGATCGAACACTTCGCTAAAAAACTTTTTTTACGGTTTTCTATAAGCCCTAAAATGTAAAGTGTGGGCTTAAAAACAGGAAATATATTATAGATCTTATAAGTTCCTCTTGATAGGTACAAATTAACAGTAAATATCTTACTATCTTTTTGCATTATTTTTAAAATTAGTCAAACATCAAGAAAGTATACACCCCATATGACCATGAAAATAAAATTTCTTTGTGTTCTTATGTTTATATAAACAAAAATGTTTTGATGTTATCTTCTTGGCATCTCATTATTGGAAAATCTTTGAGAGAGGATTCAAAGATTCAGAAAATCTTAGACTGCAAAATAAATTAATGAGACGAGATTTACTTGATTCAAAATATATTTTTCCACACAAAAATATCGGTTAGCCATTGAAGCACGAAAGCAATTCTTATAATTTGATGGTAAAAATTATTTTTACAAAGTTTGGAAAGAGGAATAACATGAAAGGAAAGAATGATTTGTTAATCAAAAAAGTTTTAAAAGAAAAAAATATTATTATCAACTGAAAAAAGAATTTTGTGTGTTCTGTGTAAAGAAAACTTATATTTTTTAGAATAATAATTTTTTGAATTTGATCTCATAAAGGTACATACGTACATTTATATGGTGCTTGATCAAAACGTCCCAAACCAAAGCGTCCGAAATCCAAAAACTCCGAAAATCAAAATGTCCGAAACCAAAAGGTCCGAAAATTAGATTAATAGTATCTCAACCCTAAAAAACATTTTTTTCCGAGAATCAAAAATGTTGAGGAAAAAAACTGAAAAATTTAGTTTTTTAGTTTAAAACTTTACACATTTTAGATTTAAATGAAAAATGCACTAAAATCAAGCGCGTCTTTTTACTGGAATAGATAAAAATTCATTCCAATCTCTTAAAATCAATTCAAATCCTGTAGTTTTTCCTTTGATTTTTGATAGCAAGTCTAATTTTCAAAGTCTTGCAAATTCGACTAATTAGTATAACTTTTTATGAGACTTTTTTCCAAAATTGGGTTATATATTTTAAAATCATAATCTTCAGAAGTGTTTGATTTTAATTGGTTTTCGGACGTTTTAGTTTTCGGACATTTTGGTTTTCGCACGTTTTGACTATGAATCCATTTATATATACTTATTTTAATCCACGCTCGTAAACATATTTAAAAACTCTCAAAAATTCAGTTTAGGCATAACAAAAAAATATCAAAAATAGCAGCTCGTGTGATTACCCATATACAATGCTACCATGCATTATAAAGATACCATGCTAGTATCTTTTATGCGTCCAGGCAATTAATTGCCCATTGGATAAGTTATGAAAATGCGCATACCAAAAAATCGATATAGGATTAAACACAAAAAAAAGCGAATATGCTTTATCGGTAGAATAAAATTATTTTCATACAATTTTGACATCTTTTCGCTAAAAAAAATAAGCCTTAACGCCAACTATACAATTTATTAAAATATGAAAGATATCTAAATTGTTTTACATAAGCCAAATAATACATTTTTTTCAGAAAAAAACTAATAAAATGATTGCAATAACAAATTATAAATAAGATAAAGTTAGAATAATATATATTGAGTTTTTTTGCCAATATCTCGTCTACAAAAGAATTCGGTTTGTGTTTATATGTCTATCGTCTATGCTCGTTTATATAGTTTCATTGAGCGTTTTTGAAATATCATGTATCATGATGTGCACAAATTTCGTCCTTACTCCTATGCGCTTTTAGTGGGAAAATTTCTACATTTGTTTGCTTTGCTTCTTCCACGTCGTTGACTGGCTTGTCTAAATAAAATATTATTTCTCATGGTGCAAAATGAATCAGACTTCTTCCTATCTTTCCTTCAGAGTGTTTAGTCCAGAATGATTAATCGTGAAACATTGAAACTAACTTTACTGAAAAACGTGTTTACCTTTAGTCTAGATAATCTCAACTTGAACATTTCCCATGGATATAAAAGGTAGAGAAAGTCATCCTTAATTTCCTTCTAAAAATGCTCAATTCAAAAGTAATTCACTTCTACTTTAAAATTTTTATATTCGCATCCTTACACCACCAGACTGACTGACTTTCTTGGTAAACGCTGATCAGTTAAAAAGATGTATTCAGTATACCTTAAATTTCAAAAAAAATTTAGTCATGCACAATACTTGCATTAACAAAAATAAAAATACATTTAGCCCTGACAAGAAGTTCATGTACCGAAATGAATAGCTTTTTAAAGTTTGATCCTTGAAAGTCTTAGCTAACAAAATTATCCTGACAAATGTCATTTATTTTGCTCACTTGAAAACAATTGCCTATATATCGTTGTTCATATTTTCTAGATCAATGATGATAAGTAACAGATGTGAATAAAATTTTAAATTAATTCATGGTATTTAAAATGCTAAGGATAGTAAAGTTATGCATAATTAAATTGAATACTGTTAGATATTTACTATCTGTGATATTTAGTTAGTTTACTATTTACTTAGCTCTTCGTCTTTTAATTCATTTAGGATCATATTTCTTAATATGTTATGGAATAGAACGTGATCGAAATAAAGATAAATCAATATTTAAACATAAAAAAATGAAAAAATCGTATTTTTATGCTAAAAATATCCATTTCACATGGAAGTAAATTGAAAGAGAAATTATCTTGATAACCAACCACGTATAAATAGATGCGCACACAGATAAGAATTTGGGCTGGTGAAATTTTGTGGACCTATTTAAAGCAAACAGTGTAAAAATTTATTAGTATCAATATTTATAGAATAAATATAATTTTATTAATGTAAAGCATAATCTGGAGTCTGGACCCTCCATCTATACTGTAATACTAGGATAAATAATATTTTAAAAAAATAATATGGCTTAAACAAGGATAAATATTTAAAGAAGAACAAAAAGACTATTTGCTTCTTACTTTTTATACAGTTGTTCTTATAGTTGGCTACAAATAGATTTCTATTAATCTTTATAATTTGGATTATGACTAAATGTTAGAGTAGTGCTCATATTAGTGTTTTAGTGATTTTATTATCTATGTTTATAACCATTTTTAATAATATATTTTAAAAGAAATTGCCCATTTTTTAATGTTCCCTTCTGCCACTCGAAAAAAATAAGCTATCTGTAATAGATTCACATTAAATAAGGTTGTAATAATGTTTTTGCTTATTTTACCACGACCTAACAGTATTAAAAAGTTCCAATATTCAAAATTTGAACATACTCATTGATAACAAAATCGCTAAAACCCGTGATGCCAATTTTTCTATTTCTTGGATATGAAACCTAAATTTATATAAGGTCAGTCAACTTTTATCTAGTTCCAAAAAAATCAATAATTAACCTGATGAATTTATATACTTTTTTCATTATTTCTTATAGAAAAGATAGAATATAGTTTTTTTGATTTTAAAATGTTAGAGTTAAAGAAAACTGTCCAAAATAAATATATATTTTTTACTTTTTATAGGCCGAATTTTAAAATGGACGAATAGTCTCTATACCCCTCCAAAGACGAATAGTCTCTATACCCCTCCAACGATAGATAATGGGTGCTTTCTCCCCTCTTGGAAAATTCTTCCCTTTGTAATTTTAAAATTATTTATGCATAACTTCTTAAAATAAAAAGAATGTTTTCACGTGTTTTATAGGCTCTAAACCCTTTTTAGTGATAAAATTTACAATAGATATTTGTTTGTGTAGATAGTGTTAACATCTTTGGTTATTGTTTGAGTTTCTAATGTTTTTTTCAAAACATTTTTTAAGTTTTCAACACATTTCTTTAGGGCTTATAGGTCTTCAAAACAATAAGTGTATAAACCCTATTCCTTTATATTCTAGTAATATTATACATAAATACAGATTTAGGAACCAACTACCTGATTTCCCGTCCGTGGGATGAAAAGTTCGGGTAGATCCAGGAATCAGCATCCTTGCAGATTAGGATTCATTGGCTGAATTCGCGAACGCACAAACGTTACCTAAACTGAACTAAACATATTTCATTGCTCCACTTATGAAATTCACTTGTGATCCACTCATGATCGCTCAATATCTAAACATTGTTTGTTTGAAAAGAAACAGTAAACTTATCTTTCTTATTCACGTGTTGATCTATCATAACGCAAGTTCAATGTCGCCTGCTCTTTTTTTCCAATTACATCTTACAATTAGTAGTCTCTATATCATAAGAAATCAATCAGTTTTGATTTATGTTTTTTGGATATGTAAATCTATGAAACGTCATTCATTTCATACTTATTATGCCTTCTCCAACTTCTTGAAGAATCTCTTTTCTCAATACTTCAAAATGAGTTCATTCAGCAATTCAAGTAGTACTACTAGCACTGAAAGAGTTGGGTTTGAGATGTATTATACTCATAGGGATTTTGAAGTCATGGATTCAACTACTAGTGCAAGCGAAGATTCTCAATCAGATACTCCATACTCATTGATAGCTCCTGATGCAACAGAGTATTTTTGGGAAACACAAAGACACAACCGTCGGAGATCTTGAGGCAAAATATTAGGAATGTTATTTCATTTCTACCTGGTCCTAGAGAAAACTATAGAAATCTTTCTGATCCTCTGGAAATTTTGAACATTTTTTCACTACAAGTCTCATATCATAACCCATATTTATAGCGGCACTAAAGAAAAATTACGAGAAAACTATAAGTGTGACATTTTGTTTATTGAAGAACTACAACAAATCAATATAACCAGTACTTTTATAGCTTTTATATTTTATACTCAATAGGGTTTATTTTTCTTTAAAATTTATTTTTATTTTGTTCATAGTTAGTTTATGATTTTTGGTTTATGAATGCAAATCTTGGGTTTCACTAAACATTCAAAAAAGGATGAACTTTGAAAAAGGTGAAAATTAGAGATATGGGCGTAGTTGGGGGCGCACTTTCATTGGATGCATGACTAATGCGCCAATCTGGTAGTGCTATAAACAACTTGGTGAAATTGTTCTTTAGAACAAAGATAGAAAAACTTGCGCTATTCTTATGAGAAATTTTGGAGCTTCTAAAAACAACGTGTAGATATATAGATTATATTCTCCGATAGAAATGGGGAATGATTTTTGAAAGCCGCAACCAGTAGAGATATATTTTTGCTGATAAATACTTTTAATAGATTTGATATCAAAAGAAATAGAAATCCCTTAGACAAACTAGACCCCATACCAGATTTACATGATGAATTTTTCAATAACTGTCACAAATACGTCCTACTGATTATATAACTATAGATGAGCAGCTAGTAAAATAAGAAGATCTCCTATAAATGTGTATGATCCTTCCAAACCAGCCCAGTATGCTATGAAAGTTTACGATTGTGAAGATTCAAGAAATTTTTTTGTATTTGCTAGTGTAGTTTATATAAGTGGATTGAGCGACAAAGATTATTTCAAGTCATCCAGTTATAGTAAAGAGTTAAATGACCGTTTCCAACATATCGAAAAGTTGTGGAATTTACGTGGCAAATGATTTATGTGTTTGGGCTAAAATTGAGTCGCTTACAATTTGCCGAACTGTTCGCGCAAACCGGAGGATTTTTTTCTTGCAATAATAATTTGAAGGGTTTTTTATTTATTTGATTTTTAGCGGAGAGATTATAGCTGTTATAAAGCATGCAGAAGATGGTCAATAGCAATCTTTACTAATTTTTTTGGATATAGCAGCTAATAATAGCTGGGTTAAATTGAAATCAAATAGGCCCAATATGTACCCTGATGTTAGGAGATCAGAAGTTTAGCTTTATGGATTCAACAAGTTTCATGAACCAAACGTTTCGTCAAGTGGAGGAGGGCACTGTTTTATTGATAACTGTAAACCGAGGAAAATAGGAACACGAAAATGTAAAAGCTGCCAAAGATCTCTCTGTAAAAATCATACAATATTCATTTGCACTGAAGTGAATATATGTAAATATGCTCATTATAACTTTATTTCATTCTTATTTTACTTGAAACATTGTTTTTTGAAAATTTTCAAATTTGATTATCGCTGACTTATTCCTCTCTTTCGAACCCATCAAATTCTTCATTTTCACTATCCGAGTTTAAAAGTTGCTCAATTTCGGCATTAAAAAGATCATGTTCTGATTCAACATTATTTGAACCACTATCATTGCAAGTAGTTTGCAACTCAGCAATGATTCCAGCTTTAGTAAAACCACTACATAATACTAGAGACTGATACTTTGGATCACGCATCCAAAATCCATTGTCTGATAGTGACAACTTGCACGACGTTGTCTTCCTGTTTTGGTAAAGGTATGTTCCCCTTCTGTCATCCAGCGCTCCCATTAAGCCCGCAATTGTACTTTAACCCATATTAGCCCAAGTAAAAATTTTTTTTTCAAAAACCGACTAGTTATGTTTAAAACTTTTCAAAAGTATAAACCAAATCAAATTTTTTGTTATTTAACAGTATTTAAGTAAAATACGGGGCGTACCAGTTTTTGGCACACTGGTCAAATTCACTTACAAAATATGACTAACTTAACCCTTTGTTTGCAAACATGGGTATTTTGGACCCGAACAATTTTTTAATAATATTTTTTCTATTATTTACTGATTATAAAACCATCAAACTCTTTTAATGCATTAATCAATTTTTTATTTAAATATTATTGTTTTTTTTCTATGAAAATTTTTTTTATTACACTTGGTAAAGAAAAATACATTTTAATTACATTATTGACAATGGTGGGTCTGATAGACCTTTGCAAAAAAATTAAAATAGTAATAGAAATAAATAAAAATTAATGTTAAATTTTTATCATTACTTACTACCTTATCTAAAATAATGTCTGAAAAAATAAAGAATATTTTTGAAATATTTCAAAGTTATGATAAAGAATTTTGTATTGAAGAGATGAGTGATTGTTCAACTTCTATTGATGAATTGTTAAATATTTTCGAAGAAGAACTTAAGATGAATAGTAAAAAAATAAAAATAAGAGGTTTTCTTCAATTTATGGAAGAAAAACTTATACATCCTTGGCTTCAATGGATATCACAAATACCGTAAATACCCAAATCAGTGAAAAGCTAACTCTTCTTTTACAGACAAAAACGATGTCATATCTGTTCCGCTTCAAAAGATAGAAAAATTAAGCAAGTGTGTTCTGAATGCCTAAAAAACGTGTGCTGTCAACACTCAAAGAGTAAGATAATTTGTGAATATTGTTAAGTAATGTGTTTTCATTTAAAATATTCAGTAAATAAATTGAATTAATTTGGGTAATGTTGCACTATCCGTGCATTGATGAAAAGCAATTTTAATTGGAAAGAAGTTGTTCAATGATATAATGCTTTCATATGTCAATCTTATAGATAGTTTGAGTATCGCACTATACGTGCATTGTAGCAAATAGTCTATGCCTGCCTCCATAATAAGAGTATATCTACATGATACACATATAGTGCGATGTAACGTGTCTATGTATAATGCTGTGATGAAGAGATGATGAGCTGTATGAGACAGGGACGCTCTCTTATACTATATGGCTTACCAACACAAATCTTTTTAGATTCATCATACACACTTATAACAACAGTGAAGGAGAGGGTATTTCACAAATGTTATTGCGTCTTGAACATTGGTTCCAGGCGAATCGTCGCACAGGACTAATCGTAGCACGCTTGCTGCAATCAATGGGCTCTCTCTAAGACTTTGATCTTGCCGTCTTTTTTAATCGTAGCACGCTTGCTACAATCAATGGGCCCTCTCTAACACTTTGATCCTGCCGCCTTTTCTTCATTTTGCAAGCACGCATCTTGAACAAGGACATTTTTCCTCATCATCACCGTTTTCTAGGCAAGCAAGTGCAGCTGCAAGCACATATGATGTCACATTTACTAAATGAGCGATAAACAGATAATTCTGATTGCATGGGACTAATCGTAGCTCCTAATTTATTCAATATATATAAAAAACGATGTTTCCCTTTAGGACAATATAACTTTTAGGTTAGGATTTGTTTTTTCGGTCTAAAATAATATATTTTGTTTCTAGCAAGTTTATAAATGTGTAGTTATGTTTTTTATCTATCAAACTAATCATATATTACCACAAAACACATGCTAGATGTTGGTCATTAATGGGTATTAAAAATTCAACTAATTAAAATTATATATCAAAAACATCTAAAATAGTTTATAAAAAAATTGCATAAAATACTATTGATAGAATGTAGATTAGGTTAAAGTTGTTTCTTAAATATGGTTTAAATTTTACTTAGGTAAACTCATATTCAATAAAGATGGTCAAAATGCCATTTCAAAAAAGGTGGAGCATAATCATGAAAGAAGAAATGAAAATATTGTGCTTTTCAACAAAAGTATCAGAGAAGAAGTAATAAATACCCATAAAAATATAACTATGCTAAAAACTGACTAAGAGAACATATTGAAATTATTTTGTATATGTTTTGTAATGATGTAAAATGGGCAAAAATTATGACATGATTAAACCTACCCTCAGATCATAATACACACCACCAATGATCCTATGTTTAACGAATCGAGAAACGACCACAGGACCAGCTAGTAAAAATATATTCTTTTTAATGTGAAAGATGATGACTTTTATTCATTTTAGATCTGAGTATACTTAGTTAATATAGCTATGTTGTAAAAAAAAGTGTTTAATATAGTAAAACATAAATATTTATCTGGAATCCATTCTTGAACTTAATAATGATTTCTAAAACTCTTTTTTTATTTGAAACAAAGTTATTCAATTATACTTAGTTTTTATATTGATAAAAGTTATCATGTACGACTTGATTTTTTTCATGTTATGAAAGTCATTAATAAAATAAGAAAACAGGATTTGTTCAAATATTAACCCTTGAGGGACTAGCTCATTGGAAATAACTGGCTTTGAGGCGGTAATATTATAAATAACGTCAAAGAATTATAAAGGAACTGCCTTGTTTTAAAAAGTATTGAAAGTATATAAAAAGACTTTATATTTTAAAACTTCATGAAAATAATTTTTAATTTATTTGTCTAATGGTTTTTGTTATATTTTTTATATCAACCAAAATAAACAAGTGGCAACTCTAAAAATAGTTTAAAAAAATAATAAAACAGTATTTAAAAGCTTATCCAAAATGCAAAGTTAAATTGAAAATTCAAATCTAATTATTATATGACTTAATAAAAAACTATCAAACAATTATAGATTTATCTAAATTTTCCATTAATTTAACATCATCAAAAAATAAAAAAATTAAATATGAGAGGTTTGGAAAAATAAATCTGAGAGGTTTAATTGATATAATTTTATGGCATTGAGCGCGAAAAATGCGTTGGGTTGTGCAACGAGTTCAAGACTAAGTTCATCGCTCACTTAGTAAATATGACATCATATGTGCTTGCAACTGAACTTGCATAGAAAACGGTGATGATGAGGAAAAATGTCCTTGTTCAAGATGCGTGCTTGCAAAATGAAGAAAAGGCGGCAGGATCAAAGTGTTAGTGAGGGTCCATTGATTGTAGCGTGCTACGATCAAAAAAGGCGGCAGGATCAAAGTGTTAGAGAGGGCCCATTGATTGTAGCAAGCGTGCTACGATTAGTCCCGTGCGACGATTCGCCGCATACCTTGAAAATTCAATAACTCTTGATTAAAATTTGAGCATAAATTTAATATTGTCTTATCACTTCGTCTTTTTAAATATCTCGTCCATGTTGCACTATGCCTGTATTGGTCTTCAATTTGTATGTGTATAGTAGTGAAGAGAGAGAAACACAGACTGTGTTGCTCTATTTGGTAGGATGTGTAGATATACTCGTATTATGGAGGCAGGCATAGACTGTATTTGCTACAATGCACGTATAGTGCGATACTCAAACTATAATCGCATTCAAGAAAAGATTGACATATGAAAGCATTATATCATTGAACAACTTCTTTCCAATTAAAATTGCTTTTCATCAATGCACGGATAGTGCAACATTACCTTAATTTGTTTAAAAAATACTACGAATAACATTATATGCTGTTATTAACAAAAAATTTAATCCCAACATTCATAGATGTTAAAAAAATATTTAGGGTACGTTAGACCCATGATTATCAATAACGTAATTGAAATATGTTTGCAAGTTGAGGGAAAAAATAACTTTATTTAACAATAGTTACTTGGGTAACATAAATTTGTAAAATTTTTAAAGAATAATGCAAAACTTTTTTTATAAAACTTTAGTATTTATTTATTATTATTTGTATGATATTTAACATTGCAAGTAACACAAAGTCCAACATCAAATTTATACATTCAGTAGTAGATCTTTTCGAGCATTGGGCTAAAGTACATCGTCTTCTTTCATCATTTTTTGTTTTTGAAATCAAATGATTTTTTTTCATCCAATTTTTCTTCACTATTGCATTTATTGTGTCTTGAAATTAGAGGAGCTGAACCAAATTTATTCAAATAGTATCTTGCAATTTCTCTTCTGAAATCTAACAAAGATTTTAAACTTTCACAATTTTTGTGTAGAGACCAAACATTACAAATTGTTGCATCAATCATCCATGTAAAAACTGAATAATACCATTTTTTACCTCTTATACCAACTCGATATTTATTAATATTTTGGTTCAAACGATCTACTCCACCCATTTTAAAATTGTACTGATAGATTAAATAAGGACAATCAATTTCTATTTTTTTCTTTTCTTTTTTAGAAAATCTCTTGACTTTTTTATATGGTAGAAGACCGTAAACAGATCTACTAAGTGTAACAACATTGTTATCCATCCACCTAACTGCTATTATATTTTTGCTTTCATGTGTACATAATGAAACCTTTCCCCGTTGTTCTTTAGACATTTCCTTCTGAGACAAAAGTGGTAAATTAGAAAAACGTCTTTCATTAATAGTTCCAGTGCAACCATAACCAAGAGATAGAAGTTTTTTTATAAGATTTTCCGATAAAAATAAAGAATCACAAAAAAAATATGGGAAGTGTTTTTTATCTTCAGTAAAATTGCTGATGGCGTTCAGTAATGTTAATCCAACTTTTCCATAAAGTTTTTCTTCATTCTTTTGATGAAGAGATTTACCTTAATAAAAAACAAAATTAATAAGATAGCCATCATGAAAGCAAGTACACCACACTTTATAACCAAATCTGATTGGCTTACTTCTTATGCACTGTTTACAGGGATGTTTTCCTAAATATTCAATCATTGATTCATCATGGGCAATGTATTGTGTTGGGACAAAGTATTCCATAAACTTTTTGTTCAAATGATTTGACAAACTTCTAACTTTAAAAAATTTGTCATTTAGATCTATATTATTATTATTTGCAAAGTGAATAAATTCCATTATTTTTTGAAACCAAATTTTTATTATACTTTTATAAATTATATCATTTTTAACATCATTTTTGCTTTCCCAGTATAAATGCCTTGAAGGTACACTACAATATCCAGATATGAGTAAAACTCCAAGAAATACTTTTAGCTCATCAATTTCAATCGAAAAATCAAATTTATTTTTGAATATTTCATTGACTCATTGCAAATTGAATTCATAATCTGTTCATCAAAAAAAAGCTCAAATAATTGATGAGATTCTAAATCTCTGAATTGAAAAAAATCGTTCATTGGAAAAATAGGAAATTTTGATTCAAAAGTATTATTTTTTATCCATTTATCTTTTTTTGTTTGTACTGTAAATTCATCTTTTGAATTTGCATTTGCTACAGCAAGAAGCTGCCCACTACTTAAATTATCAATATACGCTCCATTATCTTCATCGGCTGAATCTTCATCTATTAAAACTGAAGATTTTGGTGGTTCAACATATATTTGTAAAACACAATTAGCTAAATTATTATCTGCATCTGATAAAATATCATTTAAAAAATTAGACATCTAAAAGTTTGAGTAAAAAAGGATGAAAACAAAAATTAAATAAAAAGTTATAAAAACAAATTTTATCTAATTTTATATATTTTTAAAAACTAGTTAAAAATAATTTTTTTTAATATATTTAAGTAAACTTATTTATTTATTATAATACTCTAAAAACAAATGAAGTTTTTATTTGTACATATATTTACCCAGCGTGCCACTATTTGGACACCAAAAAGTAACAGACAATAAAAAATTTTTTATAAATCAATATTATTATTTTCACTATGCAAAATAAAATTTTAGTTCATTATAAACAATAAAAAAATAATTTAAAACGTATTCTAATATAAATAGTGTAAAAAAATTCTATACTGATACTATGTAATAAGAAAATTTTTTAAAAAAGTTAAATGTTCAAATAAATGATTATATAAAATAATAAATCAGGCAAAAATTTTGATTTGTTTGATATATATAAAACAAATAAGACTATTTTTTTCTTTTAAACTTGATTTTTGTTAAATTAAATATTGCCTAAAAAATATTTATATAAATAAAACATATTGTGCCAAAATATGGCACACTGGGCAAATATGGGTTATTAAACGATCTATTAACACTAATATCTAGCGATTGTAGTTCTTTAGTTAATCCACCTGGAATAATTGCAAGATCTGTTTTAACTTTTTTGACGTTGGCCTTGACCCTATCAGTGATATCGGCACGCTTAGAGTTGAAGATTAGGATTGATGGAAATGAATGAAAAAAATCTTAGGTCTTTTGACAAACACTTCACTTAGCCATTCACTAGTCTTCTGCTCGTCCATCCACGCCTTTGAATTAGCTTTGATAAATAATGATACCAGATGGAAACTTTTCTTTTGGTAGAGTTTTTCTTTTAAAAATAATCATAGGAGGAAGATTTTGACCATTAGCCTGGCAACCAAGAACTATTGTGAAGCATGATTTTTCGTTGCCTGTGGTACGAATAGATACTGAAGTAGTTCCCATTTTCTTGACAGTACGATTCATAGAGATATCAAAAGTTAGTGAGATCTCCTCCATATTAGTAATGTGTTCCAGTCATATTTTTTCAGCAATTATTTTTGTTCAGTAGTTCCGAAAAATATTAACTTTTTCTTCGCAATCTTTTGGCAGTTGTTGCGAAACGGTCGTTTTGCGCGCATTGAGAGATTGTGTCTTTTCATAAAACGAAAGCACCAAGAAAGAAAATTATTACTTTCAAGGAAAGAAACTATTTGAGATTGAATGAGTTTTTCGAAGATTTTAGCAACCGGGAATTATGGAAATTTGGGGATTAATTAGTTTCAGATGATATACATGCGGATGCCATACGCATCAGTAAACTTAGATGATTTGAGGTCATTGATCGCATTTTCAACATCACTTGGTTCTAAAAAGCTTAAAGAAGAAAGATTACTATGACAATATGAATCTTTAGCATTAAAAATATAAAAGTCAGGGGCAGAAGCCATAATAAAAGAAGTGCTCAATTTGTCAGCAGTAATATGTTGATCAGATATACTTTTCCCATTTATTTCTACTACTTTACAAACTTGACTTTTAGGTTTAATCAAAAAATTAATTTTAGACCAAACCATTTTTGAGTCTTTATTACTGGTCAAATAGTCATCATAATATTCTTTCTTTAAAAAGATAATTTTGTTCTTTATATACTTATAAAGATAATCTATATATCAAGTAAGAAATGGTTTAAAGATTTTAGTTCGACTATATATTTTATTTGGCGTGCTAAAAATATTCCTCAAAATACGCCTTTTAGGTCAGCTACGATTTAGGGACAATCTCGTTTAAAAATATTTCGGTTATAAAAAAAACAAATCTAAGTGTGAAATATTAGTCAAACCGCAAAATAGAAAAAAGCACAAATAAAAGATGTGTGAGTTTCGTTTCTTTTATGAAGCGCAACCAAACTCTTTTTTCTATTTCAAGCGGAAACTAATTTCACAATTCTTCTTCATGCCCCACGAATGCCCTTTCTTCTCTTTACATGTTTTCTTATTTTAGGCATTCCTCTTTTCTTTAATGATATTTTGTTTGAAATTTGGAAGATTCACTTTTGATACAAATATAACTTACCTTATTGCCATTCAAATAACCAATGGAGATATTAAAGAATCTGTCGAACGCATTCAACATTCTTTGAGTGCTCATGACACGAGAATAAAAGAAGCCTTCTTACCTCTAAATGAATTGAAAGTAGAAGCTTTGCGCATAATTATGAATGATGAAAATCGAATTCTTAATTTGATAGCTTGTATTGAAAAAATATTGGAGCACGTGCTTTTTAAACCTTTATCATTCAAAAATATAGAATCCTTGTATAGAAGGAAAATCGTTTCATATATCGATTTCGATGACAACCATAATGATTTAGTCGCACATATACAATACATAAGAAATAAAATCAAGAAGTTTGATAAAAACATATTGGTAATCCTTAGAAAACGATATTATTTTACAATTGCCCATATGCCGCCTAATCAATATTTAACAAAATCTCTAAGAAACATTTCTATTGATAAAAGTATACAAGGAAAACAGCCTGCTATTGAAATGGTACTCTATCAAGGAGATTTCCAATATCTCATACGCCGATTTTCGCTCCAAGCTTCTCAACATGATCAATAATATACATTTTAATTTACCAAATGTTTCAATGTGATTTATGCTTAATTTCTTCATTAATACTTGCTTTTTCTTCTTTTACAGATGAATTTGCTTTCAAATAAAAAAAATTAAATTTTGCATCAGAGGAGCACTCAAAAATTTTTTTCTTATTTTTTATTTCTATCATTATTTTGAGGATATTGAATTAGTCGTCTTTAGTAAATGCGGAAAGTAAACTTTTTTTAATTCAGAAATCATAAATGTTTCAGTGAAGTAATACACCTGCATCACTTTTCTACTAATTTCTCTTTGGAAAGATGATGATTAGTATATTTTTTTTATCAATCTTAGACAACTAGCGCAATTGAAAATATAGATCAAAATTTCGCTATCAGGTTAACTAACGAAAAAATGAACACACCTTAAAAATAACGTGGAGATATTAATATACAAAAAATAACTAGTAATATTATTATTGTAATAGTAAGCCTGTAGTAAAATTACTTTTTACCATTATTATCTAAATAGGGTATACGTCGTAATAACCGTAATATGTAAAAATAACGTAATTCAATATTTTTATTAAATTTTTGTATTTAGATGGCGTTAACATGAGTAACTTAATTTACCTTCTCGTATAAATATTTATATTTAAAATTATAGAAAGTATATAAAGCATATTTTCAATGAAAACAGAAAAATACATTTTTTTAATTACTTTTAATTTTGTCTGATTTATTCAAATATTTTGATAGAAAAGATCTCAGATATACTTGTATTGTTGAGAAACTTCTTAAAAAATCCTGTAAAATCTTAATTTTTTAAGTAATGCTCCAAAGAATTCTTGGTGGAATTATCCTGGAAAAGTCCATTTTAATTATTTTACAGATGAAAATTACATATAACTTCCACGCTATTCAATGATAACGGATGTAAATTTATTTACAAACAGCAACCAGAAACACCCAAAAATATTCTTACAAAAGATTAATGAACAAAGCATTAAAGATATAAAGTAAGCCCTCTCTTCTTCAGAAAATGCCATCCAAGTTTTGCCAAGGTAACGATGTATATATTGAGAAAAATTATATAGAACTTATACACTTATAAGAGGCATCATCACTGCATATTTATCTTTGAGAGGTCGAAATTTAACCATTTGCCGTTTGTATACTTCTATAGAGATAGCTGTTTGGCATTATAAAAAGGATTAACTATAGTCGGTACAATAGACACAAGAAGAAAAGGTATTCCGCAAAGTATAAAAAGTTTAGATAATAGAGATGAATTTTCTTATAAATTATACTGGGATATAGATAGTGAATTTTTATCAATCTATAGTTATGTAGAATTTTCTAAATCAAAAGGGAAAAAAAATGTATTAGATTTGACTTCCAGACCCCCTTCCCCCCCACCCCCTCCATTTTAGGAATTTCAGTAGACGATGAAAAAAGTAAACTTGCAATTTTTAAACAGTACGATTTTTCCAAGGGTGGAACGGATATAGTCGATCAGAGTATAAGAAATTATTCCACAAATAGAAAAACAAAAAAATGCATAGTTGCCTCTTTTTATTATCTATTAGATACGGCAAGAGTAAATGCAGGTACTATTTTTGCTTTTAATAAAGAGAAAAACCCAAGAAATGTAAATTTCTTTTAAATGTTTTTGAATGGAAATGTTTTTTTGATTATCAAAAAGACAAATTTTGGATTAAAATTTTTCTCTTTTTTTTTAAACTATTTTATTATCCTTAACAGTTTTTAATAAAGGAGATCATTCATTTTTTTTTAAAATACTGCCAGCAATTATTAAATAAAATGGCAAATTTTATGCAGAAAACTCATGTTGAGGTGAAAATATTTTTTATTTTAGGGAAATGATACGACAACCAAATGATTAGATATAAAAAACGATCAAATTTTTATTATAATTAAATTATGTTTCAACTGTATCATCTTCGTTCATTTCTATATCGTTTGATTATACGTATAAAACTTTCTCAAAATGGTCAAAAACGAAACTTATTTAAATTGACCGATTCAGCTTGTTTCGAGATATTGTAGAGGGAATGGTATAAACGAACTTTCTTTCTTCTTCAAATAAAATGATGCGCATCAAAATATGCCTATACACTCTACAGAGTCCTTGTTTTGTATTTAATTAATTTCATTAAAAAAACACATTGAATTCGGTATAAAATCCCGTTTTTAGTTCTATATCATTTTCAGTTATATTTTCTTTTTTTGCAATTTTGTTTTGCCCACTTAAAATTCTATTTGTTCTGTGACAAAAAAATTACATATATAGCTACGTATAACTAATTGGGGGCGTGAGTAAGGTTGATTAGGTACTTGGTTTTGATAACTCAAGGTCTTGGGTTCGATCCTGCATCAAGCCAACTTTCTCATTGTTCGATACAAGCGGCGCAAGTGTGCCTTCTCGATGAAAACCCCCACGGAAAAAAAAATTTAATCATGAAGTCCTTTATTTCAGTTAAAGTGTCATATGTCAATCATTTTTTGACAGGTATGATTAATTTTAAAAAATAAACATCACTGTTGGATTCAGCCTACTTGAAAATGGGTACATATGTGTAAAACACCTGATTTGCAAATTTGATTCACGCTTAAAAGTATTTTCAAATTCTAAATCCAAAAACAATCTATAATTGGAATTGGCATTGTTGATTTGTTATAAAAATATGTGTATTTCATGTAAAGTTTGAATGAATGTTCTGGTAGTTAGATTTTAGATGTAAACCCCAAATTTTATTTTTGGGAACAATTTTTAGAAGTGAACCAGAAATTTATTTTACACTTAGAGGTCATTTAAAATCCAAATGCAAAAACAATCTATAAATGAAATTGACATTGTTGATTTGATATGAAAATGCGTTTATTTCATGTAAAATTTGAATGAATGTTCTCAAAGACAGATTTTAGAAATAAACCGTAAATTTGTTTCAAACTTATAAGTATTTTGAAATCCAAATGCAAAAATAATCTATAAATGAAATTGGCAATGTTGATTTGATATGAAAATGTGTATATTTCATGTAAAATTTTAATTAATGTTCTCGGAGACAGATTTTAAAAATAAACCACAAATGTGCTTCACATTGATTAGCATTTTCAAATTCTAAATGCAAAAAGAATTTATAAATGAAATTGCGATTGTTGATTTGTTATAATAATGTGTATATTTCATGTAAAATTTGAATGAATGTTTTCAGAGACCGATTTTAGAAGTAAACCGCAAGTTTGTTGCACACTTATAGGTATTTTCAGTTTCTAAATTCCAAAAATAAGTCCAAAAATGAAATCAGCATGCCCGATTTGATATAAAAAAATATATTTCATGTAAAATTTGAAGGTATATTTTATTAGATATATTTCTCATCAATCAAAATTTTGATTAACATTTCCCAAAAAGTAACCATGATTTTGAAAAAAATTTAACTATAAAGTATTATGTGTTTAAAACTGTATATATTTATAAATTTTCAAACGAGTATATAATATAGAACCAAAGTTATAAGCTTAACTAAAGATACTGTCAGAATTTTGCTGAAAAAGTTTAACTTTTGATTTTGATTGACAGATTTAGGTATGATAAGGTCATTTAACTGCCATGAAAATAGTATCAAAAGATGCCGCTATCAATTTTAGGAAATGTCACGT
Organism: Nectonema munidae; assembly: GCA_030549495.1. Classification (NCBI taxonomy): domain Eukaryota; kingdom Metazoa; phylum Nematomorpha; class Nectonematoida; family Nectonematidae; genus Nectonema; species Nectonema munidae. The sequence goes on along the minus strand of JAUIRK010000170.1, from coordinate 46,966 downwards.
AGTATGGTAGCAAAAGATTTAGCCAATTCGGTACAAGAGAAATTTTAGTTGAGTCACTGATAGGGTGCAATGCAGAGCAATGGCCTTCTCTACACCTTCTTCTTCTTCTTCTTCTAATTTTCTTTGAACAAGTGCCACGAGTCCATTTTTCTTCACTGTCATTGATGGTGCTCCTTCGGTTGTTATTCCAGCAAACCTCTTCAATGATAATCCGGCGTCCACAATAACATTGAACAGCTGGCGAAATATCTCCAGTCCTAACCCTAACTCTTGAGTAACTTCAAAACTGTGATCAACACCACGAATCCACATTGCAAGCTGTGCTTGTATATGTCACATGACATGTCACAAATTCGCTCTGCCACTGTGTTGGCTGAAAGACTGATATTGCTAAACTTACTCTTTTTTTCTGGACAGATTATACTTTCAGCTTGTAACATGCACTTTTTGATAAATTCACCATCTGTAAATGGCTTTCCCGCCTTTGCAATCATCTCACTCACTACATAGCTAGCTTCAACTGCTGCACACTGTCTTTGGTTCCTAGTCCAAACGGCCGAAAACCAAAACGGCCGAAACCAAAAGGCCGAAACCAAAACGGCCGGAAACCAAAACGGCCGAAACCAAAACGGCCGGAAACCAAAACGGCCGAAACCAAAACGGCCGGAAATCAAAACGGCTGGAAACCAAAACGGCCGAAACCAAAACGGCTGAAAACCCAAATGGCCAATAACAAAATCTGAAATATTTTAACTAAAAATTAGTTTTAACTTATTTTTAAACAAATAAGTTTGCAAGTATTTTAATCCCTTTAAATTAAGTAAGACCTTTCAATTTTCCTTATTTTTCCTCTACAATATATATAACATGTTCATGTTAATCTGAATATAGCGCCAGCTCCTGTGTATAAAAGGAATACATACATAAACTTATTTTTAGTTTAGAATATTTGATTTGAAACTTATTCACATGCCACGTAACTCAGTCTACACTTTTTTCTATACCCCAACTTTCTGCTTCAGCTCATCAAGGTTTCTTAGTTTAAGCTTTCAAAATTTTGTTGAGTTTTTCAATTTTGTTTTTATCTCTTCGTTGTTATTACAACCCACTTTCAATTATTTTGTTTTGATTTGTCTGCTAAAAGAAAAAGATTTTAAGTTTTTTTCGTTTATTTCTTACAAGAATATGAAAACTAATGTTTTAGTAGATAACAAATTGGTCATTTTTTACCTTTCCATTAATGTACTATGTTTACTTCTGAAGGTTTTGAAATACGTAACAAAAGGAAAATGCCAAAAATATATTACTTTGTCACACTGAACAAGGTAACTTAAACTAAAAACTTCCTTCTAATACTATTTAAACGAGTTCATCCTCTAAAATTTCCACTCATTAGGGGTTTATGGTATTTGTTCAAAGATGTTAATTTATTTTATTTGACTTCTAACATCAGATTCAAAGAATACATTTAAGATGAAAGTGATATTTGGATAAACAATACCCAACCATAACTAGTATATCGAGGTCAGCTGAATCAGAGTTATAACGGAAAGTTTTTTCTTAAAGAAAACAATGAAACAAAATTTTCTTTTGTCTGAGTGATTGATTGTTTGATTAAATAACCTGGTTTCTCTAGTTAATCCATTGCCATCGATAAATCAAATGCCTTATAAATAACTGTTTTTATGCTCTTATTTCCACTTTATATTTCCAAAAAACAGGCATTATAAAGGAATAAACTTGCCAAAAAAAGAACTGATGGTGTAGAAGTTTTGTTTTCCACAAAAATAATAATCAACGGGTTCAGGACGTTTTGTATCCACGACGTTTTGCACTTGTTTTGCATTAGTTTAATCGGCACTATTTCTACTCTTAAGATGTTAAGTACCAAGAACAGTTTTTACTCTTTTAAAAGAGTGAATAATTTATATTTTTTCTTAATATTTGTTTCAAATTTCATTACTAATTCAAAAGAAACAATATTAAGTATGAAAATTTATGTGGATTGTTCGATCAAAATGACAAGTGGTTCAAAATAGGCGTAAGAACTTGATCCTAAGAAAGAATGGCTAAATTACTTAGAGACAAATGGCAAGGTGCATACAATATTTTGTCATTTGTGTCAAATCATGAGACAGATGAACGCACTAAGAAATTTTAGTCCCTCTTTGAGAGTAGGCATCAAAAACACCGCCTTAAAGAAAGACATATGTCAACCATTAAAAGTCAGATATGCATGACAGAGCTTTAAATCTTGAGCACAAACCTGCATCTATCGTAGACAAGTCAACTCCTATTGGTGTGTATCCTCTGTTTCTGTTGAAGAGTGGCAAAATTTGGAAAAGAATAAAATTTATTAGAAAAGAATAAAAGTAAAAAGAAAAAATATTCAGATTTTTGACTTCGGGATAGCCTGAATAAGAGAAATTCTTTTGTGTAGGCTTCCAATTGGTAACATTCCTTCCTCATACTCGTTCCATAAATTAACAATTTTTTTTGATAAGCTGTAAAATATTTTTTCTGATGTCTGAGGAGTTTTCTTTCAGAAATCAATTTCACCTGTAATCAAAAAAGTATTTAATCATTAACACCTACGAGTGGTTATAATTTAAAACGTAGTTTTTGATGAGTTTATCCTCGCAAAAATTTATTAAAATTACTTGTAATGTCAACAGTAAGGCTTCTTTGTTTATGCTAAATTAATTATTGTGTAAAGATTTTTGGAGTGATTCGCTTTGGAGTTGAACCGATGATGCCAACCCTCGACATCGTTGTTGGTCCTTATGGGCTGGCGATAAACACACCATTCAGAAACTTTCCAAAAAGGAATTTTTATCCATGTTGTTTCAACATAAGTGAAATTCTTTAAGTTGTTGCTGGGATACACTTTCTTTGACTTGTTGAAATAAAGAACTGAAAAAATATAAATAAGTTGGAGTTTTTTAAAGTAGAATAGTTCATAATCGAAGTCAAATTTTAATAGAGTATATACTGGAATAACAGTCAGGGTAGAGTGTAATTTTTTACGCAATAACACATATTTCTTTTTTTCATGACAATCACACACAATCCCCATTTTAATCAATCACAATCAATTTTTTCTTTATGCTCGTTTTCACATTCCAATTTATCCTATACTGTTGAAATCGCATTTCATTATCGAAGTGCTCGCTGACTGTAAAATCTTTACGCTTTTGTACCATTTAAGTTCGAATTGTATTTTTTTGAGAATTAAGAGATAAATGGTTTTGAAAGCTGGATATCCGAAAGTCCCTCCCACTTCACAATGTACGTAATAGTCTTCTCTTAGATGAGTAACCTGGCGTGTAATAACCATATGTTTACGAAACTTTGATTAATATGCAGATTTTTTGCTACCAATGATACATTTTGTATTCAAACTTTGAGAAATAATTTTTAAAGAAAAGTTTTGAAATGCTTGAAAGTTGCAGTTTGTAAGGAATCCAAACCTAAGAGACTTTATTGTGTCAGGATTTCAGATTTTCAATTTTCATATTCATAATGTTATCGTCTTTGAGAAAGTACTATTAAAATTTAAACTATATACAAATGTAAAGGTTTCAAAATCACCCAAAATTTCGATCAAAACAAATCGTGATTTTAATAATATAGGATAAAACTGAATGCTATAAAATGGATATAAGAAAAATTTAGATTGTGGTTGATTGCGTAAGAAAAAATGAGAAATGCCAAGGAATATAAAATAATATACTTCAAAATTGAAGTGATTCTGAGTGGTTTCAAAAGAGAAAATAAGAAATATGAGATAAAGCAAAATAAATGAAAGATTATGAGTGATTGCAAAGTAAAAAATTAAGAAATGTGCGTCATTGCGTAAAAAAGTCACACCAATAGTTTAAATTTATAATGGCTTAAAAAAATGAGAAAAGATGGTTGTATAGTGTTTAAGTGAGTTGACTTAAACTGTGAATCGTTCCCAAATGACAGAAATAATATAATTATTTAGTATACCAAACATGTTGTTGTGGCATCAAAGGAAGAGAAAGGAGTTTTTTCAATGTTCTGTGTGTCCCTCTATCATTGTTGAATAAGTTAACAAGTCCTAGTTCTTGAACCTGAAAAATAGTTTCAATAAGTATTCAAAGAAAATTATAAATTAACCTTTCTCCACACACTTTGAGACCAATGAAATTGGTAACCACTCATTTTAATATTTGGGAAGTTAACTCTTGAAGAGTTCCAAATTGCTTTTTCAAAATCAGCAACAAATTTTTTTAACTCAATTTTTTCAGAAAGTCTTCTTTTTAGCTTTAACAAATAAAGAAATTTAATTTAGTTAAAAAATTTTTCAAAGTCGGCTTAAGATCACATGATAATATAAATTTTACTTATACTAAATTATAATCTTCTTTTCTGGAGGACATGAAAACAAAAAAACAATGGAACTTGTTTGATGCAGTCATCACTCCTAATGAATGCATGTATTGAAAAAAGTTGCACAAAAGGTTTTTTAGCAACTTTAAACGTTCCGTCCACATACCTATAAAGTAATAATCCTGGAAAAGTATTATAGTTTAAACATTTTATTACCAAGTTTTTGCTTTTGACAATAAAGAAATTTGCAACTCTGTAACAAACATCAAATGCCTTTGTGCGTTGGTTTTTATGTCTTCTGAAAAGTTGGTCCAAGTTGAAAGATAAGTCAACTATAGCATGATTTAGATAAGCATGATTTGATAAAAATGATTAAAGAGACTAGGCTTATCTTTCTATTCTAAAATTAACGGCAGCCAAGGATATATTTGAAAAGAATATATATTTTTTCATTTTTTAAAGAATATTTTTTGATTCTTTTATTACATAATTTTATTTTGTTTTTTTGACAAATATATTATTTAATATCGTGCAAATTGCAAAAATATACGTAATAACTTTTATAACATTGTCTCTCTGAATGAGGTATATTAAATCTTACATCTAGCAGAAAGTTGAACATTGTCTCCCTAGTCATAGAAACCATCTTAGTATACAGGTGATGACAATCAAGTTGTCTCTACCCGTGTTCAATCGTACATGTTATGAGATTATTTATTAATATAATTATGGAAAAAAATATATATTGGATCATTTACGAACTGGTAACTAATTTCATTTTTTTTAGTTTTGAAAAATTCATGTCATATATTTAGATATCTTCTAAAACCTCAAGTGGGTTGACAGGGCGGATAACTTCTCAAAATTTATAGACATTATATACCATAAGCATGAAAGTATAAAGACATAACCTCTCATAACTTTTAGTCACTATATAACCCAAGTTATACCGTCATTTATTTGATATAAAAGGGAGAAAACTTTGTTTACTTTTTATAAAAAAATTATTTTGCATTTATTATAATATATGGCTTCAGAAGATCTTATTCTTCTAAACTCTTTCGTGCTTATTTTATTAATACCATAATTACTTCTATATCGAATCTAAGAAAAATGTTTTTCCCTCTTCTTTGATCTGAGCCATGCATTTGACTCATTGTCGCATAGAACACTACTGACCAAATTAAGATATTATGCTTTTTTTGGAAAATTCTCTTAAATTTGTTGAGTCTTATTTGACTGATAGATATCAGTGTGTTTCTTTGAATGATTTAGCATGGTTTTCTCGTACAAGTTCGATATTAAAAAATATGTTGACTTCTTAAATGGAATCGGATTCAAAAAAGTTTTAAATTTTAATCTCTTAGGATTAATCATAAATCATAATTTGTCTTGGAATACTCATATTTCTTCTGTTTCCCATAAGCTAGCTTATATTACTGCATCTTTAAAAATTGCTAAAAATATTTTACCTTCAAAAATAATGTTAACTTTCTATAAGACTTTGTTTTTGCCCCACATTACATATAGTATGTTTAATTGGGGTCAGACTAGTGATAATACTCTTTATCATCTACAAAAGAAAGTACAAAGACTGATATTTGGCTGGAAAAAACATTCTCATACCAACTCGCTTTTTGTATTTAACTCAATATCCAAATTCGAAGATATATATCATATGAAAGTTGCTCTATTCCTCTATAAATTCTTGATTTTTCTTCTTCCAAGTCCTTTCAATGAATTGATTTCCGTATTGGAAAAAATCGAACATCTCCTCGACATCCTATAACAATGATTCTGCCTTATTACAAATGTTCAAAATCCAGACAATCATTCTCTTACAAACTGTCTCTTTGTTTCAACTGCAACAGTACTGACCCTTATTATTATTATTATTCTACTTTCACATTATTTAAAAAATGGATCAAAAATTTTTACTTAAGTTACTATGAAAATTTTTCATATTTTTTCCAATTGTTTATCTATTTAAAAAAATCGACTAATTGTACTTCAATTTTATTTGATTCAGTTTTTGTCCTATTTTTACAACGAACTCTTCTGAATTTGTTCTGCTTTTACAAATATCATTGCTAATGGGTTGTGTCTTCAAGCGGGTGAGTGGCCTTTGATGCTGCTGACCTTCAAAAGTTCCTTCTTTCTAATTTTTTCCCCTTTGGCTCTTGGACTACACTCATGAGAGTTTCTTCCAAATTTCACTGTCCAATCAATTTTAATTATTCGTACTTTTGTAAATAAAGTTATTATTATTATTATTATTATCATATTATATAATAATGATATAAATAAATATAAGACTTACAAGCTCGATAGAAAAATTATAAATATATGTTATAGGTTAAATCATTATGAATTCAAAAACAAGAAGTTAAGTACACTGTACTGTGTTAAGAAAAATAACACGAATAACAATGAGATGTTTCACATATAAATGAGTACTTTTCAATATACTCTCTTTTAACCAACTTTTTGAACGATCCAATACTCAGATGTATGTATTCCAATAAATGATGCGTATTACTATTCCAAAATTTTGATAACTTAAACTTAATTGTCTGGTAGTATCTCCGTCCATTATAATAGGGCAAAATGGTTGAATATTTATAGCGCAGGTCATATTTACATTCGCCGAAATTGAAATCTAAAATTTTCTCAAATACATTAGACTGATAACCATTAAAAAGTTTAAATATTTTATATAGCCAAATTATATTTATATATAGGTCATAAATTTTTAATATGTTGGAGTCAAGAAATAAGTTGCTAGTATGACATGACGGCTTTATTTTATCAGAGTTATTAAAGAAATTAAAAGTGGCGAAAATATTACCTGTATTGAAGGCTAACAAACCTTACGATTGCTATGCTTCTTATAGGCCTATTTCAATTCTTTCTAATTTTTCAAAAATCATTGAAAAAATTATTCATACAAAATTACTTGATTATCTTTTAAAAATAGATTTTTTTTTTGAGAAACAATATGGTTTTATTACCCAATAGGTCAACACAGGATGCGATAACTAAATTGTCGTCATTGATAACCAAGTCTTGTACCAAATCTAATATAACAGTTTGCTTTTTCCTTGATTTTTCCAAGGCTTTTGAGAATGTTGATCATGAAATACTTCTTTTTAAATTATACAAAATTGGAATAAGAGGTCCTACATTTAAGTTGATTGAAAGCTATCTTCATCATAGGAAAAATTATATATCCTACTCGAATGAATGCTCTGACTATATTATCTAACTCAAACTGGGGTTCCGCAGGGTTCCATTCGTGGACTCTTGTTATTCCTTATATTCATTAATGACATTACTAATTGCATTCCTTCTATACTGCTGAAATTTTGTTGTATGCTGATGATGTGACTTTGGTGTTCAATACAAATACAAAAAGTAACTTTAACTCTATATATCTAACTTTGAAATATATTGACCAGTGGTGTTCTGAAAACAAAATGAAGCTTAATATGGATAAATCGAAATACATGGTATTCTCTAAAAGGTATAAAATTTTAAATTCAGACTTTACATTTCATAATAAAAAATTGGAAAGAACTTCAAATATAAATGATCTAGGAATAACTCTATCCGAAAATCTCTCCTGGAAATCACACATACACAATGTTATTATAAAAGTATCACGTCTTTTGGGATGTTTTAAGAAAATTAAAACCTACTTACCATTAAACACTAGAAAAACACTTTACTATGCGTTTGCATATCCTCACATTAAATATTTCAACTTAATATGGGGAATAAAATCTACGACCACTTTGAAAAAACTCAATAAAATTGTTTCAAAATTTTGTAAGTTCAGCAGAGTAAATAAAGGTGCTATCAACTTTAACCGGTATAAAGTTAACCAGTATGCATGTTTTATGTTTTATTATAAAAATCGTATCAAACTTGGTTCTTTCAGTTATCATAACTCTGTTATACATTCTCATTCTACTTGGCAGAAATATAAGCTACATATACCTAGATTTGAATGTTCCTCAAATTTTCGCTCCGTACTTTTATACACTTTAAATTTAGTTAACAGGCACTTCAAAGAGTTAAACTGTTCAAATTGTAAAAACTTTAAAAAATCTATAAAATTAATTTTATCATACTATTCTTAGTTAATTTTTATATTTTACTCTCATGACTTTATATCAGAGGTCTGGCAAGACCTCCGGGGAGACAACTCGCAAAACTTGCCAGCCTTATTATATATTTAAATGTGTAAATCGTAAAATGCTTAAAAAATATACTTAAAATAAAAATTTTCAAAAAATATTTTACATACATATTGAAAGCCACATTTCAAAAATTCTACCTAAAAGTTCAAAAAATTTAACTTTGAAATTGCAGTTTTATTTCATAAAAACTATATGATTGGTTGAAATGTTTATGTAATATATAATAATAATAATAATAATAATAATAATAATAATAATAATAATAATAATAATAATAATAATAATAATAATAATAATAATAATACTACTACTACCAATACTACTTTTTGCAAATTTTTACTTGTTTGATTTGCAGAAAGAATTAAACTGTTTTTCAATATTTCTTTTTAATGATATATATATCATTAGAAAGCTTATCGTTTGCTACATACTCTAGAATAATTTATTTTTGCAAAAGTTTTAAAAAATTTTAATAAATCGATTTTACTTCGAAAAATTTTGTCTAAATTTTTGAAAAAATTACGGACCACCTTTTTATTGAAGCATAATGTGAAGATTTTTAAAAAAAATTGAATGAAAATGATATCATTGGAAAGGTATACTCTTTGTGGTTAACATAGGCTAGGTTATACAAATAAATATATTTTCATTTTTCCAAAATCTGCTTTTATGTGAGGTCAGTCAAGTTTTATCTAGTTTCAAAAAATACCAATAATAATTAACGTTCTTAATTTATATAATATTTTTTCAATATTTTATATTCTCAATGGTAAAATATAATTTTTTACATTTTAAAATTTCATAGTTGAAGAAAACTGTCGAAAATTAATATATATTTTTTACTTTTTATGGGTCAGTAGTACAGGTCAGTATAATGTTTTTCTAATAAATTTAAAATTATTTTTAAAGTGAAAAATGTTGATCGAATGTACAAGATTTGAAGCTATACTCTTTGTGGGTAAAATAGGCTAGGTTTTACAAATAAATATATTTTTATTTTTCTAAAATTCGCTTTTATGTGAGATCAGTCAACTTTTATCTAGTTTCAAAAAATACCAATAATTAACGTGATGAGTTTATATATTATTTCTTCAAAATTTTGTATTCACAAATGTAGAATATGGTTTTTAACATTTTAAAATGTCATAGTTAAATAAAACTGTCGAAAATTAATATATATTTTTTACTTTTTATGGGTCAGTAGTATAGGTCAGTATAATATTTTTCTAATAAATTTTAAATTATTTTTCAAGTGAAAAATGTCGATTAAATGTAAGAATTTTGTTTGATAATCGTAGTCTACTTTTATTTAGTTTAGATACAACCTTTCTAATTTTTAACGAAGGGCATTCGTTATATTTATACCGACAGTGTACGAAGAATAAATCACATTATTGATTGCTTTTAGAGCATAACTATGCGAAGAAAGATTAACACATGTTGCATTACGCGTTTGTGAGCGCAGGAAATTCTTATCTCGCATACGCTTCACCACATCTTTAGAACGCGTGTGTGGTTTTGTCGATTGAATGTACGAATTTTGTTGGATAATCGTAGTCTACTTTTATTTAGTTTAGATACAACCTTTCTAATTTTTAACGAAGGGCATTCGTTATATTTATACCGACAGTGTGCGAAGAATAAATCACATTATTGATTGCTTTTAGAGCATAATTATGCGAAGAAAGATTAACACATGTTGCATTACGCGTTTGTGAGCGCAGTGAATTCTTATCTCACATACGCTTCACCACATCTTTAGCACGCGTGTGTGGTTTTGTCGATTGAATGTACGAATTTTGTTGGATAATCGTAGTCTACTTTTATTTAGTTTAGATACAACCTTTCTAATTTTTAACGAAGGGCATTCGTTATATTTATACCGACAGTGTGCGAAGAATAAATCACATTATTGATTGATTTTAGAGCATAATTATGCGAAGAAAGATTAACACATGTTGCATTACGCGTTTGTGAGCGCAGTGAATTCTTATCTCACATACGCTTCACCACATCTTTAGCACGCGTGTGTGGTTTTGTCGATTGAATGTACGAATTTTGTTGGATAATCGTAGTCTACTTTTATTTAGTTTAGATACAACCTTTCTAATTTTTAACGAAGGGCATTCGTTATATTTATACCGACAGTGTGCGAAGAATAAATCACATTATTGATTGATTTTAGAGCATAATTATGCGAAGAAAGATTAACACATGTTGCATTACGCGTTTGTGAGCGCAGTGAATTCTTATCTCACATACGCTTCACCACATCTTTAGCACGCGTGTGTGGTTTTGTCGATTGAATGTACGAATTTTGTTGGATAATCGTAGTCTACTTTTATTTAGTTTAGATACAACCTTTCTAATTTTTAACGAAGGGCATTCGTTATATTTATACCGACAGTGTGCGAAGAATAAATCACATTATTGATTGATTTTAGAGCATAATTATGCGAAGAAAGATTAACACATGTTGCATTACGCGTTTGTGAGCGCAGTGAATTCTTATCTCACATACGCTTCACCACATCTTTAGCACGCGTGTGTGGTTTTGTCGATTGAATGTACGAATTTTGTTGGATAATCGTAGTCTACTTTTATTAAGTTTAGATACAACCTTTCTAATTTTTAACGAAGGGCATTCGTTATATTTATACCGACAGTGTGCGAAGAATAAATCACATTATTGATTGATTTTAGAGCATAATTATGCGAAGAAAGATTAACACATGTTGCATTACGCGTTTGTGAGCGCAGTGAATTCTTATCTCACATACGCTTCACCACATCTTTAGTACGCGTGTGTGGTTTTGTCGATTGAATGTACGAATTTTGTTGGATAATCGTAGTCTACTTTTATTTAGTTTAGATACAACCTTTCTAATTTTTAACGAAGGGCATTCGTTATATTTATACCGACAGTGTGCGAAGAATAAATCACATTATTGATTGATTTTAGAGCATAATTATGCGAAGAAAGATTAACACATGTTGCATTACGCGTTTGTGAGCGCAGTGAATTCTTATCTCACATACGCTTCACCACATCTTTAGCACGCGTGTGTGGTTTTGTCGATTGAATGTACGAATTTTGTTGGATAATCGTAGTCTACTTTTATTTAGTTTAGATACAACCTTTCTAATTTTTAACGAAGGGCATTCGTTATATTTATACCGACAGTGTGCGAAGAATAAATCACATTATTGATTGCTTTTAGAGCATAACTATGCGAAGAAAGATTAACACATGTTGCATTACGCGTTTGTGAGCGCAGGAAATTCTTATCTCGCATACGCTTCACCACATCTTTAGAACGCGTGTGTGGTTTTGTCGATTGAATGTACGAATTTTGTTGGATAATCGTAGTCTACTTTTATTAAGTTTAGATACAACCTTTCTAATTTTTAACGAAGGGCATTCGTTATATTTATACCGACAGTGTGCGAAGAATAAATCACATTATTGATTGATTTTAGAGCATAATTATGCGAAGAAAGATTAACACATGTTGCATTACGCGTTTGTGAGCGCAGTGAATTCTTATCTCACATACGCTTCACCACATCTTTAGCACGCGTGTGTGGTTTTGTCGATTGAATGTACGAATTTTGTTGGATAATCGTAGTCTACTTTTATTTAGTTTAGATACAACCTTTCTAATTTTTAACGAAGGGCATTCGTTATATTTATACCGACAGTGTGCGAAGAATAAATCATATTATTGATTGCTTTTAGAGCATAACTATGCGAAGAAAGATTAACACATGTTGCATTACGCGTTTGTGAGCGCAGGAAATTCTTATCTCGCATACGCTTCACCACATCTTTAGCACGCGTGTGTGGTTTATTTTATCGGGCTAGTGTACGCTTAGTTTATTTGTAGTGTTCCTAGCTTAAATCTTAGTCAAATATTAAAACGCTTATAACTTTCACATTTTTCAACAAAATGCATCATGCGATATACCAAATTAAAACATTTTTTATGGGCTTTCAGAATACATTACTTATATCATAAGTACTTAAGAAATGCCATTTTACTGTTTTTATTTTCCATGGGCTTCATACCATTAATTAGCAGATAAGGGATGCATTTTAAACTAAAGCTCCTTTCATTAGGACAAATTTTTAGCTATATTATGTGACAATTTCCAGCACAATTATAAAGCGACTCTACTCTCAGAATCTAAATTTATTTGTAGATTTTTATAAAATAGTATTAGTTTTTCCATTTTTTTATAAATTAACCTTCGTTTTTTTTATTGGTCAGTATAATGTTTTTCTAATAAATTTAAAATTATTTTTGAAGTGAAAAATGTAGATCGAATGTACAAGTTTTGTTGGATAATCGTAGTCCACTATTTATTTTTAGATTTTTATAAAATCATTTTAGTTTTCAGTTTTTTATATATTATCATTAGTTTTTTACTTCTTTTGAAGTGCGGGTTTGATTTACACTTTGATTCGAAAAAAATATGTTTTGGATAAATATTATTTTATTATTGTTTATTGCATATAAATTTTTAAAGAGAAGATAAATTGATCAAAATATGTGTTTTAATCAATTTTTATCAATAAGTAATCTCATGAATTTATTTTTTTTTCACTTTAATCCTAAATTTATTTCTATATTTTTATAAAATAATTATAATTTTCGACATCCACATTGAAGAAATAATGAGTTTTGTTGGATAATCATATTCTACTTTTATTTAGATTAGATACAACCTTTATAAGGGATGCATTTTACTAAAGCTTTTTTCATTTGGACAAATTTTTACCTATATTCTGTGACAATTTCCAGCCCAATTATAAAGCGACTCTACTTTCAGAATCTAAATTTATTTGTATATTGAAGAAATATTTTTTCAGTATAAAGAGTTTTGAAAACTCTTCTCTTATATGTAATGATATATTCTCATCTAAATTTATTTGTATATTGAAGAAATATTTTTTCAGTATAAAGAGTTTAGAAAACTCTTCTCTAATATGTAATGATATATTCTCATAACCTGTACGGTTGAACGCGGGTAGACAACTTGCGTGTTATCTCCAACCCGTATATTACGATGATTCTTCTCCAACCTGTATTCTACGATGATTCATCTCCAAAGTATATACTACAATGATTCATCTCCAACCTGTATACTACGATGATTCATCACCAACCTGTATACTATGATGATTCATCTTCAACCTGTATACTACGATGGTTTCTATTCCACGTACAAATAACTAGGGAGACAATGTTCAACTTTCTGTTCACATTCTGCTATATGTAAGATTTGATATACCTCATTCGGGGAGACGATGCTAGATAAGTTATTACCTATATACATTATACCTGTATACTACGTTGGTTCATCTCCAACCTGTATACCGCGATAATTCATCTCCAACCTATATAATATATTTTATCAAATAATCAAAATAAAATTCTGTAATCAAAGAATCGAAAAATATTCTTTAAAAAATCAAAAAATATCAAACTTTCTGTTCACATTTTGCTACCTCATACGATGTTACAAAAGTTATTACCTATACTTTGCAATTTGCACGATTTTAAATATTATATTTGTCAAATAATCAAAGAATCGAAAAATGTTCAAATCAAAAAATATTTATTCTTTTTAAATATATCGTTGGCTCCCCTTACTTTTAAAATTGAAAGATAAAACTAGTCTTTAATAATTAATTTTTATCAAATTATGCACACACGAAACTAAAAGTAAGGGGAGCCAACGATATATTTAAAAAGAATAAATATTTTTTGATTTGAACATTTTTCGATTCTTTGATTATTCGACAAATATAATATTTAAAATCGTGCAAATTGTAAAGTATAGGTAATAACTTTTGTAACATCGTATGAGGTAGCAAAATATGAACAGAAAGTTTGATATTTTTACAGAAAGTTTGATATTTTTTGATTTTTTAAAGAATATTTTTCGATTCTTTGATTACAGAATTTTATTTTGATTATTTGACAAATATAATATTTAAAATCGTGCAAATTGCAAAATATAGGTAATAACTTTTGTAACATCGTATAAGGTAGCAAAATATGAACAGAAAGTTTGATATTTTTTGATTTTTTTAAAGAATATTTTTCGATTCTTTGATTACAAAATTTTATTTTGATTATTTGACAAATATAATATTTAAAATCGTGCAAATTGCAAAGTATAGGTAATAACTTTTGTAACATCGTATGAGGTAGCAAAATGTGAACAGAAAGTTTGATATTTTTTGATTTTTTAAAGAATATTTTTCGATTCTTTGATTACAGAATTTTATTTTGATTATTTGATAAAATATATTATATAGGTTGGAGATGAATTATCGCGGTATACAGGTTGGAGATGAACCAACGTAGTATACAGGTATAATGTATATAGGTAATAACTTATCTAGCATCGTCTCCCCGAATGAGGTATATCAAATCTTACATCAAGCAGAATGTGAACAGAAAGTTGAACATTGTCTCCCTAGTTATTTGTACATGGAATAGAAACCATCGTAGTATACAGGTTGAAGATGAATCATCGTAGTATACAGGTTAGAGATGAATCATCGTAGTATACAGGTTGGAGATGAAACATTGTAGTATATAGTTTGGAGATGAATCATCGTAGAATATAGGTTGGAGAAGAATCATCGTAATATACGGGTTGGAGATAACACGCAAGTTGTCTACCCGCGTTCAACCGTACAGGTTATGAGATATATATATATGTTTATATTTGAGTTTATATAAAGTATCCCAAAAGTTTATACAGACTTATTTGTTATAAATGCTTTTCTCTGTAGGCGTTAAGAAAACTATATAAATAATGATCGAGACAACATTGTTTTTATCGTTATTTATTTTTTATTAATGTCTCTTGAAAGAAATCTTCTAAAAAAATTTCAAATTAAAGTTTTTGAAAGATAGAAAACTGTATAAATATAACATTGAAAAATAATCATGAGTTTCAAGTATATTATCATGAAAAGAAGGCGTTAAGAAAACTATATAAATAATGATCGAGACAACATTGTTTTTTTCGTTATTTATTTTTTATTAATGTCTCTTGAAAGAATTCAATCTTCTAAAAAAATTTCAAATTAAAGTTTTTGAAAGATAGAAAACTGTATAAATATAACTTTGAAAAATAATCATGAGTTTCAAGTATATCATCATGAAAAGAAGGCGTTAAGAAAACTATATAAATAATGATCGAGACAACATTGTTTTTTTCGTTATTTATTTTTTATTAATGTCTCTTGAAAGAATTCAATCTTCTAAAAAAATTTCAAATTAATGTTATTTAAAGATAGAAAACTGTATAAATATAACATTGAAAAATACTCATGAGTTTCAAGTATATCATCATGAAAAGAAGGCGTTAAGAAAACTATATAAATAATGATCGAGACAACATTGTTTTTTCGTTATTTATTTTTTATTAATGTCTCTTGAAAGAATTCAATCTTCTAAAAAAAATTTCAAATTAAAGTCTTTGAAAGATAGAAAACTGTATAAATATAACATTGAAAAATAATCATGAGTTTCAAGTATATTATCATGAAAAGAAGGCGTTAAGAAAACTATATAAATAATGATCGAGACAACATTGTTTTTTTCGTTATTTATTTTTTATTAATGTCTCCTGAAAGAATTCAATCTTCTAAAAAAATTTCAAATTAAAGTCTTTGAAAGATAGAAAACTGTATAAATTTAACTTTGAAAAATAATCATGAGTTTCAAGTATATCATCATGAAAAGAAGGCGTTAAGAAAACTATATAAATAATGATCGAGACAACATTGTTTTTTCGTTATTTATTTTTTATTAATGTCTCTTGAAAGAATTCAATCTTCTAAAAAAAATTTCAAATTAAAGTCTTTGAAAGATAGAAAACTGTATAAATATAACATTGAAAAATAATCATGAGTTTCAAGTATATCATGAGACATTGTTTTTATCGTTTTTTTATTTATTTTTTATTAATGTCTCTTGAAAGAATTCAATCTTCTAAAAAAATTTCAAATTAAAGTTTTTGAAAGATAGAAAACTGAATAAATATAACATTGAAAAATAATCATGAGTTTCAAGTATATCATGAGACATTGTTTTTTCGTTTTTTTATTTATTTTTTCTCTTGAAAGAATTCAATCTTCTAAAAAAATTTCAAATTAAAGTTTTTGAAAACTGTATAAATATAACATTGAAAAATAATCATGAGTTTCAAGTATATCATCATGAAAAGAAGGCGTTAAGAAAACTATATAAATAATGATCGAGACAACATTGTTTTTTTCGTTATTTATTTTTTATTAATGTCTCCTGAAAGAATTCAATCTTCTAAAAAAATTTCAAATTAAAGTCTTTGAAAGATAGAAAACTGTATAAATATAACTTTGAAAAATAATCATGAGTTTCAAGTATATCATCATGAAAAGAAGGCGTTAAGAAAACTATATAAATAATGATCGAGACACATTGTTTTTTTCGTTTTTTATTTATTTTTTATTAATGTCTCCTGAAAAAATTCAATCTTCTAAAAAAATTTCAAATTAATGTTATTTAAAGATAAAAAACTGTATAAATATAACATTGAAAAATACTCATGAGTTTCAAGTATATCATCATGAAAAGAAGGCGTTAAGAAAACTATATAAATAATGATCGAGACAACATTGTTTTTTTCGTTATTTATTTTTTATTAATGTCTCTTGAAAGAATTCAATCTTCTAAAAAAAATTTCAAATTAAAGTCTTTGAAAGATAGAAAACTGTATAAATATAACATTGAAAAATAATCATGAGTTTCAAGTATATTATCATGAAAAGAAGGCGTTAAGAAAACTATATAAATAATGATCGAGACAACATTGTTTTTTTCGTTATTTATTTTTTATTAATGTCTCCTGAAAGAATTCAATCTTCTAAAAAAATTTCAAATTAAAGTCTTTGAAAGATAGAAAACTGTATAAATATAACATTGAAAAATAATCATGAGTTTCAAGTATATCATCATGAAAAGAAGGCGTTAAGAAAACTATATAAATAATGATCGAGACAACATTGTTTTTTTCGTTATTTATTTTTTATTAATGTCTCTTGAAAGAATTCAATCTTCTAAAAAAATTTCAAATTAAAGTTTTTGAAAGATAGAAAACTGTATAAATATAACATTGAAAAATAATCATGAGTTTCAAGTATATCATGAGACATTGTTTTTATCGTTTTTTTATTTATTTTTTATTAATGTCTCTTGAAAGAATTCAATCTTCTAAAAAAATTTCAATTAAAGTTTTTGAAAGATAGAAAACTGAATAAATATAACATTGAAAAATAATCATGAGTTTCAAGTATATCATGAGACATTGTTTTTTTCGTTTTTTTATTTATTTTTTCTCTTGAAAGAATTCAATCTTCTAAAAAAATTTCAAATTAAAGTTTTTGAAAACTGTATAAATATAACATTGAAAAATAATCATGAGTTTCAAGTATATCATCATGAAAAGAAGGCGTTAAGAAAACTATATAAATAATGATCGAGACAACATTGTTTTTTCGTTATTTATTTTTTATTAATGTCTCTTGAAAGAATTCAATCTTCTAAAAAAAATTTCAAATTAAAGTCTTTGAAAGATAGAAAACTGTATAAATATAACATTGAAAAATAATCATGAGTTTCAAGTATATCATAAAAGAAAGCGTAAGAAAACTATATAAATAATGATCGAGACAAATTGTTTTTTTCGTTTTTTTATTTATTTATTTCTCTTGAAAGAATTCAATCTTCTAAAAAAATTTCAAATTAAAGTTTTTGAAAAATAGAAAACTGTATAAATATAACATTGAAAAATAATCATGAGTTTCAAGTATATTATCATGAAAAGAAGGCGTTAAGAAAACTATATAAATAATGATCGAGACAACATTGTTTTTTTCGTTATTTATTTTTTATTAATGTCTCCTGAAAGAATTCAATCTTCTAAAAAAATTTCAAATTAAAGTCTTTGAAAGATAGAAAACTGTATAAATATAACATTGAAAAATAATCATGAGTTTCAAGTATATTATCATGAAAAGAAGGCGTTAAGAAAACTATATAAATAATGATCGAGACCACATTGTTTTTATCGTTTTTATTTATTTTTATTAATGTCTCCTGAAAGAATTCAATCTTCTAAAAAAATTTCAAATTAATGTTATTTAAAGATAGAAAACTGTATAAATATAACATTGAAAAATACTCATGAGTTTCAAGTATATCATCATGAAAAGAAGGCGTTAAGAAAACTATATAAATAATGATCGAGACAACATTGTTTTTTTCGTTATTTATTTTTTATTAATGTTTCTTGAAAGAATTCAATCTTCTAAAAAAATTTCAAATTAAAGTCTTTGAAAGATAGAAAACTGTATAAATTTAACTTTGAAAAATAATCATGAGTTTCAAGTATATCATCATGAAAAGAAGGCGTTAAGAAAACTATATAAATAATGATCGAGACAACATTGTTTTTTTCGTTTTTTATTTATTTTTTATTAATGTCTCCTGAAAGAATTCAATCTTCTAAAAAAATTTCAAATTAATGTTATTTAAAGATAGAAAACTGTATAAATATAACATTGAAAAATACTCATGAGTTTCAAGTATATCATCATGAAAAGAAGGCGTTAAGAAAACTATATAAATAATGATCGAGACAACATTGTTTTTTTCTTTATTTATTTTTTATTAATGTTTCTTGAAAGAATTCAATCTTCTAAAAAAATTTCAAATTAAAGTCTTTGAAAGATAGAAAACTGTATAAATATAACATTGAAAAATAATCATGAGTTTCAAGTATATCATCATGAAAAGAAGGCGTTAAGAAAACTATATAAATAATGATCGAGACAACATTGTTTTTTTCGTTATTTATTTTTTATTAATGTCTCTTGAAAGAATTCAATCTTCTAAAAAAATTTCAAATTAAAGTTTTTGAAAGATAGAAAACTGTATAAATATAACATTGAAAAATAATCATGAGTTTCAAGTATATCATGAGACATTGTTTTTTTCGTTTTTTTATTTATTTTTTATTAATGTCTCTTGAAAGAATTCAATCTTCTAAAAAAATTTCAAATTAAAGTTTTTGAAAGAAAAAACTGTATAAATATAACATTGAAAAATAATCATGAGTTTCAAGTATATCATCATGAAAAGAAGGCGTTAAGAAAACTATATAAATAATGATCGAGACAACATTTTTTTCGTTTTCGTTATTTATTTTTTATTAATGTCTCCTGAAAGAATTCAATCTTCTAAAAAAATTTCAAATTAATGTTATTTAAAGATAGAAAACTGTATAAATATAACATTGAAAAATAATCATGAGTTTCAAGTATATCATCATGAAAAGAAGGCGTTAAGAAAACTATATAAATAATGATCGAGACAACATTGTTTTTTTCGTTATTTATTTTTTATTAATGTCTCCTGAAAGAATTCAATCTTCTAAAAAAATTTCAAATTAATGTTATTTAAAGATAGAAAACTGTATAAATATAACATTGAAAAATACTCATGAGTTTCAAGTATATCATCATGAAAAGAAGGCGTTAAGAAAACTATATAAATAATGATCGAGACAACATTTTTTCGTTTTTTATTTATTTTTTATTAATGTCTCCTGAAAGAATTCAATCTTCTAAAAAAATTTCAAATTAATGTTATTTAAAGATAGAAAACTGTATAAATATAACATTGAAAAATACTCATGAGTTTCAAGTATATCATCATGAAAAGAAGGCGTTAAGAAAACTATATAAATAATGATCGAGACAACATTTTTTTTTTCGTTATTTATTTTTTATTAATGTCTCTTGAAAGAATTCAATCTTCTAAAAAAATTTCAAATTAAAGTTTTTGAAAGATAGAAAACTGTATAAATATAACATTGAAAAATAATCATGAGTTTCAAGTATATCATCATGAAAAGAAGGCGTTAAGAAAACTATATAATTAATGATCGAGACAACATGGTTTTTTCGTTATTTATTTTTTATTAATGTCTCCTGAAAGAATTCAATCTTCTAAAAAAATTTCAAATTAAAGTCTTTGAAAGATAGAAAACAGTATAAATATAACATTGAAAAATAATCATGAGTTTCAAGTATATCATCATGAAAAGAAGGCGTTAAGAAAACTATATAAATAATGATCGAGACCACATTGTTTTTATCGTTTTTATTTATTTTTATTAATGTCTCCTGAAAGAATTCAATCTTCTAAAAAAATTTCAAATTAATGTTATTTAAAGATAGAAAACTGTATAAATATAACATTGAAAAATACTCATGAGTTTCAAGTATATCATCATGAAAAGAAGGCGTTAAGAAAACTATATAAATAATGATCGAGACAACATTGTTTTTTCGTTATTTATTTTTTATTAATGTCTCTTGAAAGAATTCAATCTTCTAAAAAAAATTTCAAATTAAAGTCTTTGAAAGATAGAAAACTGTATAAATATAACTTTGAAAAATAATCATGAGTTTCAAGTATATCATCATGAAAAGAAGGCGTTAAGAAAACTATATAAATAATGATCGAGACAACATTGTTTTTTTCGTTATTTATTTTTTATTAATGTCTCTTGAAAGAATTCAATCTTCTAAAAAAATTTCAAATTAAAGTCTTTGAAAGATAGAAAACTGTATAAATATAACATTGAAAAATAATCATGAGTTTCAAGTATATCATAAGACATTGTTTTTATCGTTTTTTTATTTATTTTTTATTAATGTCTCTTGAAAGAATTCAATCTCCTAAAATAATTTCAATTAAAGTTTTTGAAAGATAGAAAACTGAATAAATATAACATTGAAAAATAATCATGAGTTTCAAGTATATCATGAGACATTGTTTTTTCGTTTTTTTATTTATTTTTTCTCTTGAAAGAATTCAATCTTCTAAAAAAATTTCAAATTAAAGTTTTTGAAAACTGTATAAATATAACATTGAAAAATAATCATGAGTTTCAAGTATATCATCATGAAAAGAAGGCGTTAAGAAAACTATATAAATAATGATCGAGACAACATTGTTTTTTTCGTTATTTATTTTTTATTAATGTCTCCTGAAAGAATTCAATCTTCTAAAAAAATTTCAAATTAAAGTCTTTGAAAGATAGAAAACTGTATAAATATAACATTGAAAAATAATCATAAGAAAAGAAGGCGTTAAGAAAACTATATAAATAATGATCGAGACAACATTATTTTTTTCGTTTTTTTATTTATTTTTTATTAATGTCTCCTGAAAGAATTCAATCTTCTAAAAAAATTTCAAATTAATGTTATTTAAAGATAGAAAACTGTATAAATATAACATTGAAAAATACTCATGAGTTTCAAGTATATCATCATGAAAAGAAGGCGTTAAGAAAACTATATAAATAATGATCGAGACAACATTGTTTTTTCGTTATTTATTTTTTATTAATGTCTCTTGAAAGAATTCAATCTTCTAAAAAAAATTTCAAATTAAAGTCTTTGAAAGATAGAAAACTGTATAAATATAACATTGAAAAATAATCATGAGTTTCAAGTATATTATCATGAAAAGAAGGCGTTAAGAAAACTATATAAATAATGATCGAGACAACATTGTTTTTTTTCGTTATTTATTTTTTATTAATGTCTCCTGAAAGAATTCAATCTTCTAAAAAAATTTCAAATTAAAGTATTTGAAAGATAGAAAACAGTATAAATATAACATTGAAAAATAATCATGAGTTTCAAGTATATCATCATGAAAAGAAGGCGTTAAGAAAACTATATAAATAATGATCGAGACAACATTGTTTTTTTCGTTTTTTTATTTATTTTTTATTAATGTCTCCTGAAAGAATTCAATCTTCTAAAAAAATTTCAAATTAATGTTATTTAAAGATAGAAAACTGTATAAATATAACATTGAAAAATACTCATGAGTTTCAAGTATATCATCATGAAAAGAAGGCGTTAAGAAAACTATATAAATAATGATCGAGACAACATTGTTTTTTTCGTTATTTATTTTTTATTAATGTCTCTTGAAAGAATTCAATCTTCTAAAAAAATTTCAAATTAAAGTCTTTGAAAGATAGAAAACTGTATAAATATAACATTGAAAAATAATCATGAGTTTCAAGTATATCATCATGAAAAGAAGGCGTTAAGAAAACTATATAAATAATGATCGAGACAACATTGTTTTTTTCGTTATTTATTTTTTATTAATGTCTCCTGAAAGAATTCAATCTTCTAAAAAAATTTCAAATTAAAGTCTTTGAAAGATAGAAAACTGTATAAATATAACTTTGAAAAATAATCATGAGTTTCAAGTATATCATCATGAAAAGAAGGCGTTAAGAAAACTATATAAATAATGATCGAGACAACATTGTTTTTTTCGTTATTTATTTTTTATTAATGTCTCTTGAAAGAATTCAATCTTCTAAAAAAATTTCAAATTAAAGTTTTTGAAAGATAGAAAACTGTATAAATATAACATTGAAAAATAATCATGAGTTTCAAGTATATCATCGAGACATTGTTTTTTTCGTTTTTTATTTATTTTTTATTAATGTCTCTTGAAAGAATTCAATCTTCTAAAAAAATTTCAAATTAAAGTTTTTGAAAACTGTATAAATATAACATTGAAAAATAATCATGAGTTTCAAGTATATCATCATGAAAAGAAGGCGTTAAGAAAACTATATAAATAATGATCGAGACAACATTGTTTTTTTTTTTATTTATTTTTTATTAATGTCTCCTGAAAGAATTCAATCTTCTAAAAAAATTTCAAATTAAAGTTATTTAAAGATAGAAAACTGTATAAATATAACATTGAAAAATAATCATGAGTTTCAAGTATATCATCATGAAAAGAAGGCGTTAAGAAAACTATATAAATAATGATCGAGACAACATTGTTTTTTTCGTTATTTATTTTTTATTAATGTCTCCTGAAAGAATTCAATCTTCTAAAAAAATTTCAAATTAATGTTATTTAAAGATAGAAAACTGTATAAATATAACATTGAAAAATAATCATGAGTTTCAAGTATATCATCATGAAAAGAAGGCGTTAAGAAAACTATATAAATAATGATCGAGACAACATTTTTTTTCGTTTTCTTATTTATTTTTTATTAATGTCTCCTGAAAGAATTCAATCTTCTAAAAAAATTTCAAATTAATGTTATTTAAAGATAGAAAACTGTATAAATATAACATTGAAAAATACTCATGAGTTTCAAGTATATCATCATGAAAAGAAGGCGTTAAGAAAACTATATAAATAATGATCGAGACAACATTGTTTTTTTCGTTTTTTATTTATTTTTTATTAATGTTTCTTGAAAGAATTCAATATTCTAAAAAAATTTCAAATTAAAGTTTTTGAAAGATAGAAAACTGTATAAATATAACATTGAAAAATAATCATGAGTTTCAAGTATATCATCATGAAAAGAAGGCGTTAAGAAAACTATATAAATAATGATCGAGACAACATTGTTTTTTTCGTTATTTATTTTTTATTAATGTCTCTTGAAAGAATTCAATCTTCTAAAAAAATTTCAAATTAAAGTTTTTGAAAGATAGAAAACTGTATAAATATAACATTGAAAAATAATCATGAGTTTCAAGTATATCATCATGAAAAGAAGGCGTTAAGAAAACTATATAAATAATGATCGAGACCACATTGTTTTTATCGTTTTTATTTATTTTTTATTAATGTCTCCTGAAAGAATTCAATCTTCTAAAAAAATTTCAAATTAATGTTTTTTAAAGATAGAAAACTGTATAAATATAACATTGAAAAATACTCATGAGTTTCAAGTATATCATCATGAAAAGAAGGCGTTAAGAAAACTATATAAATAATGATCGAGACAACATTGTTTTTTTCGTTATTTATTTTTTATTAATGTCTCTTGAAAGAATTCAATCTTCTAAAAAAATTTCAAATTAAAGTCTTTGAAAGATAGAAAACTGTATAAATTTAACTTTGAAAAATAATCATGAGTTTCAAGTATATCATCATGAAAAGAAGGCGTTAAGAAAACTATATAAATAATGATCGAGACAACATTGTTTTTTCGTTATTTATTTTTTATTAATGTCTCTTGAAAGAATTCAATCTTCTAAAAAAATTTCAAATTAAAGTCTTTGAAAGATAGAAAACTGTATAAATATAACATTGAAAAATAATCATGAGTTTCAAGTATATCATGAGACATTGTTTTTTTTCTTTTTTTTTATTTATTTTTTATTAATGTCTCTTGAAAGAATTCAATCTTCTAAAATAATTTCAATTAAAGTTTTTGAAAGATAGAAAACTGAATAAATATAACATTGAAAAATAATCATGAGTTTCAAGTATATCATGAGACATTGTTTTTTCGTTTTTTTATTTATTTTTTCTCTTGAAAGAATTCAATCTTCTAAAAAAATTTCAAATTAAAGTTTTTGAAAACTGTATAAATATAACATTGAAAAATAATCATGAGTTTCAAGTATATCATCATGAAAAGAAGGCGTTAAGAAAACTATATAAATAATGATCGAGACAACATTGTTTTTTTCGTTATTTATTTTTTATTAATGTCTCCTGAAAGAATTCAATCTTCTAAAAAAATTTCAAATTAAAGTCTTTGAAAGATAGAAAACTGTATAAATTTAACTTTGAAAAATAATCATGAGTTTCAAGTATATCATCATGAAAAGAAGGCGTTAAGAAAACTATATAAATAATGATCGAGACAACATTATTTTTTTCGTTTTTTTATTTATTTTTTATTAATGTCTCCTGAAAGAATTCAATCTTCTAAAAAAATTTCAAATTAATGTTATTTAAAGATAGAAAACTGTATAAATATAACATTGAAAAATAATCATGAGTTTCAAGTATATCATCATGAAAAGAAGGCGTTAAGAAAACTATATAAATAATGATCGAGACAACATTGTTTTTTTCGTTATTTATTTTTTATTAATGTCTCTTGAAAGAATTCAATCTTCTAAAAAAATTTCAAATTAAAGTCTTTGAAAGATAGAAAACTGTATAAATATAACATTGAAAAATAATCATGAGTTTCAAGTATATCATCATGAAAAGAAGGCGTTAAGAAAACTATATAAATAATGATCGAGACAACATTGTTTTTTTCGTTATTTATTTTTTATTAATGTCTCCTGAAAGAATTCAATCTTCTAAAAAAATTTCAAATTAAAGTCTTTGAAAGATAGAAAACTGTATAAATTTAACTTTGAAAAATAATCATGAGTTTCAAGTATATCATCATGAAAAGAAGGCGTTAAGAAAACTATATAAATAATGATCGAGACAACATTGTTTTTTTCGTTTTTTATTTATTTTTTATTAATGTCTCCTGAAAGAATTCAATCTTCTAAAAAAATTTCAAATTAATGTTATTTAAAGATAGAAAACTGTATAAATATAACATTGAAAAATACTCATGAGTTTCAAGTATATCATCATGAAAAGAAGGCGTTAAGAAAACTATATAAATAATGATCGAGACAACATTGTTTTTTTCGTTATTTATTTTTTATTAATGTCTCTTGAAAGAATTCAATCTTCTAAAAAAATTTCAAATTAAAGTCTTTGAAAGATAGAAAACTGTATAAATATAACATTGAAAAATAATCATGAGTTTCATGAGTTTCAAGTATATTATCATGAAAAGAAGGCGTTAAGAAAACTATATGTTTTTTTCGTTATTTATTTTTTATTAATGTCTCCTGAAAGAATTCAATCTTCTAAAAAAATTTCAAATTAAAGTCTTTGAAAGATAGAAAACTGTATAAATATAACATTGAAAAATAATCATGAGTTTCAAGTATATCATCATGAAAAGAAGGCGTTAAGAAAACTATATAAATAATGATCGAGACAACATTGTTTTTTTCGTTTTTTATTTATTTTTTATTAATGTCTCCTGAAAGAATTCAATCTTCTAAAAAAATTTCAAATTAATGTTATTTAAAGATAGAAAACTGTATAAATATAACATTGAAAAATACTCATGAGTTTCAAGTATATCATCATGAAAAGAAGGCGTTAAGAAAACTATATAAATAATGATCGAGACAACATTGTTTTTTTCGTTATTTATTTTTTATTAATGTCTCTTGAAAGAATTCAATCTTCTAAAAAAATTTTAAATTAAAGATTTTGAAAGATAGAAAACTGTATAAATATAACATTGAAAAATAATCATGAGTTTTAAGTATATCATCATGAAAAGAAGGCGTTAAGAAAACTATATAAATAATGATCGAGACAACATTGTTTTTTTCGTTATTTATTTTTTATTAATGTCTCTTGAAAGAATTCAATCTTCTAAAAAAATTTCAAATTAATGCTATTTAAAGATAGAAAACTGTATAAATATAACATTGAAAAATAATCATGAGTTTCAAGTATATCATCATGAAAAGAAGGCGTTAAGAAAACTATATAAATAATGATCGAGACAACATTGTTTTTTTTGTTATTTATTTTTTATTAATGTCTCTTGAAAGAATTCAATCTTCTAAAAAAATTTCAAATTAAAGTCTTTGAAAGATAGAAAACTGTATAAATATAACTTTGAAAAATAATCATGAGTTTCAAGTATATCATCATGAAAAGAAGGCGTTAAGAAAACTATATAAATAATGATCGAGACAACATTGTTTTTTTCGTTATTTATTTTTTATTAATGTCTCCTGAAAGAATTCAATCTTCTAAAAAAATTTCAAATTAAAGTCTTTGAAAGATAGAAAACTGTATAAATATAACATTGAAAAATAATCATGAGTTTCAAGTATATCATCATGAAAAGAAGGCGTTAAGAAAACTATATAAATAATGATCGAGACAACATTGTTTTTTTCGTTATTTATTTTTTATTAATGTCTCTTGAAAGAATTCAATCTTCTAAAAAAATTTCAAATTAAAGTTTTTGAAAGATAGAAAACTGTATAAATATAACATTGAAAAATAATCATGAGTTTCAAGTATATCATGAGACATTGTTTTTATCGTTTTTTTATTTATTTTTTATTAATGTCTCTTGAAAGAATTCAATCTTCTAAAAAAATTTCAAATTAAAGTCTTTGAAAGATAGAAAACTGTATAAATATAACATTGAAAAATAATCATGAGTTTCAAGTATATCATGAAAAGAAGGCGTTAAGAAAACTATATAATAATGATCGAAACATCATTTTTTTATTTATTTATTTTTTATTAATGTCTCTTGAAAGAATTCAATCTTCTAAAAAAATTTCAAATTAAAGTTTTTGAAAGATAGAAAACTGTATAAATATAACATTGAAAAATAATCATGAGTTTCAAGTATATCATCATGAAAAGAAGGCGTTAAGAAAACTATATAAATAATGATCGAGACAACATTGTTTTTTTCGTTATTTATTTTTTATTAATGTCTCTTGAAAGAATTCAATCTTCTAAAAAAATTTCAAATTAAAGTCTTTGAAAGATAGAAAACTGTATAAATATAACTTTGAAAAATAATCATGAGTTTCAAGTATATCATCATGAAAAGAAGGCGTTAAGAAAACTATATAAATAATGATCGAGACAACATTGTTTTTTTCGTTTTTTATTTATTTTTTATTAATGTCTCCTGAAAGAATTCAATCTTCTAAAAAAATTTCAAATTAATGTTATTTAAAGATAGAAAACTGTATAAATATAACATTGAAAAATACTCATGAGTTTCAAGTATATCATCATGAAAAGAAGGCGTTAAGAAAACTATATAAATAATGATCGAGACAACATTGTTTTTTTCGTTATTTATTTTTTATTAATGTCTCTTGAAAGAATTCAATCTTCTAAAAAAATTTCAAATTAAAGTTTTTGAAAGATAGAAAACTGTATAAATATAACATTGAAAAATAATCATGAGTTTCAAGTATATCATCATGAAAAGAAGGCGTTAAGAAAACTATATAAATAATGATCGAGACAACATTGTTTTTTTCGTTTTTTATTTATTTTTTATTAATGTCTCCTGAAAGAATTCAATCTTCTAAAAAAATTTCAAATTAATGTTATTTAAAGATAGAAAACTGTATAAATATAACATTGAAAAATACTCATGAGTTTCAAGTATATCATCATGAAAAGAAGGCGTTAAGAAAACTATATAAATAATGATCGAGACAACATTGTTTTTTTCGTTATTTATTTTTTATTAATGTCTCCTGAAAGAATTCAATCTTCTAAAAAAATTTCAAATTAAAGTTTTTGAAAGATAGAAAACTGTATAAATATAACATTGAAAAATAATCATGAGTTTCAAGTATATCATCATGAAAAGAAGGCGTTAAGAAAACTATATAAATAATGATCGAGACAACATTGTTTTTTTCGTTTTTTATTTATTTTTTATTAATGTCTCCTGAAAGAATTCAATCTTCTAAAAAAATTTCAAATTAATGTTATTTAAAGATAGAAAACTGTATAAATATAACATTTAAAAATACTCATGAGTTTCAAGTATATCATCATGAAAAGAAGGCGTTAAGAAAACTATATAAATAATGATCGAGACAACATTGTTTTTTTCTTTATTTATTTTTTATTAATGTCTCTTGAAAGAATTCAATCTTCTAAAAAAATTTCAAATTAAAGTTTTTGAAAGATAGAAAACTGTATAAATATAACATTGAAAAATAATCATGAGTTTCAAGTATATCATCATGAAAAGAAGGCGTTAAGAAAACTATATAAATAATGATCGAGACAACATTGTTTTTTTCGTTTTTTATTTATTTTTTATTAATGTCTCCTGAAAGAATTCAATCTTCTAAAAAAATTCAAATTAAAGTTTTTGAAAACTGTATAAATATAACATTGAAAAATACTCATGAGTTTCAAGTATATCATCATGAAAAGAAGGCGTTAAGAAAACTATATAAATAATGATCGAGACAACATTGTTTTTTTCGTTATTTATTTTTTATTAATGTCTCTTGAAAGAATTCAATCTTCTAAAAAAATTTCAAATTAAAGTTTTTGAAAGATAGAAAACTGTATAAATATAACATTGAAAAATAATCATGAGTTTCAAGTATATCATCATGAAAAGAAGGCGTTAAGAAAACTATATAAATAATGATCGAGACAACATTGTTTTTTTCGTTTTTTATTTATTTTTTATTAATGTCTCCTGAAAGAATTCAATCTTCTAAAAAAATTTCAAATTAAAGTTTTTGAAAAAACTGTATAAATATAACATTGAAAAATACTCATGAGTTTCAAGTATATCATCATGAAAAGAAGGCGTTAAGAAAACTATATAAATAATGATCGAGACAACATTGTTTTTTTCGTTATTTATTTTTTATTAATGTCTCTTGAAAGAATCCAATCTTCTAAAAAAATTTCAAATTAAAGTCTTTGAAAGATAGAAAACTGTATAAATATAACATTAAAAATAATCATGAGTT
The DNA here is from genome assembly GCA_030549495.1 of Nectonema munidae. NCBI lineage: Eukaryota > Metazoa > Nematomorpha > Nectonematoida > Nectonematidae > Nectonema > Nectonema munidae. The sequence goes on along the minus strand of JAUIRK010000170.1, from coordinate 16,882 downwards.
TCAATATAACATGAGACATTGTTTTTTTTCTTTTTTTTTATTTATTTTTTATTAATGTCTCTTGAAAGAATTCAATCTTCTAAAAAAATTTCAAATTAAAGTTTTTGAAAACTGTATAAATATAACATTGAAAAATAATCATGAGTTTCAAGTATATCATCATGAAAAGAAGGCGTTAAGAAAACTATATAAATAATGATCGAGACAACATTGTTTTTTTCGTTATTTATTTTTTATTAATGTCACTTGAAAGAATTCAATCTTCTAAAAAAATTTCAAATTAAAGTTTTTCAAAGATAGAAAACTGTATAAATATAACATTGAAAAATAATCATGAGTTTCAAGTATATCATCATGAAAAGAAGATGTTAAGAAAACTATATAAATAATGATCGAGACAACATTGTTTTTTTTTTATTTATTTTTTATTAATGTCTCCTGAAAGAATTCAATCTTCTAAAAAAATTTCAAATTAAAGTTTTTAGAAAACTGTATAAATATAACATTGAAAAATAATCATGAGTTTCAAGTATATCATCATGAAAAGAAGGCGTTAAGAAAACTATATAAATAATGATCGAGACAACATTGTTTTTTTCGTTTTTTATTTATTTTTTATTAATGTCTCCTGAAAGAATTCAATCTTCTAAAAAAATTTCAAATTAATGTTATTTAAAGATAGAAAACTGTATAAATATAACATTGAAAAATACTCATGAGTTTCAAGTATATCATCATGAAAAGAAGGCGTTAAGAAAACTATATAAATAATGATCGAGACAACATTGTTTTTTTTCGTTATTTATTTTTTATTAATGTCACTTGAAAGAATTCAATCTTTTAAAAAAATTTCAAATTAAAGTTTTTCAAAGATAGAAAACTGTATAAATATAACATTGAAAAATAATCATGAGTTTCAAGTATATCATCATGAAAAGAAGGCGTTAAGAAAACTATATAAATAATGATCGAGACAACATTGTTTTTTTTCGTTATTTATTTTTTATTAATGTCACTTGAAAGAATTCAATCTTTTAAAAAAATTTCAAATTAAAGTTTTTCAAAGATAGAAAACTGTATAAATATAACATTGAAAAATAATCATGAGTTTCAAGTATATTATCATGAAAAGAAGGCGTTAAGAAAACTATATAAATAATGATCGAGACAACATTTTTTTTTTCGTTATTTATTTTTTATTAATGTCTCCTGAAAGAATTCAATCTTCTAAAAAAATTTCAAATTAATGCTATTTAAAGATAGAAAACTGTATAAATATAACATTGAAAAATACTCATGAGTTTCAAGTATATCATCATGAAAAGAAGGCGTTAAGAAAACTATATAAATAATGATCGAGACAACATTTTTTCGTTTTTTATTTATTATTTATTAATGTTTCTTGAAAGAATTCAATATTCTAAAAAAATTTCAAATTAAAGTTTTTGAAAGATAGAAAACTGTATAAATATAACATTGAAAAATAATCATGAGTTTCAAGTATATTATCATGAAAAGAAGGCGTTAAGAAAACTATATAAATAATGATCGAGACAACATTGTTTTTTTCGTTATTTATTTTTTATTAATGTCTCCTGAAAGAATTCAATCTTCTAAAAAAATTTCAAATTAAAGTCTTTGAAAGATAGAAAACTGTATAAATTTAACTTTGAAAAATAATCATGAGTTTCAAGTATATCATCATGAAAAGAAGGCGTTAAGAAAACTATATAAATAATGATCGAGACAACATTGTTTTTTTCGTTTTTTATTTATTTTTTATTAATGTCTCCTGAAAGAATTCAATCTTCTAAAAAAATTTCAAATTAATGTTATTTAAAGATAGAAAACTGTATAAATATAACATTGAAAAATACTCATGAGTTTCAAGTATATCATCATGAAAAGAAGGCGTTAAGAAAACTATATAAATAATGATCGAGACAACATTGTTTTTTTCGTTATTTATTTTTTTATTAATGTCTCTTGAAAGAATTCAATCTTCTAAAAAAATTTCAAATTAAAGTTTTTGAAAGATAGAAAACTGTATAAATATAACATTGAAAAATAATCATGAGTTTTAAGTATATCATCATGAAAAGAAGGCGTTAAGAAAACTATATAAATAATGATCGAGACAACATTGTTTTTTCGTTTTTTATTTATTTTTTATTAATGTCTCCTGAAAGAATTCAATCTTCTAAAAAAATTTCAAATTAAAGTTTTTGAAAACTGTATAAATATAACATTGAAAAATAATCATGAGTTTCAAGTATATCATCATGAAAAGAAGGCGTTAAGAAAACTATATAAATAATGATCGAGACAACATTTTTTTTTTCGTTATTTATTTTTTATTAATGTCTCCTGAAAGAATTCAATCTTCTAAAAAAATTTCAAATTAATGTTATTTAAAGATAGAAAACTGTATAAATATAACATTGAAAAATAATCATGAGTTTCAAGTATATCACCATGAAAAGAAGGCGTTAAGAAAACTATATAATTAATGATCGAGACAACATGGTTTTTTCGTTATTTATTTTTTATTAATGTCTCCTGAAAGAATTCAATCTTCTAAAAAAATTTCAAATTAAAGTTTTTGAAAGATAGAAAACTGTATAAATATAACATTGAAAAATAATCATGAGTTTCAAGTATATCATCATGAAAAGAAGGCGTTAAGAAAACTATATAAATAATGATCGAGACAACATTGTTTTTTTCGTTTTTTATTTATTTTTTATTAATGTCTCCTGAAAGAATTCAATCTTCTAAAAAAATTTCAAATTAATGTTATTTAAAGATAGAAAACTGTATAAATATAACATTGAAAAATACTCATGAGTTTCAAGTATATCATCATGAAAAGAAGGCGTTAAGAAAACTATATAAATAATGATCGAGACAACATTGTTTTTTTCGTTATTTATTTTTTATTAATGTCTCTTGAAAGAATTCAATCTTCTAAAAAAAATTTCAAATTAAAGTCTTTGAAAGATAGAAAACTGTATAAATATAACATTGAAAAATAATCATGAGTTTCAAGTATATTATCATGAAAAGAAGGCGTTAAGAAAACTATATAAATAATGATCGAGACAACATTGTTTTTTTCGTTATTTATTTTTTATTAATGTCTCTTGAAAGAATTCAATCTTCTAAAAAAATTTCAAATTAAAGTCTTTGAAAGATAGAAAACTGTATAAATATAACATTGAAAAATAATCATGAGTTTCAAGTATATCATCATGAAAAGAAGGCGTTAAGAAAACTATATAAATAATGATCGAGACAACATTGTTTTTTTCGTTATTTATTTTTTATTAATGTCTCTTGAAAGAATTCAATCTTCTAAAAAAAATTTCAAATTAAAGTCTTTGAAAGATAGAAAACTGTATAAATATAACATTGAAAAATAATCATGAGTTTCAAGTATATCATGAGACATTGTTTTTATCGTTTTTTTATTTATTTTTTATTAATGTCTCTTGAAAGAATTCAATCTTCTAAAAAAATTTCAATTAAAGTTTTTGAAAGATAGAAAACTGAATAAATATAACATTGAAAAATAATCATGAGTTTCAAGTATATCATGAGACATTGTTTTTTTCGTTTTTTTATTTATTTTTTATTAATGTCTCTTGAAAGAATTCAATCTTCTAAAAAAATTTCAAATTAAAGTTTTTGAAAACTGTATAAATATAACATTGAAAAATAATCATGAGTTTCAAGTATATCATCATGAAAAGAAGGCGTTAAGAAAACTATATAAATAATGATCGAGACAACATTGTTTTTTTCGTTATTTATTTTTTATTAATGTCTCCTGAAAGAATTCAATCTTCTAAAAAAATTTCAAATTAAAGTCTTTGAAAGATAGAAAACTGTATAAATATAACATTGAAAAATAATCATGAGTTTCAAGTATATCATCATGAAAAGAAGGCGTTAAGAAAACTATATAAATAATGATCGAGACAACATTGTTTTTTTCGTTTTTTATTTATTTTTTATTAATGTCTCCTGAAAGAATTCAATCTTCTAAAAAAATTTCAAATTAATGTTATTTAAAGATAGAAAACTGTATAAATATAACATTGAAAAATACTCATGAGTTTCAAGTATATCATCATGAAAAGAAGGCGTTAAGAAAACTATATAAATAATGATCGAGACAACATTGTTTTTTTCGTTATTTATTTTTTATTAATGTCTCTTGAAAGAATTCAATCTTCTAAAAAAATTTCAAATTAAAGTCTTTGAAAGATAGAAAACTGTATAAATATAACATTGAAAAATAATCATGAGTTTCAAGTATATTATCATGAAAAGAAGGCGTTAAGAAAACTATATAAATAATGATCGAGACAACATTGTTTTTTTCGTTATTTATTTTTTATTAATGTTTCTTGAAAGAATTCAATCTTCTAAAAAAATTTCAAATTAAAGTTTTTGAAAGATAGAAAACTGTATAAATATAACATTGAAAAATAATCATGAGTTTCAAGTATATCATCATGAAAAGAAGGCGTTAAGAAAACTATATAAATAATGATCGAGACAACATTGTTTTTTTTCGTTTTTTATTTATTTTTTATTAATGTCTCCTGAAAGAATTCAATCTTCTAAAAAAATTTCAAATTAATGTTATTTAAAGATAGAAAACTGTATAAATATAACATTGAAAAATACTCATGAGTTTCAAGTATATTATCATGAAAAGAAGGCGTTAAGAAAACTATAAAAATAATGATCGAGACAACATTGTTTTTTTCGTTATTTATTTTTTATTAATGTCTCTTGAAAGAATTCAATCTTCTAAAAAAATTTCAAATTAAAGTTTTTGAAAGATAGAAAACTGTATAAATATAACATTGAAAAATAATCATGAGTTTCAAGTATATCATCATGAAAAGAAGGCGTTAAGAAAACTATATAAATAATGATCGAGACAACATTGTTTTTTTCTTATTTATTTTTTATTAATGTCTCCTGAAAGAATTCAATCTTCTAAAAAAATTTCAAATTAAAGTTTTTGAAAGATAGAAAACTGTATAAATATAACATTGAAAAATAATCATGAGTTTCAAGTATATCATCATGAAAAGAAGGCGTTAAGAAAACTATATAAATAATGATCGAGGCAACATTGTTTTTTTTCGTTTTTTATTTATTTTTTATTAATGTCTCCTGAAAGAATTCAATCTTCTAAAAAAATTTCAAATTAATGTTATTTAAAGATAGAAAACTGTATAAATATAACATTGAAAAATACTCATGAGTTTCAAGTATATCATCATGAAAAGAAGGCGTTAAGAAAACTATATAAATAATGATCGAGACAACATTGTTTTTTTCGTTATTTATTTTTTATTAATGTCTCTTGAAAGAATTCAATCTTCTAAAAAAATTTCAAATTAAAGTTTTTGAAAGATAGAAAACTGTATAAATATAACATTGAAAAATAATCATGAGTTTCAAGTATATCATCATGAAAAGAAGGCGTTAAGAAAACTATATAAATAATGATCGAGACAACATTGTTTTTTTCGTTTTTTATTTATTTTTTATTAATGTCTCCTGAAAGAATTCAATCTTCTAAAAAAATTTCAAATTAATGTTATTTAAAGATAGAAAACTGTATAAATATAACATTGAAAAATACTCATGAGTTTCAAGTATATCATCATGAAAAGAAGGCGTTAAGAAAACTATATAAATAATGATCGAGACAACATTGTTTTTTTCGTTATTTATTTTTTATTAATGTCTCTTGAAAGAATTCAATCTTCTAAAAAAATTTCAAATTAAAGTTTTTGAAAGATAGAAAACTGTATAAATATAACATTGAAAAATAATCATGAGTTTCAAGTATATCATCATGAAAAGAAGGCGTTAAGAAAACTATATAAATAATGATCGAGACAACATTTTTTTTTTCGTTATTTATTTTTTATTAATGTCTCCTGAAAGAATTCAATCTTCTAAAAAAATTTCAAATTAATGTTATTTAAAGATAGAAAACTGTATAAATATAACATTGAAAAATACTCATGAGTTTCAAGTATATCATCATGAAAAGAAGGCGTTAAGAAAACTATATAAATAATGATCGAGACAACATTGTTTTTTTCGTTATTTATTTTTTATTAATGTTTCTTGAAAGAATTCAATCTTCTAAAAAAATTTCAAATTAAAGTTTTTGAAAGATAGAAAACTGTATAAATATAACATTGAAAAATAATCATAAGTTTCAAGTAAACAATGAGACATTGTTTTTTTCGTTTTTTTATTTATTTTTTATTAATGTCTCTTGAAAGAATTCAATCTTCTAAAAAAATTTCAAATTAAAGTTTTTGAAAACTGTATAAATATAACATTGAAAAATAATCATGAGTTTCAAGTATATCATCATGAAAAGAAGGCGTTAAGAAAACTATATAAATAATGATCGAGACAACATTGTTTTTTTCGTTATTTATTTTTTATTAATGTCTCTTGAAAGAATTCAATCTTCTAAAAAAATTTCAAATTAAAGTTTTTGAAAGATAGAAAACTGTATAAATATAACATTGAAAAATAATCATGAGTTTCAAGTATATCATCATGAAAAGAAGGCGTTAAGAAAACTATATAAATAATGATCGAGACAACATTGTTTTTTCGTTATTTATTTTTTATTAATGTCTCCTGAAAGAATTCAATCTTCTAAAAAAATTTCAAATTAAAGTTTTTGAAAGATAGAAAACTGTATAAATATAACATTGAAAAATAATCATGAGTTTCAAGTATATCATCATGAAAAGAAGGCGTTAAGAAAACTATATAAATAATGATCGAGACAACATGGTTTTTTCGTTATTTATTTTTTATTAATGTCTCCTGAAAGAATTCAATCTTCTAAAAAAATTTCAAATTAATGTTATTTAAAGATAGAAAACTGTATAAATATAACATTGAAAAATACTCATGAGTTTCAAGTATATCATCATGAAAAGAAGGCGTTAAGAAAACTATATAAATAATGATCGAGACAACATTGTTTTTTTTGTTATTTATTTTTTATTAATGTCTCTTGAAAGAATTCAATCTTCTAAAAAAATTTTAAATTAAAGTTTTTGAAAGATAGAAAACTGTATAAATATAACATTGAAAAATAATCATGAGTTTCAAGTATATCATCATGAAAAGAAGGCGTTAAGAAAACTATATAATTAATGATCGAGACAACATTGTTTTTTTCGTTATTTATTTTTTATTAATGTCTCCTGAAAGAATTCAATCTTCTAAAAAAATTTCAAATTAATGTTATTTAAAGATAGAAAACTGTATAAATATAACATTGAAAAATACTCATGAGTTTCAAGTATATCATCATGAAAAGAAGGCGTTAAGAAAACTATATAAATAATGATCGAGACAACATTTTTTTCGTTTTCGTTATTTATTTTTTATTAATGTCTCCTGAAAGAATTCAATCTTCTAAAAAAATTTCAAATTAAAGTTATTTAAAGATAGAAAACTGTATAAATATAACATTGAAAAATACTCATGAGTTTCAAGTATATCATCATGAAAAGAAGGCGTTAAGAAAACTATATAAATAATGATCGAGACAACATTGTTTTTTTCGTTTTTTATTTATTTTTTATTAATGTCTCTTGAAAGAATTCAATCTTCTAAAAAAATTTCAAATTAAAGTTTTTGAAAGATAGAAAACTGTATAAATATAACATTGAAAAATAATCATGAGTTTCAAGTATATCATCATGAAAAGAAGGCGTTAAGAAAACTATATAAATAATGATCGAGACAACATTGTTTTTTTCGTTATTTATTTTTTATTAATGTCTCCTGAAAGAATTCAATCTTCTAAAAAAATTTCAAATTAAAGTTTTTGAAAGATAGAAAACTGTATAAATATAACATTGAAAAATAATCATGAGTTTCAAGTATATCATCATGAAAAGAAGGCGTTAAGAAAACTATATAAATAATGATCGAGACAACATTGTTTTTTTCGTTTTTTATTTATTTTTTATTAATGTCTCCTGAAAGAATTCAATCTTCTAAAAAAATTTCAAATTAATGTTATTTAAAGATAGAAAACTGTATAAATATAACATTGAAAAATACTCATGAGTTTCAAGTATATCATCATGAAAAGAAGGCGTTAAGAAAACTATATAAATAATGATCGAGACAACATTGTTTTTTCGTTATTTATTTTTTATTAATGTCTCTTGAAAGAATTCAATCTTCTAAAAAAATTTCAAATTAAAGTTTTGAAAGATAGAAAACTGTATAAATATAACATTGAAAAATAATCATGAGTTTCAAGTATATCATCATGAAAAGAAGGCGTTAAGAAAACTATATAAATAATGATCGAGACAACATTGTTTTTTTCGTTATTTATTTTTTATTAATGTCTCCTGAAAGAATTCAATCTTCTAAAAAAATTTCAAATTAAAGTTTTTGAAAGATAGAAAACTGTATAAATATAACATTGAAAAATAATCATGAGTTTCAAGTATATCATCATGAAAAGAAGGCGTTAAGAAAACTATATAAATAATGATCGAGACAACATTGTTTTTTTCGTTATTTATTTTTTATTAATGTCTCTTGAAAGAATTCAATCTTCTAAAAAAATTTCAAATTAAAGTCTTTGAAAGATAGAAAACTGTATAAATATAACATTGAAAAATAATCATGAGTTTCAAGTATATCATGAACATTTTTTTTATTTTTTTTTTTTCTCTTGAAAAATTCAATCTTCTAAAAAATTTCAATTAAAGTTTTTGAAAGATAGAAAACTGAATAAATATAACATTGAAAAATAATCATGAGTTTCAAGTATATCATGGGCGCCGAGACATTGTTTTTTTCGTTTTTTATTTATTTTTTATTAATGTCTCTTGAAAGAATTCAATCTTCTAAAAAAATTTCAAATTAAAGTTTTTGAAAGATAGAAAACTGTATAAATATAACATTGAAAAATACTCATGAGTTTCAAGTATATCATCATGAAAAGAAGGCGTTAAGAAAACTATATAAATAATGATCGAGACAACATTGTTTTTTTCGTTATTTATTTTTTATTAATGTCTCCTGAAAGAATTCAATCTTCTAAAAAAATTTCAAATTAAAGTTTTTTAAAGATAGAAAACTGTATAAATATAACATTGAAAAATAATCATGAGTTTCAAGTATATCATCATGAAAAGAAGGCGTTAAGAAAACTATATAAATAATGATCGAGACAACATTGTTTTTTTCGTTTTTTATTTATTTTTTATTAATGTCTCCTGAAAGAATTCAATCTTCTAAAAAAATTTCAAATTAATGCTATTTAAAGATAAAAAACTGTATAAATATAACATTGAAAAATAATCATGAGTTTCAAGTATATCATCATGAAAAGAAGGCGTTAAGAAAACTATATAAATAATGATCGAGACAACATTGTTTTTTTCGTTATTTATTTTTTATTAATGTCTCTTGAAAGAATTCAATCTTCTAAAAAAATTTCAAATTAAAGTTTTTTAAAGATAGAAAACTGTATAAATATAACATTGAAAAATAATCATGAGTTTCAAGTATATCATCATGAAAAGAAGGCGTTAAGAAAACTATATAAATAATGATCGAGGCAACATTGTTTTTTTCGTTATTTATTTTTTATTAATGTCTCCTGAAAGAATTCAATCTTCTAAAAAAATTTCAAATTAAAGTTTTTGAAAGATAGAAAACTGTATAAATATAACATTGAAAAATAATCATGAGTTTCAAGTATATCATCATGAAAAGAAGGCGTTAAGAAAACTATATAAATAATGATCGAGGCAACATTGTTTTTTTCGTTTTTTATTTATTTTTTATTAATGTCTCCTGAAAGAATTCAATCTTCTAAAAAAATTTCAAATTAAAGTTATTTAAAGATAGAAAACTGTATAAATATAACATTGAAAAATACTCATGAGTTTCAAGTATATCATCATGAAAAGAAGGCGTTAAGAAAACTATATAAATAATGATCGAGACAACATTGTTTTTTTCGTTATTTATTTTTTATTAATGTCTCTTGAAAGAATTCAATCTTCTAAAAAAATTTCAAATTAAAGTTTTTGAAAGATAGAAAACTGTATAAATATAACATTGAAAAATAATCATGAGTTTCAAGTATATCATCATGAAAAGAAGGCGTTAAGAAAACTATATAAATAATGATCGAGACAACATTGTTTTTTTTTGTTATTTATTTTTTATTAATGTATCCTGAAAGAATTCAATCTTCTAAAAAAATTTCAAATTAAAGTCTTTGAAAGATAGAAAACTGTATAAATATAACATTGAAAAATAATCATGAGTTTCAAGTATATCATCATGAAAAGAAGGCGTTAAGAAAACTATATAAATAATGATCGAGACAACATTGTTTTTTTCGTTTTTTATTTATTTTTTATTAATGTCTCCTGAAAGAATTCAATCTTCTAAAAAAATTTCAAATTAATGTTATTTAAAGATAGAAAACTGTATAAATATAACATTGAAAAATACTCATGAGTTTCAAGTATATCATCATGAAAAGAAGGCGTTAAGAAAACTATATAAATAATGATCGAGACAACATTGTTTTTTTCGTTATTTATTTTTTATTAATGTCTCTTGAAAGAATTCAATCTTCTAAAAAAATTTCAAATTAAAGTCTTTGAAAGATAGAAAACTGTATAAATATAACATTGAAAAATAATCATGAGTTTCAAGTATATCATCATGAAAAGAAGGCGTTAAGAAAACTATATAAATAATGATCGAGACAACATTGTTTTTTTCGTTTTTTATTTATTTTTTATTAATGTCTCCTGAAAGAATTCAATCTTCTAAAAAAATTTCAAATTAATGTTATTTAAAGATAGAAAACTGTATAAATATAACATTGAAAAATACTCATGAGTTTCAAGTATATCATCATGAAAAGAAGGCGTTAAGAAAACTATATAAATAATGATCGAGACAACATTATTTTTTTCTTTATTTATTTTTTATTAATGTTTCTTGAAAGAATTCAATCTTCTAAAAAAATTTCAAATTAAAGTTTTTGAAAGATAGAAAACTGTATAAATATAACATTGAAAAATAATCATGAGTTTCAAGTATATTATCATGAAAAGAAGGCGTTAAGAAAACTATATAAATAATGATCGAGACAACATTGTTTTTTTCGTTATTTATTTTTTATTAATGTCTCTTGAAAGAATTCAATCTTCTAAAAAAAATTCAAATTAAAGTTTTTGAAAGATAGAAAACTGTATAAATATAACATTGAAAAATAATCATGAGTTTCAAGTATATCATGAGACATTGTTTTTTTCGTTTTTTTATTTATTTTTTATTAATGTCTCTTGAAAGAATTCAATCTTCTAAAAAAATTTCAAATTAAAGTTTTTGAAAACTGTATAAATATAACATTGAAAAATAATCATGAGTTTCAAGTATATCATCATGAAAAGAAGGCGTTAAGAAAACTATATAAATAATGATCGAGACAACATTGTTTTATCGTTATTTATTTTTTATTAATGTCTCTTGAAAGAATTCAATCTTCTAAAAAAATTTCAAATTAAAGTTTTTGAAAGATAGAAAACTGTATAAATATAACATTGAAAAATAATCATGAGTTTCAAGTATATTATCATGAAAAGAAGGCGTTAAGAAAACTATATAAATAATGATCGAGACAACATTGTTTTTTTCGTTATTTATTTTTTATTAATGTCTCCTGAAAGAATTCAATCTTCTAAAAAAATTTCAAATTAAAGTCTTTGAAAGATAGAAAACTGTATAAATATAACTTTGAAAAATAATCATGAGTTTCAAGTATATCATCATGAAAAGAAGGCGTTAAGAAAACTATATAAATAATGATCGAGACAACATTTTTTCGTTTTTTATTTATTTTTTATTAATGTCTCCTGAAAGAATTCAATCTTCTAAAAAAATTTCAAATTAATGTTATTTAAAGATAGAAAACTGTATAAATATAACATTGAAAAATACTCATGAGTTTCAAGTATATCATCATGAAAAGAAGGCGTTAAGAAAACTATATAAATAATGATCGAGACAACATTTTTTCGTTTTTTATTTATTTTTTATTAATGTCTCCTGAAAGAATTCAATCTTCTAAAAAAATTTCAAATTAATGTTATTTAAAGATAGAAAACTGTATAAATATAACATTGAAAAATAATCATGAGTTTCAAGTATATCATCATGAAAAGAAGGCGTTAAGAAAACTATATAATTAATGATCGAGACAACATGGTTTTTTCGTTATTTATTTTTTATTAATGTCTCCTGAAAGAATTCAATCTTCTAAAAAAATTTCAAATTAATGTTATTTAAAGATAGAAAACTGTATAAATATAACATTGAAAAATACTCATGAGTTTCAAGTATATCATCATGAAAAGAAGGCGTTAAGAAAACTATATAAATAATGATCGAGACAACATTTTTTCGTTTTTTATTTATTTTTTATTAATGTCTCCTGAAAGAATTCAATCTTCTAAAAAAATTTCAAATTAATGTTATTTAAAGATAGAAAACTGTATAAATATAACATTGAAAAATACTCATGAGTTTCAAGTATATCATCATGAAAAGAAGGCGTTAAGAAAACTATATAAATAATGATCGAGACAACATTTTTTCGTTTTTTATTTATTTTTTATTAATGTTTCTTGAAAGAATTCAATATTCTAAAAAAATTTCAAATTAAAGTTTTTGAAAGATAGAAAACTGTATAAATATAACATTGAAAAATAATCATGAGTTTCAAGTATATCATCATGAAAAGAAGGCGTTAAGAAAACTATATAATTAATGATCGAGACAACATGGTTTTTTCGTTATTTATTTTTTATTAATGTCTCCTGAAAGAATTCAATCTTCTAAAAAAATTTCAAATTAATGTTATTTAAAGATAGAAAACTGTATAAATATAACATTGAAAAATAAGCATGAGTTTTAAGTATATCATGAGACATAGTTTTTATCGTTTTTTTATTTATTTTTTATTAATGTCTCTTGAAAGAATTCAATCTTCTAAAAAAATTTCAATTAAAGTTTTTGAAAGATAGAAAACTGAATAAATATAACATTGAAAAATAATCATGAGTTTCAAGTATATCATGAGACATTGTTTTTTTCGTTTTTTTATTTATTTTTTCTCTTGAAAGAATTCAATCTTCTAAAAAAATTTCAAATTAAAGTTTTTGAAAACTGTATAAATATAACATTGAAAAATAATCATGAGTTTCAAGTATATCATCATGAAAAGAAGGCGTTAAGAAAACTATATAAATAATGATCGAGACAACATTGTTTTTTTCGTTATTTATTTTTTATTAATGTCTCCTGAAAGAATTCAATCTTCTAAAAAAATTTCAAATTAAAGTCTTTGAAAGATAGAAAACTGTATAAATTTAACTTTGAAAAATAATCATGAGTTTCAAGTATATCATCATGAAAAGAAGGCGTTAAGAAAACTATATAAATAATGATCGAGACAACATTGTTTTTTTCGTTATTTATTTTTTATTAATGTCTCTTGAAAGAATTCAATCTTCTAAAAAAATTTCAAATTAAAGTTTTTGAAAGATAGAAAACTGTATAAATATAACATTGAAAAATAATCATGAGTTTCAAGTATATTATCATGAAAAGAAGGCGTTAAGAAAACTATATAAATAATGATCGAGACAACATTGTTTTTTTCGTTTTTTATTTATTTTTTATTAATGTCTCCTGAAAGAATTCAATCTTCTAAAAAAATTTCAAATTAATGTTATTTAAAGATAGAAAACTGTATAAATATAACATTGAAAAATACTCATGAGTTTCAAGTATATCATCATGAAAAGAAGGCGTTAAGAAAACTATATAAATAATGATCGAGACAACATTGTTTTTTTCGTTATTTATTTTTTATTAATGTCTCTTGAAAGAATTCAATCTTCTAAAAAAATTTCAAATTAAAGTTTTTGAAAGATAGAAAACTGTATAAATATAACATTGAAAAATAATCATGAGTTTCAAGTATATCATCATGAAAAGAAGGCGTTAAGAAAACTATATAAATAATGATCGAGACAACATTTTTTTTTTCGTTATTTATTTTTTATTAATGTCTCCTGAAAGAATTCAATCTTCTAAAAAAATTTCAAATTAATGTTATTTAAAGATAGAAAACTGTATAAATATAACATTGAAAAATAATCATGAGTTTCAAGTATATCATCATGAAAAGAAGGCGTTAAGAAAACTATATAAATAATGATCGAGACAACATTTTTTCGTTTTTTATTTATTTTTTATTAATGTCTCCTGAAAGAATTCAATCTTCTAAAAAAATTTCAAATTAAAGTTATTTAAAGATAGAAAACTGTATAAATATAACATTGAAAAATAATCATGAGTTTCAAGTATATCATCATGAAAAGAAGGCGTTAAGAAAACTATATAAATAATGATCGAGACAACATTTTTTTTTTCGTTATTTATTTTTTATTAATGTCTCCTGAAAGAATTCAATCTTCTAAAAAAATTTCAAATTAATGTTATTTAAAGATAGAAAACTGTATAAATATAACATTGAAAAATAATCATGAGTTTCAAGTATATCATCATGAAAAGAAGGCGTTAAGAAAACTATATAAATAATGATCGAGACAACATTGTTTTTTTCGTTTTTTATTTATTTTTTATTAATGTCTCCTGAAAGAATTCAATCTTCTAAAAAAATTTCAAATTAATGTTATTTAAAGATAGAAAACTGTATAAATATAACATTGAAAAATAATCATGAGTTTCAAGTATATCATCATGAAAAGAAGGCGTTAAGAAAACTATATAAATAATGATCGAGACAACATTGTTTTTTTCGTTTTTTATTTTTTTTATTAATGTCTCCTGAAAGAATTCAATCTTCTAAAAAAATTTCAAATTAAAGTTATTTAAAGATAGAAAACTGTATAAATATAACATTGAAAAATACTCATGAGTTTCAAGTATATCATCATGAAAAGAAGGCGTTAAGAAAACTATATAAATAATGATCGAGACAACATTTTTTTTCGTTTTCTTATTTATTTTTTATTAATGTCTCCTGAAAGAATTCAATCTTCTAAAAAAATTTCAAATTAAAGTTATTTAAAGATAGAAAACTGTATAAATATAACATTGAAAAATAATCATGAGTTTCAAGTATATCATCATGAAAAGAAGGCGTTAAGAAAACTATATAAATAATGATCGAGACAACATTTTTTCGTTTTCTTATTTATTTTTTATTAATGTCTCCTGAAAGAATTCAATCTTCTAAAAAAATTTCAAATTAAAGTTATTTAAAGATAGAAAACTGTATAAATATAACATTGAAAAATAATCATGAGTTTCAAGTATATCATCATGAAAAGAAGGCGTTAAGAAAACTATATAAATAATGATCGAGACAACATTTTTTTTTTTGTTATTTATTTTTTATTAATGTCTCCTGAAAGAATTCAATCTTCTAAAAAAATTTCAAATTAATGTTATTTAAAGATAGAAAACTGTATAAATATAACATTGAAAAATACTCATGAGTTTCAAGTATATCATCATGAAAAGAAGGCGTTAAGAAAACTATATAAATAATGATCGAGACAACATTTTTTCGTTTTTTATTTATTTTTTATTAATGTCTCCTGAAAGAATTCAATCTTCTAAAAAAATTCCAAATTAATGTTATTTAAAGATAGAAAACTGTATAAATATAACATTGAAAAATACTCATGAGTTTCAAGTATATCATCATGAAAAGAAGGCGTTAAGAAAACTATATAAATAATGATCGAGACAACATTTTTTCGTTTTTTATTTATTTTTTATTAATGTCTCCTGAAAGAATTCAATCTTCTAAAAAAATTTCAAATTAATGTTATTTAAAGATAGAAAACTGTATAAATATAACATTGAAAAATACTCATGAGTTTCAAGTATATCATCATGAAAAGAAGGCGTTAAGAAAACTATATAAATAATGATCGAGACAACATTTTTTCGTTTTTTATTTATTTTTTATTAATGTCTCCTGAAAGAATTCAATCTTCTAAAAAAATTCCAAATTAATGTTATTTAAAGATAGAAAACTGTATAAATATAACATTGAAAAATAATCATGAGTTTCAAGTATATCATCATGAAAAGAAGGCGTTAAGAAAACTATATAAATAATGATCGAGACAACATTTTTTCGTTTTTTATTTATTTTTTATTAATGTCTCCTGAAAGAATTCAATCTTCTAAAAAAATTTCAAATTAATGTTATTTAAAGATAGAAAACTGTATAAATATAACATTGAAAAATACTCATGAGTTTCAAGTATATCATCATGAAAAGAAGGCGTTAAGAAAACTATATAAATAATGATCGAGACAACATTTTTTCGTTTTTTATTTATTTTTTATTAATGTCTCCTGAAAGAATTCAATCTTCTAAAAAAATTTCAAATTAATGTTATTTAAAGATAGAAAACTGTATAAATATAACATTGAAAAATAATCATGAGTTTCAAGTATATCATCATGAAAAGAAGGCGTTAAGAAAACTATATAAATAATGATCGAGACAACATTTTTTCGTTTTTTATTTATTTTTTATTAATGTCTCCTGAAAGAATTCAATCTTCTAAAAAAATTTCAAATTAATGTTATTTAAAGATAGAAAACTGTATAAATATAACATTGAAAAATACTCATGAGTTTCAAGTATATCATCATGAAAAGAAGGCGTTAAGAAAACTATATAAATAATGATCGAGACAACATT
>JAUIRK010000169.1:0-15724 GCA_030549495.1 Nectonema munidae | reverse complement strand
ATGACCTGCATTCTTTTGGCTACAAATTCGTTATCACCTGGTAGTATTCTTTTTACAGAATGTAATTTTGCTATTCATTCTATGATGATTCTTTCTTGGTAGCTCTTCTTTCATCAGGCTGTGCTAAAAAAAACGATGGATTTATTATGAACAGATTATACCCACTCTCAAAGCATTCTGATTAGAATCTTCTTGCTGTTTTTTATTATCAGCTGATATGAAGAGATATTCTGCCTGAATATTTGTCAACCAATCTAAGTTCAAAGGTTTTTTTTCTAATGAAATTATTCGTGATGTTCATCGTACAATTACATAAATTTATTCACCTTCTTCATCTAAAAGATTTTCCCTTTCAGGCAAAAGAAAAAGATGGACAAATTCTATTTAAATTTAAAATTATCTTGATAGTGACTAAATGTCCACATATTGGCATCTGTGACAGTTTTGATAACTCTGACCTATTCAAAATTTTCCCATTTCTTAGTGAAATGATACTTCTAATCTTGGCTGGTAAACTATTGATTTAAAGATTTTCTTTTTCACTGACAAAATCTTTTTTGAAGCTCCCAAAATTAGATCATTACCACTTCCTAATTCATTGGAACGAGGTAGAATTTCCATTTAATCAAGATTGATACTTCTTTTTTAAAATTATTTCTTTTGATCACACGTTCTCTTTTCAATTAATATTTAGGTTGCTTCCTTCCCTCAAACTAATATCCAAAAGATTTTATAATACGTTTTGTTATTTTTTAAATAAATGTTTCATAACATTATATAATTAATTTGATTATAATCAAGACATTTGAAGAAAGTATATTTTTACTATATAACTAATATACAACGATTTTTTGAAAAAAATTTTACACAACTGTTTTTCAGGCATACATTGCCACTTCTAGATATTTTTTTAACCGTATAAGCCAAAATGGAGTACAGAAATAAACTAAGCATAGTCGATGTGGTATAAAATATTTGAAATTTTTAAAATATATTTAGAGACAATTTTACGCATATACCGAACATTTGATTGAAGCTTTCAGATATTTTCAAAACCTAAATGCCAAAACTGACTCTAAAAAATGAAACTATCATTTTCAATTTGGTATAAAAACATGTATTTCATGTAAAATTAGAGATAATATTTTTGGAGATAGTCTTTAGGTACAAATCTCAAATTTGAAACTTATAGATATTTTAAACTTCTAAATGCGAAAACTGATTTCAGAAATTAAACCAGCATGATCGATTTAGTTTTAGTAAAATTTGCATCAATATTTTTGTAGCTAAATTTCAGAAGTAAACCTTAAATTTGATTGCCACTTATAGGCATTTTCAAATCCTAAATGCAAAAATTGAATCCATAAATGAAACTAGCATGGTTGATTGGTATACTATATTTGATCATTCTCGAAATCTGCGAAATTTTAGAACGAATAAACATATTGCTCAAAAAGTTTTTGACACAAACTTTTAAAAATATTTTTTCTCGCCCTCTTGGAATTGTTTTGATTACAATTATAATTGAAAATTCCCCAAGAGTTGAAAGCTGCGATGTCCAAGTAATTAGTAAATATGGCCATAGTCCATCGTCTAATAGGCTAATAAGACGTGAACTCTCTTACCATACGGTGGAAGCTACCAACACCACCTTTAAATTTAATATATAGTACTAAGTTTCTGGTTTTTTGTTGATTTGTTATTGCAAATTATTTAGTATGTTGAAAAGATAAAACGTAAATTGCCTTCAAATATTTCTTAACATGTTTCATTGCAAATATATTTTAAAAATGATATTATCTAACCCTAACCATACGCCTTCTTCTTCTTCTTCTTCTTCATCATCTTATCCCCTAAATGGGGGTCGATGGCTTGATCCTGTTTCTCCATAGGTTTCTGTCCTTCGCATCGCTTTCTTTCAATGCAAATTTTTCCATGGACCTTTTCAAATCATCCCTCCATCTCAATCTTGGCCTTCCTCTTTTTCTCTTTCCTTGTACAGGCGCATCGTACGCTATCTTTATTTTTTCATCGCTTTTTCTTCTTAGCACGTGTCCATACCATTTCATCTTGTTTCTTTCCATTACATCTACAACACTCGTCGTCACTTTTGTTCTATGCCTCACTTCTTCATTTCTAATCCTATCTTTTCTCGTAACGTTCAGCATCATTCTCAGCATTTTCATTTCCGACACTTCTAGCTTTTTCTTTTCCTTATTTCTCAGACACCAACATTCTGATCCGTAAGTCATGACGGGTCTAACTATTGATGTATATACCTTGGCCTTTAAATTCATGGCTAGTCTTCTATCGTTTAGAACAGGTTTAACCTCTTTCCATTTTGCCCAACTGGCATTCAATCTCGACTGAACGTCTTTACAACATCCTCCTTCCATCTCAATAACTGATCCTAAATACTTGAACGCTTTAACTTGATTTAACTCAATTCCATGAACGTCTTTTATCCTTATCTCAGTCTTGTCATTTCTACTAACCTTCATCACTTCGGTTTTGCCTGCATTCAACTTTAGGCCTTTTTCCTCGAGACTTTTTTGCCATATACTTAGTCTTTCCTGTAATTCTTTTTCACTATCTGCCATAATTATTAAGTCATCGGCAAACAAAAGTTCATTTACTCCTTCTTTTCTTATATTTTTGGAGATTTCATCAATAACAACTGCAAAAAGAAAAGGGCTCAATGCAGAACCTTGGTGTAACCCTACTTTTATGTCGAATTCCTGTGAGTATCCGTTCATTGTTCTGATGGAAGTTTTAGAGTTTCTATAGGTTTCCTTAACTAGTCTCACTAACTTTTCACTTACACCTTTTTCTCTTAGACTCCAGTACACAACATCCCTTGGAACCCTATCATACGCTTTCTCTAGGTCTACAAAACCGCAGAATAAAGGCTGATTTCCTTCAAGTCTCTTTTCCATCACCTGTCTAACTATAAATATAGGATCTACTGTACTCTTTCCTCTCATAAATCCAAACTGGTTATCATTTATGTTAACTTGATTTCTTAAACGTTCAGCCAAAATTTTTTCCAGAAGTTTTAATCCGTGTTCTATTAGTTTTATGCCCCGGTAATTTTCGCAGTTTAACACATCTTTTTTATTTTTGTAAATTGGAACAATAAGACTTTTAGTCCATTCTTCTGGCATTTTTTCTTCTTTCCAAATCTGTTCCAATAATCTACTCATCATCTTCCAGCATTCTCTTCCTCCAGCTTTTATCATTTCTACACTTACTTCACTCGATCCTGTTGCTTTATTTATTTTCATTTTATTTATTGCTTCATATAATTCCTTTTCCTCCAAACCTAGCTCGGGACCTTCAATTTTTGTACCTGCAACGATGCAATTATGCTCGTTTTCAACGTTTAACAGATCTTCAAAATATTCTTTCCATCTCTCCTCTATTTCTTCTTCTTTAAAAAGAATTTTTCCTTCTTTGTCCCTTATAATGTCGATATTTCCACATTCCTTGATATCTCTTTGCTTAGCCTTTGCAAGTTTAAAAATTTGCTTATCACCATTCTTACTATCAAGTGCCTCGTACATTTTGTCTGTTTCCCTTGCTTTTGATACCGCAATGATCTTTTTAGCTTCTTTTTTCTTGAGTCTATACATTTGTTTGTCTTCTTCCAACTTACTTACCTGCCATTTTTTAAAAGCTTGCTTCTTAGCTTTTAATACTTCTCTAATCTCTTCTTTCCACCACCAAGTTTCTTTTTGAGTTCTTCTACCACCTTTCGTTCTACCAAGCACAATCAAACTTGCTGTCAACAGATTCTTTCTAAGATGACTCCACATTTCCTCAATATTATCACCTATTTGTTTTTCTTTCAAACCATTTTCAACTAACTCTTGATATCTACCTTGAACTTTTCTGTCTTCAAGTAGCCATGTCCTGAATCGCCCTATCTTTTTTACTTTTCTCCTTTGTTCTTTAGATATAAGCATGTCGATCATGACAATTCTGTGCTGCGATACAATATCAATCCCTGGGATAACCTTGCAATTTTTGACATATTTTCTTTTCTCCTGTCTGACCATTAAAAGGTCTATTTGACTATTTCTGCCTCCATTACTATACGTTATTAAATGATCATCTTTTTTCTTGAAATTAGTGTTGCAGATGGTCAATTCATTTCTCTGTGCCAAGTCTAATACTCTGTTGCCTTCTTCGTTCCTTTTGCCAAAACCTTGTCCACCATGGACTCCCTCATACCCATCACTATTTTTCCCAATCTGACCATTAAAGTCACCTGCTAAAATTAATGTTTCACTCTCTGCGACTTCCGACAGTAAATTATCAAGTTTATCAACAAAAACATCTTTCTCCTCCCTATTACAACCAATCTGTGGTGCATACACTGACACAACAGTAATAATTTCATTAAAACCCTTTAATTTCAATAAAATTATCCTGTCACTTACCCTTCTCACTTCAATTATCTTTTCATGCCATTTTTTACTCAAAATTACTCCTACACCATTCTTTTTATTAGTTGAGCCGGTATAAACAATTT
Source organism: Nectonema munidae (assembly GCA_030549495.1). NCBI lineage: Eukaryota > Metazoa > Nematomorpha > Nectonematoida > Nectonematidae > Nectonema > Nectonema munidae. The sequence goes on along the minus strand of JAUIRK010000169.1, from coordinate 11,190 downwards.
TGAATCCTTGAATAAGCATTTTAGAAGCATTACCCTTCCATTTAGTCTCCTGTACACAGGCTATTTCAATCTTTCGCTTTATCATCTCCTCTACAATTTCATTCGCTTTTCCTGTCATTGTGCCGACATTCCATGAAGCTAATCTTATTACATTACAAGAAATTTTGTCAGTATGATCTACCACACTATTCTTTCTCTCTGGTTTTTTTTCAGTATTCTTTTTGACGTAGGTTACTGGAAGGACCCACGGAGTACTTCGGGCTGTACCCCGCCCTATAGAGTTTTGAATCATTGCAAAGTAAATTGGAGCAGAATTTTTACAAGCCGGATGCCCTTCCTGACGCCAACCAGTGTTTGTATTCAGGACTGGAAACCTTTAGCCTTTGTACAACCAAGTACTTAACCCACAAGGCAGTGGTAATTTGGAATCAGAGTTATTTTCTCCTAGAACAACTGCTGTCCAAAGCTAACGAGATTGGTCCACCCGGAGCTATACGAGGTTAAAGCGCCTGTTACTCGCTTTTGCCTCAAGATCATTTAGTTTTAAACAACCCCGCCGCGTGAAGGCAGATCAGGAGACTTACTGTTCAGAGGCTGTAAGAGACGCATGTGCCATATGAGGTATTTTATAGGAAAATGAGTGCTCATTTTCATTTTCCACCTCAGCATAAACAGTCATTAAGGAGTCTCAGTTTAAACTTATCTACTATCCGTTTATTGTAATTTCATATTATGTTTGCAGTTTGGTTTTAGCACATTGGGTAAAAAATGCCTATTAGAATTTATTGTACCGCAAATGATCAAGTTTAGACTAATAGCCCACTTTGCTATTTCATGTGGTACCTGTATAACAAATTTCACAACCATGAAGCAAATCACACTCGGTAATCAAGCGTTTACAAATTTCAAATGTAGAAAAATATGAATCCTATATTTCCGCTTCATAATATAAAAATAATTAAATTCATATATTTTGATGCCATGATTTTCTGATTTTTTAAAATCGTAAATTTATACAGGCAACTACCCCTAAATTTTACCAATTGTTCATGAATTGTAACAGCATCTAGTTGAGTCTAATATCCACTTTTCAAAAAAATTACCATCTTACCCTGATTGCAAACAATTTATCATTCGGATTTCTAGTATATACAATATCAAATCGAATGAAAATATTTATAAAAGTGAACTTACGTCTTCCTATTGCTGCACCTAAAAAGGTGTCTTATAGCTATTCTTTGGTTTTTTGTATGTCAAATTATGAATCCAAAATATACTAAAATGTCGCTAACTTTAAATGTTTCATTAAATTTTCTTTCAAAAATGGTTGAAATTAGAACCTTCTTCTAACATTTTACTCGAAAAAATCTTCAAGCCACTTAGTTTTCAAAATTTTCTCTTGAAATATCGTTTCCTTTACGGTTGAATCTCTTTTTGATTTATTTCATTTTATCTTTTTTTCGTCTGAAAGTTATTTATATATATATATATATATTTTTTTTTCATATCCTTGATGGAGAAGATCCGTGGGATTATTCTCAAAATTGATTCTCTCACGAAAAAAGAAATTAAAACTAATTTAATGCAAGCTTTAAATCTTTTAGAAGCTTCAAATGATACAACAATCATTATAGATGATTTGAATTTAATCAAAGATAGCCTTAATGATCTGAAATCTTCTGTTTTAAAATCTGACTTAAAGTTTGATAAAGCTATTGATAAGCCAGCCAAAACATATGCAGATGTAGTGAGTAACAATTGTTTTATTAAAGTTAAATTTGATAATGATAAGGATGTTTCTGACTTCACTTCTTTCTCAGATAAGGCACTTTCTAAAATTAAGATTAATAAACGTTATATTAATAAAAATTCTATCAAGTATACTTTTCCAAACTCTAAATCATTAGAAGATGCTAAGATGGTTTTTAAAAACAAATTAAAGGACAGTTCTTCCATTAAACTTCATGATAATCCTAAATTTGGTATAAAAATAATGGTTAATAACCTTGATTCCAATTTGGATGATAATTTAATTTTTGAATCAATTTTGAGTAAAAATAATTATATTAAGCCATTAATAGACATAAATTACAAATTTAAATTACTATTTTCCAAAATTAATGAGTCTACAAGAAAAAAATTTATTGTTTTTTCGGTCGATCCTCATATAAGAAATGCTATTAAAATGCATCATAATGAATTTTTCATTAATTATGGATGTTACCAAGTTCATGATTTTTACTTATCTAAACAGTGTACCAATTGTTGTAACTTTGGTCATACCTCATCTGTTTGTAAATTTAAAGATAAAGCGGTTTGCAAATACTGTTCTGAAAATCACAAGTCGGAAACTTGTTCTAATTCTTCTAATGTAGAATTACATAAATGTGTAAATTGTATACGTAAAAAATATAAGGATTTTCATCATGATGCTTTCTCTAAATCTTGTGAGTGTAGAAAACTTAATTTAAATTTTATTAAAGTAAATACTTGTGATTTCTGAATATATTGAATCATATATATATTTTTTTTTTATCATAAATACTATAAATCTATAAAATGCTTTCCAATTTTTGTAATTTTGATATTAACAGTCACGATAAATTTAACAGTTTTTTACCTAAAGTTCATAATTTTAATTTTTACACCGTTGAAAGTTTGAAAAATCAACTTGAAAATTACACTGAAACTTCTAATTTACTCAATTTTATGTTACTTCATCTGAATTGTAGAAGTTTATCAAGGAATTTTTTTGAGTTTAAATTATTATTTGATGATCTAGGCATTGATAAAATTGGTATCTTTTGTCTTACTGAAATTTAGGACTGTCATTCTAATCTGACCATAGATGGTTTTAATTTTGTCACAAAAAAAGAGAAGGTAGAGGTGGCGGTCTTGGAGCTTATATTGATAAACGTTTAATGTATAATACAAATAACATTGGGAGCTCTTTTACCTCATTTGAATATCTAATAATTGATGTTAAGGAACCAATTTTATTTACAATTTTGATAATATATAGACCTCCAAGTTTCAACATAGATTTTTTTATAGATGAGTTTACTCTATTAATGAATCAAACTAATTTTTTTTCAATAAAAAGGTTTTTATTGTTGGAGATTTCAATATAAATATGGATATTAAAATTATTAATCATCATTCCAGTATTTTCTTAAATCTTATGCATGAGTTTGGTTTCCACCTAAATATTTCCGGTCATACTCGAATACAAAAAACCAGTTCTACACTTATCGATAATATTTTTACTAATTTCAGTTTTGTGGATTCATTTTCTGGCAACATTTTAATTGATATTTCGGATCATTTACCCAACTTTATTTTCTACAAAAATTTTTATTTTACTGACAATTTAAAGTCTGATAGCGATATTATATGCAGAAACATGTCTTCAAAAAATTATTTTATGTTTTATAATTGTATGTTGAATGAAGATTGGTATATAGATATTAATTTGAATGCTAATGAGTACTGTAAAGTATTGATTGATAAAATATCTTATATCTATAAAAAATGTTTTCCTTTTATGAAAATGAAGCCCAAAGTTAAAAATGAATGGTTCACACCAGAATTAAGATTACTTAGAAAGTATAAAAACAAAGTTTATAAATCTTTCTTGAAATATCGAAACCTTTCTAAATGGAATGAGTTTAAACAAATACGAAATAGGTGTAATAAGCTAGTAAAAGAAAGTAGAGAAAAGTTTTACTATAATAAGTTCACTAGCTCAAAATTTGATATGAAGAGTACCTGGAAACTTATTAATGAAGTTTTAGATAAGAAAGCAATCAATCACTGTCATTTTGATTCGGATGAAATTAATGACTATTTTACAAATACTCAATTAATCACAAATGAAGCCTACTTTGACTCAATCCCAGTACTTGATAATACTTTTTATTTTGATGAAATTTCCATTAATGATATTTTGATTACTGCAAATACATTTAACGCATCTACTTCATCAGGATGGGATGGTCTTTCTAACAAATTGGGTAAAAATATTGTATTATTTGTTTTGAATAACCTTTACCAATTATTCAACAAAATTATAAAGGATGAATATATCCCTGATTATTTTAAAATTTCTAAGGTTATTCCTATATTTAAATCTGGTAACCCTGAAAGTATTGAAAACTATAGGCCCATTAGCATTTTACCTTTTTTTAGTAAAATTTTCGAAAAAATTGTGTTTAATAGAATGATAAATTTTATTAACTTACATGAAATTTTGAATGAACGTCAGTTTGGGTTTCGGTCAGGTGTTTCAACTGATATGGCAGTCTCTTTTGTAGTAAACTATATTTTGGAATCTTTTGATAGTAATTTAGATGTCTGTGGTATTTTCATTGACTTTTCTAAAGCTTTCGATAGAATAGATCATAAAATTTTGTTATATAAATTAAGCTGCTATGGATTCAGGGGTAAGTTTTTAAATATCTTGAGTAGTTATTTGTCTAATAGAAAGCAATTTTGTACAATTAATGGAAGTAGTTCTAGAATTTTAGATACATTCATAGGGGTTCCTCAAGGGTCTATTTTGGGTCCTCTTTTGTTTATTTTATATATCAATGACATTTTTAAACTACAAAATAATAATTTTAACTTATGTTTATATGCAGATGATTGTGTAATTCTACACAAAAGCAAAAATCTATTCAATGATATCGATATTTTAAATATATTTTTGAATTCTTTCGCTAATTGGTCATATAATAATAGTTTACGCATTAATTTTCATAAAAGTGAACATATAGTTTTTACGAGGAAAAAAAAATCAGTGTTTCTTCCACTACAGATCTGTGGTAACTTATTAACTCAATCTTCATGTTATAAATATTTAGGTGTATTTCTTGATTCCAAATTGAATTTCAACTTACAGTATGACAATGTAATTAAGAATGTATCTATCGCTTTAGGTCTTATGTTTAAAATTCGTTATTTTTTGAACCTTCAAACTAGGATTATTTTGTATTATTCTCTATTTCATTCTAAAATTTTATATTGTAACTTTATTTGGTGTTTATGTAGTATTTCAAAATTTAACATTTTACAAAATAAACAAAGACGTGCCTTTAAATTTATTGATTATAAAAACCATAATAGTGTTGTGTTTAATCATAACATACTTACTCTAGGAGAAATTAGTAAGTTTCAATTAGGTATTTTTGTTTATAAAGTAATTAATAGTAAAAATATTTTCAATATTTATTATATAAAAAATAATCATTTTTATCAATATAATTTACGCTCAAAGAATAATTTACGTAATAGACGTTATAAATATACTTCTTTTAACAAACATTTTTTTAAAAAATCTATTGCCGTATGGAACTCCATTCCTTTACATATTAGGTATTAAAGAAATATTTAAAGCTTCAAAAAAAAATATAAACTACATATGTTTCGTTAGTTCTTTTCCTTATGCTGATTTCATTTGAAACATTTTTTTTTTAAATATTTTTGGATTTTCTTTTGTTTCCTCTTCTTTGTATTTTTTTTTTAGAATCTCGCCGCTTTTTTTTTTCTTCATATATCCACTCATCAACTCTTCTACATCCAGATATGCTTCCTTTGCTTGAAGAATGGAATTAAACTATCAAATGATGTTTTATGACTGTGTGTATCTAACTTGAAATTATTCTGTTTTTATTTTATTTTTCATTTTGTTTATTATGGGTTTTTTTGAGTCTATCATCCTTTCATGCTTCTTATTTCAACTCATTTATACTTCTCCGCTGAACGGATGAGGGATTTTTTTCCCATGTGAACACATAAACGAAAGTTTAGTTCACTTCATTTTTTCAAACATGAATAAAGTCTTATCTTATAGCACCTTCTCAATTCTTCCAATTAAAAACTTTCGCTACTAAAACAAAAACACCCTAAAAGAGCTCGTTATTAACATGCCCTTAATCTTTCTAAATTCTATGTAAAATGTCTTATCTTTATTTTTCTTTTTTTAGAGAAATTATGAAATAGATAAATGTAATGTATACACAATTTATGCTATGAGTTCAATTAATAAAGCTGTTATTTTATTTACAAAGGAAAAAATTACTTATTATTTTATGCTTTTCATTTGATTTATTCCCATAATTTGATGAATCAGGGTCATAACAAAAATTTTGATTTTAACATTTTTTACTTTATTCGATTAACCATAATGACGTTATGACAAGTTTCGGCAATTTAGAGTTAGAACACGAAGGCTAATTGAATTTTGAGGGGTGCAAAAAAATCTAGTTCCGTCTGCTTAGTTTTATTTTATTTCATTTTCATATAAAAAATTTTCAAATATGTTGACAGTGCTTCCCACTGTAGTGGATTATTACATGGTGGATGTGATTTAGGAATATTTCAAGGCTAATAGTTTCTAAATAATACATAGAAACTTTTTTCCCAAAAGTTTGTCAGAAAAATTACCATCATTTATAACAGAAGCAGATTTACATACTTAAATGATGAACTGATTATTTGAAAAGATATTTGAAAAAAAGCTTTGATTTTTTTGTTTGAATTACTCAAAATATAATAGAGTTCAATTATCATAACTATCTTGATCATGTTTGTTTTTAATCAACCACTATCATTTTATTGATAAAATTTCCCAATAAATTTATAGGGTTTAATTTCAACATAAAATGAAAATATTTAATTTATGTTGTAAGATGAAAAAAAAATTCGAAAAAGTTTTATAAAAAACTTGATTAGAATATTTGGGAGAAGAAGAGGAAATTACCGCTCCAAAAATTAAATATTTGTAATTGGTTCGTTATGTTTGGAAATCCCTGATTTATAACATTTCAAATACGTTACTTTATATGTCCTCCATATTTCAGAAATTCCTTATTGAAATGGTTATAAATGTTCGTATCAAATACCTAAATTTTATAATACCGCAAGGAGATATTTTTCATGTACAGTCAATTTGACTGGCATTTATGTCTTCACAAGGTTCATAATTTCTTATAAAATATATAGGTATCATCCAATTTAATACATTCCAAATATGAAGATCACTTTTCTAAATAATAAAATCTTTTTTTCTTTGAAATTTATGAAAACAGATTTCACACCTTACCAAAAACTTATATGAGAAATAGTCTGCCTCATTGTAAAGTGTTGAAGAAAGCTGATAATTTGATAAAACAATATTGGAGACGAATTTCACCTACTTTCTGGAATATTTTTTAAGGGATCAATGTGTTATGGGTTTTTGTTCTTTGATTACATCAACTCATTATATCTAAAGCGTAGTGCGTGATCTTCATGTGTGAATTTAAAAGGTCAAATATCATCTGTTTGATCAGACAAGATTTTTTAATACTATTAGGTTAGCTCTTAAAATACCAAAAGATTCATATAATTTTGATATATATTACTTACTACCAAGTAGTTTTAGGATCAAATTGTGAATATTTTTATCGGTGAATTTTTTAATTTAGGGCAAAAAAGACAACGGCATTATGGGGTATTTTCATCGAGAAGGAACAATTGCGCCATTTTTATCGAACTATGAGGAAATTAGGCTTGATTGGGGATCGAACCCAAGACCTTGAGTTATACCAACTTTACTCACGCCCCTCCAAATAATTGATTTTTCTAAATTTTGTTCACATAATATTTCTATTACAATTTATTTTTATCCTGATTTAATTAAAAATAATATACATGCTACCCTCAATTAGAGAAGGTTTTCTAATTTGAATTTTTTATTTCCATTGAAAAATGAATTTAAGAATATAAATTATCATATTTATTTTATAAAAATCCCTAAGAATATTTCATGTTATAGACAATTATCTTTATAAAATAAATGATGTATTAATAGAAAATTAAATTATAATTTATTTTATTTTTTTTCTTTTTTAAAATAGACCAATGTCCAAACTTGAGGGTTTGAATTCCAAGAACCCTCTATTTTTAATTTAAAACTGATTTAATGTCATCTGAATCTTCTGATGATAGCATATACAAGGTTCCAACTCTTGAATCTATTTTATTTTTGAAAAATGAAGCACTGAATTTAAGAAAGTATGATTTAATTCTTTCTTTTATTTTTATATTATCTAATTATTGCGGGAATCCAGAATTTCTTTATCTGATCGAAGGGGCGGAGCAAAAATATATAAATATAATTTTTTTTTATACTAGAAGAAACAAATTTTTTATACTACCGATAATTTAGCAAAACCTGATTTTTTGGTCAAAACAAGCTTACAAGTTATATAGCTGACCTATAACGGCCCATTCACAGGGAGCTGAATATATTTTTCTGTTAACAAGCAAAATTAAGCCTAAACAATAAGCGGTCAGAAATTGAATAGAAATTTTAAATTGAAATACTATCTTTTTGGCTAGATTTTTTTTATAAATCATTAAACTGCAATATTTGCGTATTATCTAATTTTATTTTCTACACTCAAATCCAAATGTGTTATGCAGATGAATATTTGAAATATTTCAATTTAAAATTAACAGATCTATAGTTATTTTGTCACTTGTCGTTTTTGGTAATTTTCTTTTTTTCAGAGAGACCAATATTTTTAATTGCAACTTATTTTGTTTGGAGATATTTATCTTAATTTTGTTTTAACTATGTCTTCTTATCCCCCAATAAAAACGTGCTTGTGTCCTTTGTAACTTCAATATTATCTAACCTCTAGATGTTTTGGTTTCCAACTATGACTGGTTTGCTTATTTTGAATACTAACCGGCGGATATAGTCCCGCTCCGTTTTTCCATATTCTCCCTGAATGATTGCTTACCAGAAGCCTGCTAACGACCTTTACTATGGCTTTTGAAGAAACTTTATAAATTTTTTTTCTTTCAATTATTCCTAATCCACACAAAAAGTTTGCTAGTTATTCCAATGTTGAAACTAAATTTCCAAAAAAAGATGTAATAAAAATCTTATAATTTCAAATTTTCACTAAAGGGTATACTTATAGCTAATGATTCAATAATGTTTATAAAAACATTAAAAGGTAATTTCTTTTGTATCAATTTTTCACAGATGCGAATCTGACTAAGACTAGTCTGTGTACAGGGTGATCATGGAATACCATAAGGCCTTTATAGTTACTTTCTATGCTGTTGAAAGCAGTGTAGTTGTGTTAACATGTCCATCATTTAAGGACTGGAAATGGCTAAAAAATCTTTTGATTTACATATTTTACCAACATTGCGAGTAATGAAGCCAAGGGCTAAACTTTCCTTGAAAACTCCTGGTATTTGATTGGTCTCGAAATCTGCAAAACATTAGAACAAAAAGCATAGATTGCTCAAAAAGTTTTAGAAGCAAACTTCAAAAATATTTTTCTCCCACCCTCTTTAGTAGAAGTGGTTTCATTACAATTATAATTGAAAATTGCCTACTAGTTGAAAGCTGCGATGTCCACGTAATTATTAAATATAGACATCGTCCATCAGGCTTAATCTCTTACCATGTGGTTGAAGCTAACAACGCCCCATTTATATTTATTGTATAGTACTAAATTTCTGCTTTTTCTTGATCCATGTTTTTACAACATCTTTAGTATGTTGAAAAGATAAAACCTAAATTGCTTTAAAATTTTTCTTTGCATGCTTCATCCGGATATATATTGAATAGGGTGCTCAGTCTTTTGAGGTGAGGAAATGAAGGCAACAATGGCTATTTTCCCAGAACCAAATGTAATATCACCAGTGTATACATTTTTATGTCCCAAGAGTTCTTTTCATAGGTTTGTGCTAGAATGTTTGTGGAAATATTTTATTTCCATTGATAGTTTTGTATTGAAAAAGCTTATCTATTTTGCCGAAAAGTAAAAAGTTATTCTTAGCGACAATTAATCATAATTCTATATCATACACCTTTCATGTTTTGTTACAATAGCTATTATCCTGATAACTAATCTTAAGGCGTATGGAGTAGTTAGATTCATCCTTCGTGCTTTGAATAACTCTCCTTTGGTAAAATGAGATGTAAAAGGAGTGAACTTACACGAGAGTTTGAACAAATGTCCATATTTTTTTTAGCGCGACAAATATTTTTTATGTCACCATAAACTCTGAAAATTTTCTCCAAGAATATTAATTAAATTTTAAATAAAATATATTATTTATATCAAATCAACCATTCTCATTTAATTGCACAATAACGTCAATGTTTTTCATTTCTGTACTCCCCTTTGGCCATTACAGTGTAAAAATAGGTGAGCGTGTTAATTGAATTGGTAAAAATCACTTTTTTCCAAAAAATCATTTGTCAAGTTTTTTTCTCACAGTCGTTATTTATTTATAGTATAAATATTTACGTATGAGAGAAATAAAGGACCTAAAAGCACATTGAAATGAGAAAGCATGATCATAAGAAAAATGAAATAGTAACTGGTTTAATAAAATGCTTTTATATTGGCAATGTTGTAGTTTTTGAGGAGATATATAGTTTTAAGAAACAAGTATGTAACTTGTCTTCACGGAAGATATACTCTTTTCCAATGAACTAGGAGATAGTGTAATAATCTAGTATTGAGATTTCCAAAAAAACATCTTGACCGTGTGTACTATATACGAATAGATCTGCAGCTACATTGTTTTTCCCCGGTCTATAGTTAATATCGTATCTAAACTGGGCCAATTCAATCTCCAACGGACAATTTTATCATTTTTTATTTTGCTTAGACTCTTATTGGCATTCATAAGAAATGAGACTGGCTTTTGATCAGTAATTATGGTTAAACGCCGTCCCATCAACAGATGTTTCCATTTACGTACTGAGTCCACTATTGCTAAGGCTTCCTTTTCTATAGAAGGATAACTTTTCTCATGGTTGTGAAAAGTTCTAGAGTGGTACGCTACTGGTCTTCCTTTTTGACTTAAAATAGCGGAAAGTGCTAAATCTGAAGCGTCAGTTTCAACTGTGAAATTGCCATCATTTTCAGATATGGAGTATAACGCAGATTTAGATAAAGAAGTTTTCAAGGTTTCAAAAGATTTTTACTTAATGGATTTAGAACAATTTAATTTTTTTTTCTGGTGAGTAGTTAACTGTCATATATAAATGATTTTATTCCCTTGTCGAGCTTGAAGAGTGGTTCACAAACTTTCTAAAAATTTTCGCCGTAGCGGTCTAACTATAATTTTTTAATAGCTGGGGTCTCATTTAAAAAAAAATAAATCAAAATA
>JAUIRK010000168.1:600000-858106 GCA_030549495.1 Nectonema munidae | reverse complement strand
TAACCCATTAACACCAACCTCTAGCATATATATTTTGAGCTAATTTATGATAGTTTTATGTAAACAGAACTCAATTACACTATTCATAACATTCTAGAACGTATATATAATTTTTTGAGCAAAAAAATAAATCATAAATCAAAAAGTTATATTGTCGTTAAAGGGAGCATATCATTTTATTGATGATGTGCTCCATATATAATATATAAAAGTAAATTGAAAAGAAACTCAAGGGGAAACTTAAAAAAGTAAAATATACACATGTTTATGAACTCCATATGGACTCAGTGAAACTGAAAGCTGAGATTGGAAATAATGAAGAGAGCAAATACCAACCTCCGAACCTTAAAACTAAAGATGGAGTATTGTCAGTTTGAAAAAAAGAAGAGTGTCTATTTTTTTATTGTAGCAAGAAACAAGATGAAAAAAAGATTCAACAAATTTATTAAAAAACTTTATTTTGAATGAAAAGCTGTGAAGCAAATGCATATGTAGAGCCACGTTAGCACTTGGTGCATCTTTTTTAGCACCTTTTACAAAACACACATATTTTTTGAGTAGGAAGATTGCCAAAGTCATGGTCTTTTTGATCAAGTCTAATGTCATTGCTAACTTTATTTGTAAAAAAAGGAATTTGAATTTTGTTTGCAGAATTTTGCAGAAGATATGTGTTAACAATTTCACGTATGAACCCAAGTTGATCCAGAGGTTTATCTTTATACAGACAACTTTTTTTTGTACAAAAAACCAAGAATTTTGTAGCGATGCGTGAAATAAAAATCGGAAGAAAGGCCACCACCACTTCTTTAAACGTATGCTCATTTGGTATTGTGTAACATTTTGATTTGATCTGTCCACTCCACCCATCAATTTGTTATATTCTGCTATACCATTTGGTTGTTGTATGTATATAATTTTTTTTTTTGTTGAAGAGCACCCATCTTTTAATTTTTTTTTATTGGCTTTACTCCTAGGCAGGTGGATGCAAGATTCACACGTTATTATCCCTCCAGGTTATAACAATTATTTTAGAACTTGCGTCATAGCGATAATCAAAATTACCTCTTTTTTTTTTAAGTAAGCATTTTTTATTAAGAATTGGACATTTCTGCAACCTATCACTTCTATTACACCTGTGGCGTGAAATCCCTTCTTTCTTAGAAGTTCGAACAAATGCAAGGAGCAGAAGTAATTATCCATTATCAGGTGGTAATTACTTTGTGGTAAAAGATTAGCGAATTTCATTACCACACTACCTCCTATTCCTAATTCTTTGTTATATACTTCAGATTTACCCGCATATGGTGAAATAGAAATAATGTAGCCATCTGAAGTGCACATTGTCCACGTCTTATACCCGAATCTAATAGGCTTTCCTTTCATAAATTGTTTAGAAGGATGCTTGCCGTAATATTCAATCATGGATTCATCAATACTAATATTTTTCGATTCAGGCATATAACGTAAAAAACGAAGGTTTATTTTGTCATAAAAAGGCTTTATTTTTGCCAACTTATTACCGCATTCTAGGCACTGGTTATCAGCTAAATGAATATAGCTAAGAATTTTCTCAAAGCGATTACGACTAAATGCTTTAGCTATCGCTATGTTATGTATATCGTCTTTTTGCTCCCAAAACATTCTAGTTCTGCAAACTGGGCTGTAACCACTTATCATAAGAACACTTAAAAAAAGCTTCAACTCAGATTTATCCATACTAAAATTTAAATCTCCCTTATCCCTTTTAGCATACAAGATTGTCTGTTGTAGAATAAATTCCATAATTTCATCATCAAAAAAAGCTCAAAATATTTTACTGGGGAAAATGAGTTTATATCATCTAGAGAGGCTTGAATGCGGGAATCGTTATTACACAATATACTTTTTATGTCAATTTTTTTTCCATTTTCTTGAGTCTGGAGTTCTTTTATCTATCATAGTATCATCTTCATCGCCGCATAACTCCTTCGAACCATCGATATTATTTAAAACCAAACTTGCACTAGCATTCAATTGTTTTCCCGAAAGGTTGTCGATTGAAAGTTCATAATCTTCATCACCACTGTCAACATCGCTTATGTATGAATTTTCTGGAGGACAAATGTAAATTTGAGCAGAAGAAAATTCACTATCAGTCAAAAATGATATGGCTTCATTCACATTCATATTCTGAAACATTTATTAGTATAAAAACTCTCGTTATAACCTTACTACACACACACACACACACACACACACACACACACACACACACACACACACACACACACACACACACACACACACACACACACACACACACACACACACACACACACACACACACACACACACACACACACACACACACACACACACACACACACACACACACACACACACACACACACACACACACACACACACACACACACACACACACACACACACACACACACACACACACACACACACACACACACACACACACACACACACACACACACACACACACACACACACACACACACACACACACACACACACACACACACACACACACACACACACACACACACACACACACACACACACACACACACACACACACACACACACACACACACACACACACACACACACACACACACACACACACACACACACACACACACACACACACACACACACACACACACACACACACACACACACACACACACACACACACACACACACACACACACACACACACACACACACACACACACACACACACACACACACACACACACACACACACACACACACACACACACACACACACACACACACACACACACACACACACACACACACACACACACACACACACACACACACACACACACACACACACACACACACACACACACACACACACACACACACACACACACACACACACACACACACACACACACACACACACACACACACACACACACACACACACACACACACACACACACACACACACACACACACACACACACACACACACACACACACACACACACACACACACACACACACACACACACACACACACACACACACACACACACACACACACACACACACACACACACACACACACACACACACACACACACACACACACACACACACACACACACACACACACACACACACACACACACACACACACACACACACACACACACACACACACACACACACACACACACACACACACACACACACACACACACACACACACACACACACACACACACACACACACACACACACACACACACATCATTCTATTCTCTTTTACATAAATACACACACATACATATAGACGAGCAAAAAATTGGTATACGTACGAAAAAAGAAATTAAAAAGAAAATTTAGATTCAGAAATTCAGTGAATGTTTCAGAAAAGTAAAAAGAAATAAAGAAAATTGAAAAAGATCGAGGTAGTCGTAATCGAATACGGATCAAAAGGCAGTGCAGTAATTTTGGCCTTGAAAGATACTTTACGTTTTGTATCACATCAATATTACTGTCGCATTTGGAACTTCAAAATAAAAATTTAAACAATATTCTGTACAAAGAACAAATGATAAACAAACGATAAACTTTTCTTCTAGAAAAACTCCATTACATTATTGTTTACATTGATTATGTGCAATCAAGGTCACATAGTTACTGCGTAAATTTATACGGTAATGAAGCCTGCACTTAAAAATGGTATATTAGGATCTTGTTGTAACGAGTTTTATTGTCGATTGGCCAGATAAAAGTGAACACAGAGATTTTTTCGGAAATTACATAATTGACCTTGATTATGTAGTCTTTTGTGACAATATAACTTAAAAGTTATATTTTATTTTGTTGATTCAAAGAACTCCAAAAATATTTTTTTTTTAATTCTGAGTTTTAGGTTCTCCTTATTACACTCTAATTTAGTTATAAAGATTGCATCGAGGCTTAATGTCTGCTTTATCGTGCCATAGTTTTGGTACTGGTAAAATAGTAATTATTTTGTAACTGGTTTTCATACTGGAGCTCATTATTTCTATTTAGAAGATATGTGCCCCAATAAATCAACAGGTTTATTTAACAAAACTGTCATTAAGGTCTTTAGATTAAAAAATATATGAAAAAACGTTTTTGTGTTAAGAAATTTTATAGTAAAAAAAACATAACTTTTAAGTTAGGATGTCATTAATGGGTTAAAAAGGACGGTTTATAAAGAAAAAATGTCTCTCTATTATATGAATACAAACTGGAGGGTATATATTTAAAAACTAGATAAGAAGTATTGTACCAAGATTGAAATTGTAACGCATTCAAGTATTTATTTTAACTTAGTTTTCTTCCCACGTAATTGTGAAATGTAACGTATCGTATGCCCCGACTGAATGCGACTTTTGTGAATACACTTGGGAATCTAATTAGTGTCGCGACACTGGCCTTGAGAACCTATGTCTTAGACTACTGATGTTTATAAAGCAAAAAGGAAGCAAAGAATACTCTTTTCTCAAAGTAATAACATTTTTAAATTTACAGAAAATTTAACTACAAATATTTAGAAATATAGAAACATTTGAACAAAATGAAAGTGTCGTTTTATTCTACCTCTTCGGCTCAAGAAATCGGCGAATAATAAAAATATTGGGAATACCGATTAAACAAAAATAAACAGTTAAGGCGATGTAGGTGCCGATGTCGATCTAATCGCTACAACACTATGACTTAGTTACAGACTGAAATACTCAATCAAAGTTTTTATACAATTTTACTTTTTTTCCAAAAAAATAGATTAGAACATCGTAATTAATGCCAGGAATTTAAATATGAAGTTAATCTAATATTAACAAGATGTACGAGACATATGATTTTCTTTTTGGATCAAAAATTTAAGAAAAATGACATGGATATTAGAGTATATGTGGTATTTTAGGTCGGGATTTTAAAGTCCTTTATTTTCAAAATTGTTAAAAAGGAGTGTTAAAAACAGTAAAGACCTTTTAAAGTTTACGTACTTTCATGCCCATTTCCAAATCTTATTAGAAAGAAGCAATGATCTGAAAATTAGAAGTTTCTTTGTCCTGTATAAGCTTTTTGTTTTGATATGGGGTAAAAAGTATTTATCATAAACAAAACATTCTAAACACTATAAACATGCAGTCGAACCCAGTTATAACGAACTTCGTTACAACGAAATTTCATTTACATCGAAATACTTTAAATCCCATTTCCCGCAGAAACCTATTTCATTGAAAATTACACCTTTATAGCGAAATACCATTATAACGAAATCCTCATTACAACGAAAATAAATGCATGTCCGTTGAAGCCAGATTCGTTATAACCAGGATAGCCATATTCGTTATAACCAGTCAATCAAAATATTAAATTGATAATAATGTGAAATATATCTTTTATTTATAGCTAGAATTCGTAAAAAAAAAAGAACATATTTATGTTCAAATTTACCGTTGACGGTTAGTTGACCGTGGGTAGGGACCGCCTCTAACAGCAACTAGACAGCAGTTCAAAATGATGATGCTTCATTAACCGAAACCGTTCTTTGGCATAGTGTACGGTTAGTGATATTTTTTTCACTGCCTACCCATGTTTAACGATTTAAAATTGGAAGAATAAAATATTTTTTTATAAGAAAATAAACAAAAAACCAAATTAAATATTTTTCATAAAAATTAAATTAAAAAAAAATGAACCATGAAAAATCCTTGAAAATTCAATGGCTTTCTTGCGGCTGATGATTTTTTATTATTCCATTCAAATTAGGACTTATTTTTGTAAGTTTAAGTCTTAAGTCCCGTGTCTCATCTATTTTTAATTTATTTCTTTGTTTGTTTTTCAGATATAGCGCAGCACTGAAACCCGTTTCCATTAGGTATGTCGAAGAAAGCGAAAAATAAGATTTTAATTTCCTTCTAAAAGTTTGGATATAAAAATCGCCTTTCTACCCAGAATTTTTCATATCCTGATAAAGTGAATGAAGCTTTTGATTCAATGTCATTTTGTAAGTCAATTATTTCTTCTTGAATTTTGTAATTCATTTCCTGGACATCAAACTTGAAGAGATCAAGACACCACTCAAAAACTTCTTTGAACCGTTGCTCCATATCGGATTTTAATGAATATATGTCATGAAAGTACACTTTTATAACATCATCATCCATTTTTATGTCTTCTTTAAAAATAGAATTAAGATTGGGAAACTGATGAAAGTTATGGCGGCGTAAACTTGAAGCGAATATCTATAATTTGTTGATGAACCCACCAATAATTTCCTTAGATTTTATTATATTTGAAGATATTCCTAGAAGTTTGAGATTAACATCATTTAATTTTTCAAAAATATCAGCCAGATAAGCAATATATTTTTAAATGAACATATGTTTCCTTATCCTCATCTTGGAAATTTTCTAAAATGATCTTATAAAGTTCAAAAAATCTTTGGAGACAGTTTCCTTTCGAGAGCCATATCAAATATCTTCTTCATTTTCCCTACAAAGATTTTAAAAAAGCCTCTCTTTAAATGAGCTTGTCTTTATTTTATTAATTCTTTTATAACAATTTGTAAAGATTTGAAAAGGTGTGGTGGCACCGTTTTACCGACGAGATGTCACAATGAACCGTTAAAATTTCTGGATAAGTTCTTTTCAAATAAGCTAAAAAAAAAACCGTTGTAGCGGCCAACCATTGACTGTGCGCCGTCTTTTGCACACGCTAAAATATTTTTCAATGAAATGCTTTTTTTCAAGTTTCTACAACCTTGAAAATTTTTGAACCCTTTGTATCACTAATCAGAGACTACGCAAATAAAAATTCCTTTGTAAATTCTGAATTGTCATTAATGTATCTAACATAAGCAGGCAAAATCGACTGATTGTTGATTGTAGATTCATTTATTTGTAAAACAAATTGTTTGAATCTTAACTGGTCGTCACATAACGTAGTTTCTACATTTTTTGACATTTCAAATTCTTGCCAATATTGTGTTGTTACTCAAAGAAACAAATGAAAGTACATTATTATCACCTGAAACAATCATTGTGCCAACACATTCTTTGATACAAGATCGTATGAAATTTTCTCCAATATTATGTGCTTTATCTGTTTCGCAATTAGTAGAGAAATTTTGTATGATGTTAAAAAACACTTTTCAAGATAATTTGAACTTTTAGAAATATGAATACTTAATTAAACATTGTTTTTTTTATGTTTTTCCTTCAAGTTTTTGAAATACAGTTCATTTTTGTTAACTTTGTCAGGGTGATTTTTTTCAAATGATTACTTAATCGGGAGGGTTTATTCGTTTCATTGGATAATGATTTACCACAAATTAAACATAAAGGTAATTTATCATTACTAGGACATTGAATAAAACCAAACTTCAAAATCTGAGGAATATTGACGACATTTTCTCTTTTCTAGCTATTTAGCATCGAGGGATCGTTCACAATTGACGTCAACCTATTTTCAAGCATATGCTTGTTGTTTACAATAAAATATTTACCATGTTTTTGAAAGCATTTATTTTTAAATTTCATTATAACGAAGTTTCATTATAACGAATTAAAAAAGCTAGCCGTTGAAATTCATTGTAACGGGGCTCGACCGTATAATGAATTTAAACTTTAAAATTTTCTAGAAGGCTTGGGTTCGGAAATAGCCTCCCTCCATAACCAAATTTTCAAGGCTATTCTAAAACTTAAATTGTAGTAGTTATTTATGTTATAGAAAGAGAGTTGATGATAACACTCCTTACTTTAGGGAGGGATCGCCTAGGAAAAAATCTTGGAAAATAAAACATAATAAACCTGATTCTATTTGATTGGGAAAAAGCTTAAAAGTATCGTTTAAATTTTAATTTTAATTTAAACCAAACTCACTAACGATTTCAGTAAATAACTTATAAGTTATTTAACTAACTAATCAAAAAATCAATTAACAAAGAACAGACAGGCAAACAAACTAACTAAAAAATAATTTTATTTAAAATATAGAAACATGGTTACAAAGTGTTTATTCTAATGAATTATTTCTTAAAAGGAATTTTGTCTTCACCTATAGATGATTAGGGAGTTTTACTCAATCTCGAACAAGATGCAATTTTAATTAATAAAATCTAAATTTAAAAACAGAAATCATTTTAGTATATACTACTCTACCCATCATTAAGAAGAGAAAACTCTTAGTTCTTTGAAAACATAACTTGTAGAAATCCTTAATTACTTCGTAGGAACGGGCAAGTTGTCACGAAAAATTCGATGACACCAAGATTAAAGGAACATTCGATACTAAGATGATTGATGATCTACTAATATGCTTATATAATAGTCTATGAGACATGGATTTAAATAATATCTCTATTAAGGAAAAATTTTGTACTCGCCATTGTACCAAATTTCAAATGAAAACTTTGAGTTCTCATGATTCTGAGTTTTAAGATAAAATACAAATTATATTTACTTTTTTATGAAAAAGTTGTAGCTTATTTAGTTCTCTTCAAAAAAATAATGGAGCCACAAAAAGCCATTTAGTTTTTATTAGGGAAATTTAGCAGCCTATTTTGCACTATTTTAGTAAAAAATCCCTTTAGAAAAAATCATCGATGAAAAATCTCCATGGAAACTATCCCTTGGAAAAAATCCTCTCTCTCAAAAAAAGGTAGAAAATTGACAATAATGTCTGCAAAATATCAATATTGTTTTTCTTCCACAATAAGTGAAAGCTTGAAAGCATACTTTACAATCTGAAAAATCGAAATCAGTGTTATTTCCAAATGTCTTCAATACCCCTGATTTTAAAAAGTTGACGTTCTTTATTTTATATAATCCAGATTTGAAAATAGATGAAATTTGTAGAGATGTCAAAGAAAGTAGAATAAAACAAGGAAAAATAGATTTATTTAAACAAACAAGTGAAATCGCATATTTTTTCACTTTTGCTTTAACATTTGAGAACAAAATTTGTGTAGGAAAAGAAGAATAAAGAGGGTTCTAGGAATTAAAATAATAATGAAATAAAATTTTATCTATAATAACACTTCGATAACCACGTACCAACAATCACATTGAAGGCTAGAATCGTTGATTTCACTCCTTGTGTGCAGGATAGCAGCGCACATTTTGGAAGTTCATTGACATGTTAAACAAAGAGCAATCAGTGAATCTGGTAGAGATCCTCCATGCCCAAGGAAGACATCCACCTCTAACAAAAAGACCTCTATATGTTGCTTGCAATGTTAGAATTTTGACCATTGTAAATGATTACCCAAATCAAGAACACATACGTTTCTTACGTGACATTGAACACACTTTAGGGTTCTAAGCGGACATTGTGTGAAGTGATGGTGATTGCTTTGTTATTTATTGTTTTATTAAAAGGATTCAAAAGTTTTTTTTTTTTCTTAAATACAATTGGTCAATTTGTGTCTTCCCAATGAAAATACCCCACGTTACTTTTACCTTTTCACTATAAACTGCTAGCACTACTGTGATTTAAGACCAATCATTTTGGTATGAAAGCTGGAGAGAGGGGCGATTTTTCCTAGGGCAAATTTTTGGAAGATTTTTAATGCGGGATTTTCCATGGAGATATTTTTTACGGGGGATTATTTCTGACTAGATAATTTCTAAATAAAAAATTAAAATGCAATATTCGTTTTTGTAGTCAACAAAAACTTGGTTATCTTAATTTGGGAATGTATGAATAGATGCCGACAGTTAAAATGTTGAAAATTTCAGGACTACAAAAGGACGATGATAAAAAAAAATAGGAAAAAACACGCCTCTTTAAACTTAATTTTTAACCTAATTAACTTTCTATCTGACTAACTTACAGATTCACTAACTGGCTGACTAAGTAAGATTAAAACTACCTAACTTATATCTAACGAATCAACTGTCCAATTTACTAACTAAACAACTATCTAACTAAGTAACACACTAACTAGGCTACGATATTACTCAATTAAATGTTTTCAGTTATTTTCTCTTAAATTTTTTTGTTCTGTCGAAATTTTTAAAATTTTTTAAGGTTTAAACATTTAGTTATCAGCATTCCTAGCTTGACATTTAGTCGGCACAATACATTAGTATGGTGGGCAATTTGTAGGTTAAATAATCAAGCTTCAGAAAAACCATATAAATGAAATTAAGGAAAATTTTGTTGAATAATATAAAATGCACAATAATGATTTAAAAAGCACATATAAAGAAAGGACAGTGAGGATGAGAAAAAAATAGTGTCGGTTGAGGATTTCAATAGACATACAAAGTCGAAAACGTAGGTTATCTAGGGAACAAAACAACATGATACACCGGCTGTATACTGTATTGCAAAAAAATGATCCGTTTAATCATTTTACCTTTTCAAGACAAGAACAGCATCAGAAAAAATATAAAAGAAAGTAGAAGACTAGTCTTCAAAATTCTTGTCCTATAGAGAGAGGGGAACGCAGGGTACACTCATCCCCCTCTCCTTAAAGCACTATACGTTCCTACTTTATTCAACCCATTTCAGCCCTTAACCGTTTAAACCTTTTTTTAAAATGTTTTTTCAACCAGACCTATTTTATTTAAATATTTTTTGAACACGCCCGTACCCGCTTTTGTTTTTTGCAGTAGCCTATCACTTCACATCTTTTTTGATTTTTTAGAACATGATTTCTCATTTTTATATTGTCATTTGAGCCAGCCAATGTTTTTTCAATTCATTTTCTCCTTATTCATTATTATACACCGAGTTGCAAAGTATACGAATTGACAACAGCTTGTGATAGCTTATTTGAGAAAAAAACAAGTAAGCAACAGCACCTAGTATGATACTGTGAAGTGCAGTTGAATAATGTGTGCAGTAAAACTCTATGATAAATGTAAATCAAATTTTGCAAAACCTGTGCCATTTAAAAACTTATATACGCCTATATCCTTCTCTTGTATTTTTTAAAGATATACCAACCCACAGGCCGGACTGGTCATGGGTAAACGGATCTTAACTGTACGCGTCAAGTGCCCTAACCCTTCTATCTCTCCCAAGTTTTCTCTTATGCTCCTAACACATGTCGCTTTCTCTAATTGCATTTATTACATGAACAAATAGAGTATGTTTATCACTCATCTACTATTATCAGGATATAATGTGGAGCTATTTTATTATGATTCAGATTTGTATATATACTGATCATGCAAATACTTCTGTTCAAATTTTAATTTAAAATTGTGGACTACCATCAATTTTTGCGTCCAAATTCCTGGCTAAGCTTCTAACTTACAGTATTTTAACGCAGAATTTACCGGTGTGAAATATCTGTTCCCCAGTATTTAAATAATAATCGATTTTATAAATATTTGTTAAGTTTTACTTATAAATATCAATAATAATAATCAATATAAATATTAGCCGAATTTAAAAAATATTTTACCAATAAACTTGAAATAATATATAAAAGGATACATGTTTATTTCACTTTTGATAAAATCTCTTACAGCTGAAAAGACTCTTTTGGATTCAAAATATTTATATTTCTAATGTTTTTGTTGTTCAACATTATTTATAAAATTCATTTAATCTAATTTCATTTATATGCACCATTTTTGTTTTCGCCTTTTTGGAATCGCCTTAGAATATGAACAATCTTGATATTCAAAAATAGGGACCTTTTTCTCTCCAAAAATTTAGAAAAGCCTTGCTATTAAGAACACTTTTTTGATAATGATTAATTGCTAAACTCATCGTAGTATTATATAAATTTTAGCAGGAACACATTGGATATGTGAGTGAGCTTAGTACGGGTACCGGCATCATGGGGATTTAAAGGGTTCCGGGTTATCCCTTTTGACGGATTGGCCATGTATTAGATTCAAATTCAACAAACTTACAAACACTAATCACCATCTTCAATTATAAAATTTTAATTTAACTTGTAAATTTTTTTTGTTTAAACTTTTATTCCGTTACAATTTATCATAAAACTTTTAGATCAAACTTTTCTCTAATACATTTTCTAAACTTCTATTTAAAAAAAATTATCAAAATTTTGGAAACAAAATTAGTTCTGGATTACTAATTTCCGGTTTAGTGATAATCGTATAGCATTCATACTTCATGAGTAATGTTGCTCGCATACAAAATAGAATTTCAGCAAGACAAACATATTCGATCAAACGTTTGACATTGTTTTAATACTGTTGTTGTGCTGAAAAGTTTTGAACATTTGGGCAAATATCCTTCCTAGAAAACACTTTTTGGTCTTTGAGTTCCAAAAATATGTGCATTTATTATTCTTTGAAGTTTTAAGGTCAAGCTAAAACGTAACATTTTTTAAAGGTAAAAACGAACATGATGCATAATCGCCATTTTTGTTGCCATTAATTTACACGAAAATATATGGCCATAAAGGGCCGGCTTTCGACTGACAGTTTTAGGTTAACGCTGGGGTATTTTTATTTTTACATAAAGTAAAATTTGAAAAAAAAATTAAAAATTTAAAAATCGAGGTTTGTAAAATCTTCTCTAACCACACATCTAGAAGTTTTAGCAAAAAGAACCGTTATTAGATCTTACTTGGGAAAGTATATAATGTTTTCTTGTTATTCCTGTTTTTGTTTTGTTACAAAAAATAATAGCAATATTTGCAAGTCTTTTTAATAAATAGATACAAAGAGTACAGGCTCTACATGTGTACTGAATAATATGAAAGTAATGAGAGACAGACCTATTTACAACCATTCCAACAAAGATGAAATATAGTATATATAAACCAATGAAAGAAAAACAAATATTTGTATAACACGACCTCTTTTACAGCAGCAAGCTCTTAATATAGTAAACGAATCTAAAAAGATTAAGAGATTGAAGGTTTCAAATAGCTTCATTTAAAAGTTACGTTGTGACTTTAAAATTTATCGCAATCTCACTGCAATGATTCTGGCAAAAAAGGAAGAATTAATCCAGGTACACATTATTTTAAAATAATAATTTAAAAAATCCTTTCGTATTTTATTATTTGACAATAAAAAATTTCTATACTTCTCAAAGTAAAAAATAATCAGGTCTTTTTTCAGCTAAAATTTTAAGATCTGGTGTTCGAGAAGATTTTGCAAACACTTAAAAAACATAGTATTATTCTAAAAAAAATAAAAAGAATTCTTAAATTCAAGGGCCAGAAAATTTTTGAAGCGCTAATTCGGCATACATGTGAATATATGCCCACATGTAAGAGTTATAATCCCATCATTTATCAAGTTCAAGCTTAAACTACATTGGTAATAGGGACAGACTTGGTTTGATGGACTGATGGTTGATGACCACAGCTGTTATTATAATAAAGCTTCTATCTACATTCTACAGCAATTGAAATTGCCGGGAAATTTTAAAATCCGCATTTGAAAATTTCATTAAATTAGTACAATTTCAGATTCAGAGGATTATGAGATACTGATTATAAACACTACCCATAATTTCCCATTTTTTAAATATAAAGGATCTTACCTGATTTGAATAAAGAGAGGCAAGCCGTAAAATTGTGGTAAAAATGTTTTGCAGTAACATCTTTCAGTTTTTTTTATCAGCTATTAAAATTTTTTATATAAGAGAAGAGAGTAAATGATGCAGAAGAAGATTATCGAAGAAGAAAGAAAATAAAGTTTTGGTGGTGGTAAATTTAACAAGACATAGAGGAGACACACCACCTAAAAATTACAAAAGTGTGAGGAGAGCACAAGTATATCGAGTGAAGGATGATGAAGAGAGATTGATGATGACGACGATGACAATGAAAATAAGTCCGAGATAATGTTGTAATGAATGAAGATGTGGTAGTGGTGTGGTATATTGATGCGATGATGTTGATTGTGAGTGACGAAACGATGAAATTACCGATAATTTCGTATTTTAAAAGAAGAGAGAAGAGTAGTATAATGCCAACGAAAACAATAATAAAATTTGAAGTATACACACACACCACACACACACACACACACATTCTTACTTTGAGGATTGATATGTAATAGAGTTATTATTTTACATCATTATATATTTTTCTTTACATGATCTACTACTACTATACTATACTATTATTACTGTGAAGAATTTTAAAGATACTAGAATGTATTAAACTCTTGTATGTTTCTGTACATTACGTTTGTATTTATTTTCAATACATGAGTAGCGTAGTATAGCAAGCAAAACTGTACACATGAAATCGTCGATATAGTTTTGCAAAAGTTCACACAGCAAAATGCGAAATCCCAAGGCGTCGGCAAAAATCAATACTTTGTTTTCAGTTTGTGCGGGCACTTCTATTTCCTATCAAAAGCAGAGGAAAAGTACTCTTCTTTTATTAGCAGATTTACTTTTTGTTTTACTTAAAATGCAATTTGATTCTACTGAGGAAAAGAAAGATCTTAAAAAGGAGTTACAATTTGTATGAGAGATTATCTTCCAAAGGCTCGAATTCTCCCTTATGGGGGAATGTAAAACTGCAATGGGAAATTGAAGATAATTTTTGTAAAGAAAATTTTTGTTATAATTTTGATTTATATTTCGATATTTTTTTAACTCTTTTAGTATTTTAATGTCTAATTTATATTATTTAAAATTGAAGAGGTTGATTAGAAAACTTGACAAAAACTTCAAAGATATAGATGGTCTAGTAATAGGAGCGTAAGGTGATCCAGATGGTTTTGGGTTCGATACCCAATCGTGACTATCATTATTATCTATCCAGCTATCAAAGATTATTTTTTCTTATGGATGCGATACGGATAACTAAAAAAAATGGAAAAAATATTTCAAAGATTTAGATAAATGTATCTTTTTTACATTGAAATATTTTTTCCTGAATTAATTGTTTATCTTTTGTTTAAAATTTAACGTTACTTATTCTTATATTAGAAATAAGTTTATAAAGTTAAAAAGCAAAAAAATGCTTAAACGATTGAAAAAAGGGATGTAAATGTTGAATGTTCTCAAAGACAAGTTTGGAAACTACTGATCCAAATAATAATATCGGACAAAAATGAGACTGCTTATTTTTTGTTCAAATTTCAACCGTTTAAATAAATTAGCATTGATAAAACGGTTTTTATAAATTTTTGGCATTAAGAATAAAAAAGTCAACATAAATTTCGGAAACAATATATATAAATGAGGATACATAGATTTGGAGCACATATGATTAAAATGTTATTAGAAGGTAGAGATTTCGGCATATTTCGACAAAATTGTTATCTTATTATGCCTATGCTAGTGTAATTTTAATCTTAGAAGTAGTAAATATTTTCCTCAACTTACATCAAACCTAACGACAGCAAGCATGCTAATTACACATTTCTAATCAAATGAATTTCACTTCTCATTTGAAGTGCGTATTATACACCGACGCCACTTTTACATCAGAAATTCGGTACATAAAGCCTAATTTGATTTAACAAGTTGGAATAAGGAAATAAATATTTTGTATAACTGTGTATAGTAGAGCCCTGTGCTGATTGTAAAACACGCCAGCCACACCTGCATTTTCTTATTTTGGACGGCGCGGATTTTAAAATTTTAAGTGCGACGGCCGTTGATGGTTTTTTTAGTTTTTTTATTGAGGGAAGCAGGACGGGTGCAAAATAATAAAATGAAGAGTGAGCGGGTGTGGGAAAAATTTAAATAAGCTGCGCGAGCTTTAGAGTAGAGTACTTAAAAAATAGATGATATAAACAAGAGTCATTCAATCATCCTTCTAAAGTTGTCATTTCAGCTGAAAGAATTCTGCGAAAGGCAAAGTCTTCCTGTTTTTTTTAATATCTTTTCTAGTTTGACATCATTTGAACTTGCTCATGTTTAAAAACTTTCAGATTATTGTGAAAGTAACTTTATTCTTTAACCAATATATCTTCATCCTTATAACATATTTATTTTGAAATTGATCTTTCCAGAAACATCGACTCCGTAATTTTTATCAAAGCGCTGCCAAACATATGATGGCCAAATGCGACACTCACAGTAATTTTTACGCTCATCTAGTTCTTTACTTTATTGTATAATGAGATTTGAGTCAAAATATTATTTTTAGAATAAAGAATTTCTTGGTATATCTAAAATGTGCTTTTCATTTATAACAAATGAAGTTCATGAAGAAATGAACTAAAATTTACGCCAATTTTTGATCATTATTTTTGTCAACCTTCATAATATTCTTCAAAGATAATTCAATAAAATTTGTATATATATTTTTCATAAAATGCTATCTTTAATTAGAAATGATCGAAACAAAATATGATACAAGCTTTTAAAAAAAGTTTTTTTTAGATATAAATCATTTTACCATTAATATCAGAATAAATATATGAATTTTTAAATTTCCTGCTAGAAAAATATTTTTGGTTAGTTGTTTATACATATGCGATGCGAACAGATTTTCCACCAATGAACTGATACTAAATTTTGATGAACAGAAAGTTGGCCTGTCATATATTTATCTGCCAAAATCACGCCCTTAAAACACTTTTAGTTGAAGCCCCTGCTCTAGAGGGATCGAGCGTCCTGCTTTGGCACTGTTCTAACTAAATGAAGAAAGGAGACTAAAGAATAAATATGTAATGAGGTGTGTAGACACACTTTTTAAACAAATTTTGCCATTGCGACTGCGTCAATCTTTTCTCAGTTTACGAAATTGTAATCTATTTCGGTATCGGGTGGTTAATGAAATGTGTCTATCTGTTGTTATATTTGATAGAAAAAACACACAGAACGTAACTAATCTTATATAGAAACCTAAAAATGCAGGTTAATCCTTCATATCGTCGGTATATTGCAAATTCTCAGCATATATAACTGCACCTTCAGAAGTAGTGTGAAAGAACAGAATAGAGGAGGGGTGGGGGGACTGGTTCTTCCGAATACATAGAACGTCACTAGCGTACGGGTCTGAGACACATAAAGCAAATATGTCTATTTTGGTTATTATTATAAGTTTATTGTTTTAGAATACAAGATTGAGAAGAATCGTTTTTTGTTGAATCTCATGACTTATACTAAGTTCTAAAAAGTACTATAATAAGAGTTGCTAAATAAACTAGAAAATTGGAGTATGCGAATTTAAAATTTCATTTAAGTATAGTCATAGTAATTATTACTAATTTTGGATCTCAGAGTTTTAAAGTCATTTGTAAAGAAAAACTTCGACATTCATTTATTGTGTTTTTCTACTTTTGCAAGATAAGGCAGTAAAGTTTTAAATCTTTATTTTCCATAGATCAATCATGTAGAGAGAAACATAGAAAAATAGAAGGACTATGTGTGTAATTCATATCTAAGTAGATTTAAAAGAGAAATTAATGTTTGGTGTATTTGAAGGTCACTTCAACGTAAACGAAAATTTCATTTCAAATAACGCAGTCTAAATATTCGCTTTAGTATTTGTTTCTTTTTTTGTAAAAATAATTTAAATAAAAATCATTTAATTTCTAATTTAAATTCATAAACTTTGATACTATGGAATAAAAATCTCATTATGTCCTTCTTTGTATATTGTTCAGTGAAAACCGCTTATTTGAAACTGATACACATCAAATACTCGAATTTCATAAAGTTTCAACAAAGACATACATTTCTTATTCCAAATCTCAAACCGCTATATAAGTTAGTGATTATCCCTGTTTTACTCGAATATTTTACTCAAAAAAGTAATAGTGAATAATATGCACGATTTTTAGTTCTATTTCGTTTTGTTAATTCTATTTTGTCCTTTTTTGGTTTTTATTTTAACATTATAGGATCCTATTTCATCTTTCTGAATCAATACTAACTAATATCAATTTTTGTTTAGTGTCTTTAGAAATAGTGTATCAAATGGGTAAGAACTTGAATAAAACAAATTCAACAAATTGTTAAGTTTATCGCTTTGATCTGTCAATCATTAGTTCTTCAAAATTTAACACAAAATTTCTGATTTGTTCATTATTTTGTATTCATTTTAAAATAGATTCTAATATTATTTAAAGAAAAATTATAGGTAAATAAACTTGGCTATTTTTTAGGAAGTATTTTTAGTTTTGGAGGCAATATTTTTTCTACTTTCTTATGAATATCTCAGCTGTGCTATTAATACCAGGAAACAGTTGTCAGTCAAATCAAATAAATTAAAAAATTATGATTGTAAAAGTATTATCACAGTTATTTTATTAAATTAAGTATCAAGAAAGACATTTAACTGAAAAGTTTATATATTAAAAAATATAATTGGTTCATTATTCATGAATATAAAAAGTCCATTTCTTCTTGTTATTATATGTTGGGTGAGACATGTGTAATAAAACTTTGACAATCTTATGTAACATATATAGAAGTTCATATACATACGAATCGTGAAATTTCTCTGATTTATGCGTAGCAGTGTTAAAGATGATTAGTATAAGGGATAAAAATTTAGAGATAAATGAAAGTAGAAGATAGTGCTAATTTTTGTAATAAACAACTCATTCCTTTCCTCAAATCTTTGACAAGACTGAAAGACGTGTGATCCTTTTTGTTATCAGATATCAAACATTTTAGACAAATTTGCATAATTTTCTTTTCCCTTCTATCAAATTTTCTTTATTCACATTCATTTCATCATTTCTTGTCTTTATTCACTAATCAAAGTATTTGAAAGCTCTTTACGCTAATTTGTGATTAGTATGCAGATTGTAGAGATGTAGTTAATCATTTAAATGTGATTAGAAACTTGTTATCCAACTCTTTATAGAGGCAAAAATAAAAATTTGTGAAGAAAATAAAATTTCAACTCATCTAAGTTTATCTATGATGCATGGGCTAAGTGACTTCTACAAATCAAGTATTTTCATAGAGATATACAAATGAAGTGGCGCTGAGTCTTCGAAAAACACGTGGAAATTATAGGAAGTAAATTCAGAGGTAAAATGTCTTTATTCATATAAATTTTTTGGGAAATAAATTTTCGACCACTATAGACATCAACTGATCTTCAACTATACGAATGGAGGAGGAGGGTAGTGAGTTGTTGTGAATGGAGTAAAACGTATAAGAAAAAGCTGTAACAAAGGAATAGAGGAGGATTAGTTTATATGAAATGGTGTGTGTATGTTAATTATATGATAGACACATGTATAAAGATTAGTTCACAAATATATAGCGGGTTATATACTTGCTGTAGTCTGGATAAGGTGGGAAAACCATTTAATGGTTGACTTTTGTATTTGATGACTTTGTGATTACTTTCCACTGTAATAAGAGATCATTTATCTATGGATGATCATGATAGCCAAAGAGATCCCGGCATCTGACCTAATCCCGATGATTGGAGCTTTGGTAAAAGTGATTTCTTCCATCATGCTTGTGACCTTTTTTCTTAAAGTTTCGTCAACTAAGTTGTCCTCTGTTGGTCCAAAAAGAATGTGATCTTTGATTTGCAAGAAACTTTGTATTTCAAATTTATTGTAAAATTTGTTGACATTTTTTATACACGTTTTTACCCATTTATTTAACACTATTTTTAATAACACAAAATAAAAAATCTTCAAAAAACTTCAGGTGCTTCAGAAATCTAAAATGGAATTTAAAAAGGACAAAATAAATTCGATAAAAGGACAATTTAGGATTGAAAAACGACAACATAAAACTTAGAAATGTATATATATATTTCATACTCATAGATAGAGTATTTTTTAATAGGAAATTGTGTTCGGTTATTTTTTATCTACCATTTTTCCCACCAATAAAGTCGTGCAAAAATTTTTTATAAAATTTTTTTTTCACCAATGAAATTTCTGTAAATAAAACTTAATTCGAATGTGATGTTTAGATTCAAGAAAGTAATTACTTATAAATATTTGACAAAATACTCTTCTCCTTAAGCAACTGCCTATATAATAAGTGTAAGTAAAGTATATACGTGCAAAGTTGCCAAAATTTTAAATTCGTAAGCTAGGAATCGTATGGGCTTGAAAATAGTTTGAAATTTTTTTCTTACAAAAATAATTTAAATGGAAAATACGAAAAGTAAAAAAGAAATTTTTATACTAAAAACGACATATTCAAGCATATTTAGAGGTCGATTTTCCAAACTTCCAGCTTTGAAAATTTAAAATAGCGAATGAAAAATGAAGTTTCTTTTCGTGATACTTTTCTCAAGGTTCAGTTTAAATTTGGACAGTTGCAGGAAATCGAGATACCTTGAAATCCTCCTATACTATATCTGTATTTTTGTGAGTGTTTGAGTTTTATGTAGGAAAATAATAAATTCTAAAATGTTTTAGTAGACACAAAAGTTTTTTTGTTTAAAGAATTCGGCTAAAATGGTGCATAATAATTAAAAATAAATAATTACAAAAATGTGCTAAATAAATTTTGCATATCTGAGAAAGCGTATTTTCACGTAAATGAGGAATTTTAAATGAAAGAAATCATTTTTTGAATGAAACTTTGCAATAAAATCTCTTGCATAGAAAATAGGCCGAGATTTTTACTAATGTTGCTCGTGATATAAGAAAATGCTCTACTCATCATTATTATATTGATACACGTAACAGCATCCTTATTTTTATTCACTCTCGATTTGATGCAATTTTGGCGTGAAATTATAAAGTAAATGCAAGGAATAGGAAGTGGTGATTGGTTTTGTTGTATATCTTTGTGCAAAATCAGATTAAAATGAGTAGAAAGGAAGTTGCAAAAAGAAGAAAATTATCATAAAAATGGAATATATCATTAACTTATATGAAAAAATTCATTTCTATGCCTGGTATATTCCAATGCTCTCTTATCAGTACACTTTCATTCATTCATTCTGATGTGTGTATATATAAGAAAAAACTACATATCTTGCTTATCATTTCTAAGCTTTCATCATAGTAAGAAACATTATTATTTTTTCCATTATGCGAAAAAGTATAATCATTAAATTCTATAAATCATTTATAAAAATACATTAAACTTATATATATCATTAATAAAATTCAAAAAATTTCTTGATAACATCAAAACTATTTATCAAAAGAGCAAAATAAATCTCTATCATTTTACTTCTTCATAAAATTGCTAGCATTTTTAATTAAATGATAAAAATTTTTTATAATTTCATTTATATAAATTAATATTTAAATTTTCTCGAAGAAGAATATAATTAATAATTACAATCCGTATAGAATGATTCTATTGTTCAACTTCATCCCTTGAGAGGCGAGTAAGTCCTTTTATCTCCTTAAAGCAGATTGATTAAATCTCCTTTTATATGTACTACACCATTGGTATTGCTTTGCCTGACTATGTTTTGTAGAGATATGTATCAAAGTACCACATTTTATAATATCTATACACAACGGAAAAAATGATATGCTCATAAATTATAGCAGTTGCTCTAGAGTAGGTTTATAATCGCAATCACTCCAATCACAGCAATTTATCTAGGGCGAATAAAAGTCAATAAAGTCAATTTTTGTTTAGGCTTCAGAAAATGACCAAAACAAGGTGCTTGATGTTTTGTGTAGATTTTTTACGCCAATAAAAGTCTATTTTTTTATTTAGCCAATAAAGTCAATTTTTATTTTAGAAAAATTAAAATACTTTTTTATTAGTTTTTTTTGATTAGAAATAGGTTGATTTTATCTATTTTTATTCCAAAATACAGGTTTCAAATAAATTTTAATATTTGATTAAAAAAAGAGAATTATGCGAATTTTCAAGTCTTTCTTTTTCTAAATAACTTTTATACATCTTTCTAGGAATTGAACTTTTAATTATAAATGCAGGATCGGATTTATAAAAAGCAAACAGGACAACTGCTATTCCCTTTGACAGGGCTTAAATTTACTCAATTTTTTTTATATATATTTATATTTTAAATCATATAATATATATGAATATTTTTAAATATCTATTACTTTTGAAAAGAGCAGCTTTTTTTAAATGTATTTTTGACAAATTTCACACAAACTTTACTCGTATTCGTATAAGTGCATTGAATATTTCTACCATAACGACCAATAAATAACATAACGCAATAAAATTCAACTTTTATTTTGAATTTCTGACACATCTTTTAAATAGTTCCTGGTCAACACGTTCATAAAGCAATACATCCAAAATCAAATTCCATAAATTTTTGGATAAGATTTCTTCAATACTAACTCTAAAACAATATTGATGCTAACTTCAAATCTAAGCGTAACCTCAATCCTATTTCGAGCAGTAGGGTTTGGGAAGTTTTAGTGTTCAGCAGTTTTGGTTTTGAACTTTGGATCCTATAATCGAGAAATGACTGTACAGTATGTAATATGTATATAATAGATATAAAGATACAAATAGGTTTACTTTCTCCCCGATCGATTTTTTGCTTTAATTTTTTTTATATGTTTGTCTGTCTTCTCTTCAAAAGTACTCCTCAAAACTTAATCGAGCAGTTACATTTTTTTACCCGTTTTTCATATGTTTTTGTTGTAAAGCTTATGCAAATAAGGCGAGTGTACAATTTTCCCTCAGCAACAGTGCAAAATTGTTTGCCTCTTCCAAAGTGCATGCAACTTATAGCTATCAAGTCAATGGAAATAGTTTCTTACAAAGATCCATTCATTTGATTAGGGTTGTTACTAGAAAATTTGCATATTATCTAATTTGCTGACCCCGTCATAGATAAATTAGGATTCATAAGTCTTGGAAAATTTCAAAATACGATTACAAAATTCATCGAAAATTCAATGTATACTTCATCTATAAAATTTAACTGTTTTGAATATGACTTTTTCGTGGAAATATTCTGCCTTAATTTTTGGGAACTTCCATTTTAAATTAAAAAAAATATGCGAGCCCTAGGCTGGTAACCACTGTTCTAAAACAAGTTTGTATTGTAAATTATGCAAAAGCGAATACCTTTTTCTGATTGATAAAACAGATATTTCTCGACAAGTATTGGTTAACGTGAATTACCAATGTTTTTTCAAGATCAATAAATTAGACTTCCTTGTCAAGATACAACAAAAAAAATCTCTTCGAAATTAAATTTATCTTTCACAATTTTCTTGATTGGGGAAAAAGAACTCTTCAATTATAGTAACTTTTGTTCGTTTTGATAAATCAAAATATTTAATTCAAAATAATAAAAATAAAAAAGCATATAAAAAAATAAAAGATGAATCAATCAAAAGAAATTTTGAAAAAAATTACCAAAAGTAGTCATTTCCTGGGATAAAAACTTTAGAAGAACAATCGGACATATTATAGAACAAAAAAAAGTGGGAAAAATTACTTAAGAAAAAGAAATGATTGCAAAACATTATATGAGAAGCAGGCCTAATTTCAGATTCAATTTAAACTGAATAGTAACAGACAATGTCGCTGACGGAGTTTATTTCTGATTATTGCGAATAAACTTTCTCAATTTGAAATAATAATTTTAATAATTAACTCAAAAAATTTATTTATAATATTTTTATTACTTGGGCCGATTTGAGTCTATATTTGACTAAATCACCCACTGCTTCTAAATTTTTAGAGAAAAATTAAGATGACAAGTTTTTACGTCCAATTTTAAATTCTTTCAATGCCTTTAAAATCTTTTCCTTCCATAACTTTTTCAAATCCTTTGTCTTTAGAATTTTTATTTGAGGTCCAATAAAAATTCCTTCCTTAAATTTGGCAGAAAAAGTATAGTAGTTATATTTTTATTTAAAGCTCTGACAAAATTTTACATTAATACAATATGCAAACGTCAAAAAAAATAAAAAATTTTCCCTAAATACGCTTTCAATCGCATGTGTGATGAAGTAACTTTACGCAACAAATTTTGGTCTTTCAAAGTTTTAAATAAGCATTGTCATATTCATAATTCATTTTTTATTTAAGAAAGATAACAATAGAATATATGAACAAAATTTTCCAAATCAGAATGTATCTATTTAAAAGCAAAAAAGAAGGACATACAAATTTTTTTAAGAAAATCCAGACATGTCGGGGCAAATCCACAAGTTTATCTTTACTGTTTCATATCAAAGATTCCTTCTCGATTATCGGCGAAAATCTTAGTAGCCTTATGCATTTTAAAATCATATTTTTCTTCAAAATAATAAATATTGTTAGTCTTATTTTTATAATTTACCTCAACTTTAAGACAAATATTTACCCTATATTTCTTTAATTAATTGAATCTAATTTCAAAAGTTTTAATAGTTAATGAAAGTTATTTTGAAATATGTGTTTTTGTATTATTTAATAGTCAAAAAATACATGATAATTATTAAAACCAGTAAACTGACAAAGTATCTTAAATAAAGGATGAAATAGGACAGGGGGTAGAAGCAGTCGAATCAATAAAGTCATATAAACATATAAAATATAGAAAACCTAGAGCATCCCCAATTATTTTTATCTACGTTATAAATTTAGCAAGTGCAAAACCTAAAATTTAAAGTAAACAATGCTTAGTTAAACACATTAACAATGATAGAAAGTAAGAAACAATGTGAATTTTTTTAAAATCATCGAGCGTAAATATGATTTCAAATTTTGAATTTTGTCAAGTCAACATAAATGAATTAAAGAACATATTTCATACAATTTAATCTTCAGTGTTTAAGCTGTAGATCCCAAACAGACACATTCCCTACTAACTAATTAAAATTAAAAGAAAATGTTTTCTGTCAAATAGCGACTAATTTCAAGAATTAATTTATACAAAACAAAAAAATTGCTAAATATTTAGGAAATGAAAAAGATACAAATGTTTTTGTTAGACCAAAATAGCTTTAAAAATGGATAAAATAAAATTATTTAAGTGTTGCCTGAAAAAAAAACTAAATGAAATCATTAGATATTGGGGAAATACATTGATCGATAAAAAGCCTCTAATACTAATTAATTGAGAGGAGGGGTTAGAGATATAAAAATTCTCCATTATACAAAAGCATAATTTGCTTATATACAAAAGTAAAACTTGTTTTAACTGTTTAGTGAAGTAGAAACTTTTTGAAATTTTTGTTCCAGGTTAGGCAAAATAAAACAACTGATAACTAATAACATTCAAGGATCCTAATCAAAATAATTATCATGATTTTTATCAAATAAAAACTTAAATATGGAATAACAAATCATTTCACACAAAGTCAATTTTATATTATAATATAATTGATCCGGATAGGATATTAAGATTAATTGATTGAGTATCGACACTTTAATCATCATGAATTTTGAACGAGTTGTTCCTCGTACTTTCCCCATCTTTCGTCATCACTTTCCTTTGTGAGGTAGCGAAATCCAAGTTTAGTTTCAAGATGTCTTAAATTTTTCCACAACTCATAACCCTAAAAAATAATAAAAATAAGCAGAGTTAATTTTTTTAAAGAATTCATGTAAAAAATACCTTTTTTAGGTTCATATTTTTCATAAGATTGCTTTAAAATTAAATTTTTGTAAAAAAAGAAAATATCTTTATCCTCGAAAAAATAATGATTCTAAAAAATACTTTTCTAAATTTCGTACAATTCTAAAATTTTTGTACTTACTTATGATCCTTATTTTTCCATTTTTCACAATTTGCATCATAAAAAAGAAGACTGAAAAATAATTTACATAAATATTAGGGCATAAATATTTATACAAATGTTTATAATTATCAAAAGAAGGTAACATACTTGAGAAAATTATGCTCTGCATTAAGAAATGATCTTTTAAATAAGAGACTCTATTTTAAGAACATAATCTGTTGAGATTACATCAAAATCAACTTATCAATGAAGGTAATTGATTTATTTTTAGTAGTAGAGCGTATATCTAGAAGAAGGATATTATTCCTAAACTGGAGAAATTATAAAGATGTTACGATATGGAATCGAACACAGGACTATTGGATCAAGACGATACGCTTCTACCACTATGCCGGCTGCTGATTTTATATTGTACACAAAAATGAGACAAATATTTCAAGAATACATGTAATTAGAAATTTATGGATTTGTGCAAACTTATTTTATGTATAGATGTGTTTTAAACTTTAAAAGAACGCATTCTCATAATAAAAGGCAGGAGTATTGAGTTTGAATAAGAACTTGCTACATAGCAGCGATGAAGAAAATTTCACTAGGATGTTAAATGCCGAAAAAATTGTTAGTAATATAATTAAAACAAAAGGTCTTTCTTCTTTTATGATAATCGCCAAGATTATATAGATGGAAAAAGGTCATTTAAAAAACAAGGTGCAATAACTAGTCGGAGAATGTAAATTACTCTCAAATACACTCTTGTTTCACAAATTAAACCAATCAAAATAAAATACTGAAATTAATTGACTGGGCAGCAATTTAGTAGTTCAAGGTTTCAAATCTGCCGTGAGGTTGAAATACGTTGATCAAAGCGATCCTTTTATATCGATTGCCATTAAAATTATTTTTGGGGCACTTTTACTCCCTACTAGGATTTTTCATTAGAAAAAAATAAACAGTTTAATAAGATTTTTAAAATCAGTCAAATATAAAAAGTTATAAACGTAAAACAGATCAAGAATATTTTATTAAGACACTCAGTTTGAAGACAATTTCTTTAAAAATGGAAAAACAAAAATTGCATAAAAATAAGCATGCAATATAACTTGAGGTTTATAAAAATCATAACTAAAATTGTAAAAAGTGTGCCTCCATTTATATTAGCTAATGAAAGTGTAAATATATTTGAAGTTGAAGTAAGGAAAGATACTCCCATTAATAACTTGGAGTTATTAAAAAACATAATCACAGGAAAGTAGATTTATTGTGTCGAATGTTGCACTAAATAAATTTCAAAATGGTATTTGAGCGAAGATTATAGAATGGAAATTATTTAAAAAATGATAAAGAAAGACAACTATTTAAGGATTGTGCGTTTCAAATAGAAATTTTTTTGGTATAAAAGTTGGGACACCCTAAATAAATATATATCCCTCATCTACACTGTTTTATCTAATTTATCCTTTCTTAACTATTATTCATTATACAACATCAATCAAACTAAGCTAATAATTGTCAATAGCTACAAGTCAAGTGTATTCCTTGCTAGTTAGTTATATAAAAATAAAGTAAGAAACATAAAGGGTAGTGTTGCTAGTGTGTTTGAATACTACCCGTGCTCTCCAATTGGTCGAATGTGCAAAGCATGACTGAAGAGTCTTCGATAGGCGAAATATGTCCTGGGCAAAGTACACGTTGTAGATTTTCATTACTCTTTTTGTCTCACTCTCTCTTTTATATATATTTAATATGTCGTAGTTCAAATAATATTATAGATATTAATCTGTGTCCCCTAACCTGCCAACTCATTTTTGGTTTTTGTTTCGAATGACTTGAAATTTAACATAATTGTTCGCGATCAGAGCAATTTTTTCGGCGTATTTGAATATCTCCTTAAATTTGCCAAGCTCCCAAAAAGAACCCTATCATTTGAAACTTTAAAAAAAGATTCACATACTTGGAGCCATGGATGCAAAAGACACTTGTTGACAGAATATCTTTGTCGTGCTTTCACTGAGAGAAGATTACTGATAATATCTTCAGCTTCTGAACTGATACTGGACCAAACTTTGATTGGGAATAAAAAATCCGCGGACAAAATTTGATCAGTTATATTTTCTTTTTCGTTAAAGGGAAATGTGCCGGTGAGACTTGGGTTGTAAAAATTGAAATCAAATTGAGTGAAAAAAATAAATAAATAAGGGAAGGAAATTTACCTGACGTAGATTAAAACACCCACTGACCACATGTCAATCTTTCTGTTATATGGATTGTTTTGTAAAACTTCGGGTGCTATTAAAATTTAACATATATTAGTTTAACTAAATGGATGTCTTCTTGCAATGTAAAAGATAGTGCCAGTGAGTTGATACTCTGAGTTGAGGAAATTAAAACATAAATAGGTCAAATCTAGTTTAGTCAAACTTTAAATTTTTGTAAAATTACTAGAACCATATACGAATAGATGATTTCAAAGATAGTAAAGTTAGTAGCGTGATCGGTAGAACGACTGTACTAATCACAGTAGCGACGCCTTCTATTGTTTTTTGTGCATTTCTCTAAGAATGCTTTCGCTACACCAGTATCTATATTACCGCTTTTTCCTATCTCATCTCCCCTCCTATTGACTGATTACCTCTTAGGTAATCCATTCATAAAATCTATGTCTCAGGCCTTTTATTTCCAACACTGGATATATTTCCAAAACTTAATTTTGATTCCGAGGTCATCCCTCCAAAAGGATAGATAATATCAATTTTCACTTTCTAAAAGAAAAAAAAAGAATCTTCAAAACTAAACTCTCAAGAGAGGAGTCAGGTGAAGAATTCTGAAGACTCATCTTTCGAAGAATCCCGGTAAGGGGCCTGCAAAAGGAGAAAGCAAAAACTGGAAAAAAGACCTTCATATTGGGCCTCACCCTGAAAAAGATAAAGATAACTCTAAGGATAGCAAAGATCGCGGGAAGAAAATGGTAAGTCCAAGGAGTAGAACCCAAGACAATTCTATCAGTAGCCCGTGCAGCACTCAGAAAATTATTAAAAAAATCAAAGAGAACGCTAAGTCTTTTGAATCCTAACATCAGGGGAAAAAAACTCCGTATTTCCTTGTCTTTCCTTTTCCTAGGACAAAGCCAAATGACATTTATTGTATAGAAATTTCTACAAAAGCTCGACAGCAAAGGCATCCTTCCCAGGATCACACCTTCTCACATTTTGAGCCGTGCTTTTTAGTCGCTAGGACATGAGCTTACGTCTTTTTATATTTGTGGTTGTCGAAGCTATCTTGAAAATAAAACTCGTCTCCTTTAATTTATATAAAAACTCATTGAAAAAGTTAAGAAGATCATTAGTTTTTGATAACCTGATCCTTAAATGTTTAAAGAAATTCCAACTAACTTTATATTGTAGGGTATGCAATTATAATTGCTATTAGGAAAAAATTCTTCATTACTTTAATTATTGTAAGAATATAGATTTAATTTCATTTTAACATAGGGGAGTGAGTATGATTTTCTAGGATGTCGATTTGATAAATTCGAGGGTCTCGGCTAAAAACGTGCTAATGAACTTTTGTATAGATTAAACCTTGTTATCAATCCAACGAAGGTGAAATTTAAACAAAATATTTATATTAAAAAATTTTAAATTTTACAAATACATCTATTCGGTCAAAAATAGAAATACAAATTTTAGTTGAGAAGTGTACCTAAATAGGCTGGTGTTCCAACTATTGATGATCTGAAGGATTTCTCATCAATGAAGCGTGAAAAACCAAAATCACAAAGTTTAATCTAAATAAAAAAGAAAATTGTTGAAATTGAATAATTAAACAAAAGTCAAAACTATATTCTAGTATATACATGATAATCAGTACGGTTGAAGCATTTTAAATTCATTTCACGCTGAGAGAAGACAGGCATCCTTAATATTAAAACATCGTCTAAATCCGATTTTTATAATAGTTGCTATTATTCTAGTACTATATGTATAGTGATGGTATATGTATGACTATCTGTTGCAAATATATCCTAATTGACTGAAAAGATGTGACAAAAATGTGAAAAATGATTGCAAGCAATTCACTTTTGAGAGAAAAAAATCCTTACGATAGATCTTAAAATACTTAACATAAGGAGGTCTAATTAAAATTTATAGAGCATTCATAAAAAAATAACTACGAACAAAACTCGAAAACTCTTTTAAGGGTCGAAAAACTTCTCTCACAGGATGCAGTACTGATTCCTATTGTTAGAGCAGCTTGATACTCAAAAAATACTCTAGACAATTTTATAATATATTTATTGAAACTACCAATGTACAAAGAAAAGACTTCTTCACAAGCGCACTTTATCGGATGTAATTCATTTAAAACTTATTTAAGCTTGAAAAATTGAGTGGAGAGGCTTGGAAAATTGAGTGAGGGTTAGGGGTTAAGGGGGTGGGGGGGGGGGGGTCAGGTCAAAAATGGGGTGGGGGGCTCAAGCCCCCAAAATAAATAGGGTGCGCGGGCCCTGCTTTATATTAAGAAAAAATTGAAAAAAGTTAATAATTAATATTCTATATATAATCATATTTTTATATATTTTAAGGCAAGCTTAAATTTTATATGAAAAAATGTTTTTAACTCTTTAACGACTGATAAAAAAAAATTGGTAAATATACCAATAAACTTCTTTGAACCAAGTTAAAAAAAGTAGTAAAAGTTCAATATTCAAATACACACCTATACATTATAGTAACAAACTATTTTAATTAAAATTAACTAAAAAAATTCAAATAGGCGTATCATATATGCAGTGCATTTATGACTGAGAATGAGGATTTATATCAAATTTTGATTAACTATGCAATAAAAGCATTTTATTTTTTAAACTGATATAGGCAAATAAATTTTAAACATTTTAAACAACACATTTTCTAACAATACGATGTTATAAAATTGTTTTTTTCCTTTAAAATTTTTTTGAGTGAACTTAGATAGCAAACTCATTTTATCTGATAAGTGGAAACTACGGACATTCAATGATTTTGACAAAAAAAAAAGTGAAAGAAAAAATGATACTAGGACTTTAACTTCTATTTTTCTTATTGTTTGTATTTTTGCAACATAGTTTTTTACATATTCATAGTTCTGACTGCAAGTTTAGTTCTGATTTCTGGTTTTTTTGAATAATGTCTCCGTAACCATTATATAGATAAAAATGTGCATATCAATTGAACATTTATTCACAGAAAACAAAAAATCCACATAATTTTATAAAAAAAACAGCTTCATTTTGCAAAATAGAGCATGAAAAGTGTTATAATAAAGGTTTACAATGTTAAAGAACAGAAAAATCTTATTAAGGATGAACTAAGGGGAGACAAAAAAAGTTTAGAAAGGATGATATTGCAGAACATTTTTGGTTAAATATATTTTTGTGTTTTATGGTATTAAAATCGCCAAATAAGTTTTAATTAATAACAATTGTCCTTTTAGAAATTGAAATTGACAAATGTGGCAAGACTTTCAGGTTATACAGTTTTCTCTTAAAGTTAAAAAAAATAAAAAAAACTATAGAAAAATCACTCTTAAAATAAGAGCTTAAAAGGTAAATACTCAGAAATCAGTTTTGTTTCATTTATATTTCATTCTAAATTTTTAATACGATTTTTTGTCTACGCAGAGGTTATGATATAGAAAACACTGATACACTAGGTTTTTAAAATCTGCGTAGACAAAAAACCGTATTAAAAATTAGAAATCTAAAGAATGAAATATAAATGAAGCAAAATTGATTCTGAGTAAGACATGCTAAATATGGTGGCGCACATAAATCAATAAGAGGGTATGAAATGATGAGTGCGATAGTAGAAACCTTGCTATATGATGATCATTCGTACATTAACGAAATGGAACGATTATTTCTCGTTAATAATTTGCAACGTAGTACTGATGTACTACTGAGTACATCAGAGTGTACTGATGAGTAAAAACTTATCAACTCTGCAAAGTGGTATGATGAGTACATTTACAATGATAAAATATCAAGTGCTTTTAAAAATATTTTTTTGAAAAAAACGTAGCCTACAAGCAGCGCCTTAACTAAAGCGTAGTAAAACTATTTTAAAAACCATAAAATGGTTAATTTTTACCTATTTATGCTTGCTACAAAAAAGTGGCACCCCTTATTTCTAACAATATGTTTATCTAACAATCTCTATCTATCTTTTGGAAATATTATATATTAAATTATAATAACTAAAAACACATTTAAGAATCAAGACTAATAAACAAGTCATTGAGAGTGAATAAAAAAAGTAAGTACTCAAAAAGTTTTTATACTCGAGTATAAGGGTCTCCACATTCTAGAAGAACATTCTCTGGTTTTAAGTCACAGTGCACGATGTTGTTGGAATGAAGGTATTGCAGAGCTATAAGAATCTTAATTAT
Source organism: Nectonema munidae (assembly GCA_030549495.1). Classification (NCBI taxonomy): domain Eukaryota; kingdom Metazoa; phylum Nematomorpha; class Nectonematoida; family Nectonematidae; genus Nectonema; species Nectonema munidae. The sequence goes on along the minus strand of JAUIRK010000168.1, from coordinate 826,163 downwards.
AATAATAGAATAATATAAAAAGAAAAAATACCTATACCTTATTGTGCGTACAAGGGTACTTCACTAAAACTTTAAATCTTGTTTTATCCCCTAAAGCAGCGGTCGGCAACCTATGACACACGTGCGAAGCGTGGCAAAAGGATCAATTAACAATGGCACACATACCTCCATATAAGCAAAAAACGAATGTACATTTTGGTTCTAACCATATTTCAAAACGAGAAATCACAATAATAACTAAGGGGAATCTAAATTTAGTGGTTTAGAATAGGAGAATGGTAAGGTTTTATTATGGCGTCCCCTACTTCAATTTTTCAAGTATAGATCTAAGTATGGAAAATACATTTTTATTAAACAGTTAAACTTGACTAGAATTATAAAATTAAGCCCGCTAGAATTAGAAATTTTTTAATACGGTAAGTTAATTTTGATAAAATAACATGAAAAATCAAGATTTTTTTTAATTTTAAAATAAAAAAATATCTCATATATTAAACATGCTTTTTGAAATTAATTGTTTGTAATAGGATATTTAGGGTAAATATAATAATGCGGAAACTTATATTCGAAACAAATTAAAATTTTTTTAATTGTTGTTAAGAAAACTATTTATACTAAATTGAGGACAAAAAATGCTTTAAAAACTTCAGGTTTCTAAATTTATGGTTAGAGTTTTTGATGTTTTTCTGAATTAGTATCATTGGAGAATTGAATAATTTAAAAGTATAACAAAATATTATATAAACTTTTAAACAAAATACAAAAAGGGATTGTACTTGATGTGCGTAAAATTTGGTTTGTTCTTCATATAGATATCCCTTTGGATCATGTAATATTAATTCAAGCATATCGCCATATAACTTTTCCATCACTATAAAAGCCTAAAGTAATTTAGAAAAAGAATTAAAAAAGTGTATGATTCTTTTTAAATGAATATTTGTATTTAGACATAAGAAAGTTTATTTGGTACTTTGAGACAGAGAAAATTTATTTTTATGTAATATTCTAAATCAGGAAATCCTCAAACGTTCAATAATTCTCTCAGTAGTAGGTTAGTATTAAACTAAAGCAAATCGTGTTTGGTTAATAAAAATATAGCAAATAAAGTGTTATATAAAATTATGGACATTAATAGAATAAAAAAGTTTTATTTCTTATTTAATACTTCAATATATAAATATGTTCTTTTAAGGGTGTATATAGAATAATTAAAAATAGAAAACTTTAAATGTATAGCAGCTCCAAGTTCTTTCTAGGGGTCAAAAAACATCTCACAGAGGCAAAGCGAACCCCCCCCCCCCTTGTTCCATTTATCGACGGATCAGTTTAATAGTAAGATAACGTTTTAATATGTTGAAAAAGTATTATTTTAAATATTCTTCAAAATATGTTTGATCATTCGAACAGAGATTGTAATTTCGATCCCAGGTGACTCGTTTAAAGAAGATTGGTCTCTAATACCATATGCTCAAATATGAATTGGTTTAAAACTAACTCGTCCAAAAGTAGAATTGGTCCAACGATAATTCTTCTATACCAATTGGTCCAAATGTTTATTAGGGGAAAAACTAAAGAGTATTGTGAGGTCAAGAAGTGCAGTTTCATTTTTTTATACTCATTATGTTCAGAGCAGGATAGGATAGAACGAGGTATTCCAGGAACTCAAAATAAAGTCGAAGGATGGCATCGACAGTTAGATATATTACTGGGTTGACTGAATGTTAGAATTTTAAAACTTATTGGCGAACTGCGAAAAGGATCAAAAATTGTGGAAGAACAGATTGCTGCATTATTCCAGGAGAGTCAAACAATACGATAAAGAGAAATAAAATTGAACGTTAAGGGAGAATCAATCATTTTTAACCAGGAGGACAATAATGATATATTAGTTTTCTGCCAGTGCTTGCTGACAATTTAAAATTTTGAGCACGAAGTAAGAAAATATTGCACATCATGTTAAATGTTGATTTAATTTTGTATTTTTAATGTATTTTTATGAAACAAAGTACAGTACTTGCATTTTAATTTAATCGAATAAAAGTTTCAATTTAAGTTTTGGTGTTTTTATACTTTCCTTTACATCCATTTTAGACTAATCGACATTAGACCAATGGTACCAACCAAACCGTTAGATTTTACACTTTATAAGGCATAAAATGATTTGGATTTAACCAATCCTTCCTCATGAAAGTTTAACGCTTAAAGAGCAGTATTGGCTTTAGATAAGTTTTTGGGAGAAATTTCGAAATTTTTAACCGAAAATTTTTTATACACAAAAAAGTAAGGACTTTCAAATTCAAAAAATCCATAACGTAATTTAAGATTGATGAATTTGTTTAGGTATAAAATATTTTTGTGTCAATAATCACAAAAATACATGTTACAATTTATTTTGCTTGTTAACCCAAACATTTTTCAAATGTTGAGTGTAATATTGATGTAAATTGTCTGTTTTATTTAACTTTTAAAATAATAATCATTAGAAATTTATTGATTACAAACCTAAAAAAGTATACTTTAAATTAAATCATCATTAGAACTCAATCCTCTATCATTTGAAATATATTCCTTTTTGTTACTTGAATAACTCTAGCAGTGCTAAAGCAGCTTTAACAATTTTTTAAGCAATGTTTTTATCATGCTACATTATGAAAACATTCTCAGATTCGTTAGTATTGCCCATATCATTAAAAACTTTAGCCAGTTCAATAATTTCTACTTCATTTCGTGAGGTTTGACATTTAGAGTCTCGTTCTTGATTCGATAAAAATATCGTATCTAAATTTGAAACGTACTTTATTTTGAAAATTATCGTGCATATGTATTTTTCGTACTGAATTTAGAACCGCAATTTTGAGAACAAAATTAATCGTAATTTACAGTTATTTCAAAACGTACAATACCGGAGGCCATTTTTGTAGAAGGATGATTAAAATAATGTACACATAAAAAATGTGATCTAAAAGATCGCACTGAATAATCTTCGAATACAGATTACTTTATTCTACTACTTAATGCCATATCCGAGATTAAAACATTTCCAATCCACCTTCTTATTGATGAAATATTTTAGAGTTTAGACAATACAATTTTTTCATAAGTGTTTGAAGATAATGTAAAAAATATAAAATTGCTTTGTTATATTTACTAAGTATTTTAAGAATGATGAAATAGGTTTTCATTTCTTGAAAAGTTTTCCTCCCGAAGAAATCAGTTTCTCTACTGGTGATTTGCTAACAAATATTATGACATAAAAGAATAATTCAGAAAAAGTTTTAAATCTAAATAACAAGATTTATCAAATATAAAAGAAAATAAATCTATCAATCTTTTGCATCAAAAATAGTTAATTGTTTGATTATTCTAAAGGTTCATTATTCATTTTATAAATAAATATATTTGATCATAGTTAGTTTTCAAAAATTTTGATTAAAATGTTTTGGATTTTGAAAAGTAGGCAATGGTTTTCGTAGACTAAAAATGAAACGAAAACATTTAGTGAAGATTTATCATAAGAGGAAATTTATAGATTTGTGGAACGATAGTAATTTTTAAATCAAAAAAAATCGCATGTTAAGTACGTTAAATTTGGCTCGCATTTAATAAAAAATTGCAAAGTGTTAGAAGAGAATCCTTTGAAAGAAATGCAGGTAAGAACACAGTTAATTGCAATCTATTTGATAAAAAAAAATACTTTCTTTGAAGTTTGTAACATTTTGTCTACCCCAACAATAGCTGGATGAATCACACTCTTAAAGTAAAAATGACTACAAATTTTTGATGTAACAAAGTAGACATGAAAAATTACTTTCAAAATTGTAACTTCATTTAGCGTTTCTTTGTCGATTTGGAAAGGAAATAAACTCTTTTGAATAATTTTTATTGCAACATTCACATTTCTCTCATTATCAAATGCTTAATTTTAAACAAATTGTATATAATTATTTTCTTTAAAGTATTTCATGTTTATGAGGGAATGGTAAAAAGTGCCAGATTTCAAGTACGATTTGTTTAGTCGTTTAGATTTGTTAAAAAACCCACAATGTTTTAACTAATATATTCGAATTTATTTCCATAGCGCCCTTGATGAATACGTCCCTGCTCTTATTTCTGTATTCTAGTATTTAAGAGATTAAGATTTTCGAAAACATTGATAAAGTAATTCAGGAATTGAAAATGAATTAAAAGTATTCACGATCAATTTATTAACCCGAAATGAAGGCCTATCTATCAGTAAAGGAAATTAAAGAATTCCAATCGATCCTGTTAACTTTAAAGAACCGAGTTTGGTAGGATATAAAACGAATTAGAAAACAAGAATATAATTTCAGCCGTTATATCAAAACCATCAAAAGGATAGCGATTCGAAATAAATGAATAAGTTCAAGGCAAGAGAAAAAGGCAATGTTTGTAGGATAAATTTTAAAATACTAAGGTTGTAGAAATTGGATAATATTTTTTATGAAGAAAAAAAAATTCAAAAATTAAATTAAAATTTTCACTGCTTTCTATGAATCAAGTAAAGGATTTCTTATTTCATTCATTTCATGCATAATGGGTCACCATTGAAAAATGAAATAAAAATCGTAGTCTTTAAATTATGAGAATTCATTTAAAAGGGAAAGACGATGATAAATCTTCGAAAATCAATGCCTGAAATGTCTTTTGGTTTTATTGCGATCAAATAAGTTAAATCCCCCATTTCTAAGTGTCGCTTCATTAAATAAAAACAAACCCAAATAATACACTTAAAAAATCATAATTTCCTTCCAAAAAAACTTTTATTTCAATAAATTAGAATATCTTTTAAATTTACTTACTCAAATATGAATATAAAATCAAAACTACCTCCATAAACCGTTCCAAACTGTCCACATCCTAAAACTTCGTGAGGATATATATCGTAAACTTCTTGTAACTTAACAAAAGAGTAAAATATACATGTTTTGGCATATATTTAATCATATATGATTAAACTATATCCTCTTATTAGATGAGAAAAAACACATTCTATTTTTTCATAAAATAAATGCAACTTGAAGGAATATCTAAGTTGGCACAAAACGAGCACCCCCCCCCCCCTGCGCTATAGCATGTTCGCCAAAGATACATATCTTTATTGGATAGCCAAAAAAAGTTCCATTACATGAATAATTTTTTTTAAATGACAAGATATTAAAACGTATCATTATTATATGGGTACTTATATGTAAAATGTTATATTTATCTTTATAATCGACGAATATAATAGGATAATATGACAAATCTTTATTAAAAAGAATATTTCGACTCTATGAGAATATCTCTCCTTTCCTTACCTCTTTACCTTCCCTCTGCATTCTGCTTGAGAAGACTCATAGAGTCGAAATATTATTTAAAGATTTGTTATATTATAGGATTATATATTCTTCGCTTATATTTAGTATTACATATGTCAGCCCTTTAGCCTCACCCTTCTTTTATATATTCCTTCTTTTTTTTCCTCCATCTCAACTCAGACTTAGTCCCTAAAATGTCTGACGTTGTAATTTCTTTAATAATTTTCTTAGTAATTTCGGTAAATTTCTTCATAATTTTTGTTAATAATTTTCAAATCTTGCTAAATTCTTTCATTTTGTTGAACATCACATACTCTACCCAAATCAACTCCCCGACAAAACATTTTACTCCACCTCATCCTCCCTCTTCAATGCACTGCCTAGATCACTCAGAAACACCACAAACATCCTCAAATTCAAACGCAACCTCTTCACCCACTACCTGCACAATATCAACTCTCCCTACTCAACTTAATCCCTTTTTACTCCTCCTTTTTAAATGAATTTACTGAATTTCATACTTTTATTACTTTATATATGTTATAACATTATTTTTGTTGTAAAGTGCCATACATTACAAAAGCTTCGGTTTTTGATTAATAAAATAAATTGATTGATTGATTGATATATCTTTATAATGATTCAAAAATATATAATTTTTACTTTAAGTTTGTCCTTTTCCACTTTAATTCCATTGAATTAAATAGAGATTCCTGAAGTCTTCTGCGTTCTCTTTGAGAACATTGGTAGTAGATAGGTTAAGTCTGTCCCCTTCCACTTTAAGTTTGTCTTTTTCAATCTATTTTATCCAACTTACTGTTGAGTTTGTATCTTATCACTTTAAGTTATTTTAGATTATAAATTTATAATCTAAAATTCTAAAAAAACCTCATGCAAATGAATTGATATAACTTTTCAGCATATGAGATGAAAAAAAAGTTGTACCTTTCAAAATAATTTTAAAGTAGGACGAGATTAAAAAAAGTTTTTTGGTGGTTCAAAAATAAATTTTCAAGAAAACTTAGTTGTGGGAATGAAGTAAAGATTTTTTAAGCTAAACACCGCGAAAATGTCTATTCTAAAGGTAAAGTAAATGTCAAAAAACTTAATTTTAATACTAACGATCTATTCAATTTCACAATTCGACTGTAGTAATCATTTTATGCTAAGCAATACTAATAATTCTGCCAAACCTTATGATTATAACATAAGAAATCGACAAATTAAAGCAAAAAAATACGTACGTAAAATATTAAGTGAAAAAAGGACTAACTTAATGTAAAAATGGAGTTTTTATATCTATTTGTATGTATATATAGATCAATATAGAATTCTTAAGGTTAAATTAAAAGTATTGGTAAAAACTTGTTTAAATTCTTTAAAATTTTCTTCATTCAGGCAATCTTTAATATCAGTAAATGGAATCAGAGCTTGGTTCAAGGAGTCAAACCAGCTTTTAGCTGATTTGAAACTTGCGGATTCTTCAGAATTTTGTAGAAGGCTGTCGCTTACGACCAATGTAAATTTTATCAAAACAATTTGAAAGATAAATGGATACTGTAACTTTTCGTTGAAATATGTTTTTTGTGCAAACTCCAATTTCTTGATTAAGGATATATCTGATAATAATATTTCCTAAAAATCATAATAAATAATATAAGATAATACGTTATACTGAAATTACAAAAATGATAAACTTTGAATGAATTTAAATAGTTGAGAGGTATTAAATTATTTAAAATCTATTTGTTGCAGATTTATCCAAAAAACACAATTTTCACAACTTTGTCGTAAATTAATTATATATCACATCATAAACCCGTATAAATGAAGGAATATGGTAAATTATAATTGTTTATAGTAACAATATAAGTGATCCACTCCCAGCGTTCATCTTTTTGAAGATTGGGTATATAAAAGAGTATCAAAAATATTTTAGGAGAAGAAAGGGGACAAAAAAATTTTATTGAAACTTTTTCAAAATGATAGAAAAAATATTGATAATCTAAAAAATTTATGGACAAATTATATAAAATTGACCACACTTCGCCAAGAATGGGGTCGTAACTTATTCAATGCCTATAATTTTTGAGATTTTTGAATTAAAAAATTTGACAATGAAACTATTTGATGAAAAGGAACAGAAAATATTGAGAAGAAAACAGATGTAATAATAAATATACCTCAATTATATTATTTTGATTTTTATTAAGGTAGATAACAATTTTAGAGCTATCAAGGCACCAAAAGTGAGTATTTAATTGTTTGGATAATTCATTTTGATAAACAACATATCCTCTCTTGATAATGATGAAAGAATCGCCTTCATTTGTGTAATTGTGAGAAACAACGATTCTTTGTAGTGGTATTTGACTAAAACAAAAAATGGAAAAAATAAACTCTATAATAATTTAAACAACTCCGAATTAGTTAAAAATTAAATTTTAAAATTGGGTGGGCGAGATTATTAAACCAGCTAACAGCGACAAATATGGGTTTGAAAAAAGTCACGACAGAATTTTTTATTCATTATAGAAATAACTAATATGAAAATGCATGAAAGTAAAAGAGAAACTTTTATTCTAAAAAAAGAGATACTAAATCAAAATAAAAAGAGATACTAAATCATATTTGAAGTTAGATTCTTTAAGCCTCCTTTCATAAAAATAGAATACATGTGAATGAAAAGTCAGGATTATTCTATATCTTGCACAATTCGTTATTAAGGGTGCAGCAAAAGATATCAAAACCAGATATCTTAATTTAAGATCAGATTTTTAGCTTCAAAAACATTTTTATTAATATTAGAAAAACACAAAGGTTAGGACACCATCATTTTTCCTAAGCAAGGAAGGGGGCGTGAGTAAGGTTGGTTAGATACTGGGTTTCGATAATTCAGGGTCTTGGTTTCGATCCGCATCAAGCCTACTCTTTCCTCATAGTTCGATACAAGAGGCGCAATTGTGTCTTCTCGATCAAAACACCGCCCGATACCTTTGCATTTAGACGGGGTATAATTTATTTGGTTACAAATACTTCAAAAAATTTTTAGTGTATTAAATTAATCTCATACTTATAAAAAATATTGCTGTATAAATTTGTGTTCATCTTGAAAAAAAGGCGTCTCTTTAAATCTTAAAAAGAGGACTTTTAAAATAAGTATATTTCCATTCCAGGAATAAATGTTTTTAATCAATTTATTTATGTTTTAAAGATTTTGATACAAATGCCTCACTTGAAATATTTATGTTCGGTAAAATTAAATATGTTGAAAAATATTAATTGCAAAGTATATCCCCTTATCCACGTCAAAGCTAAAAAAAGTATAATACACTCGTCAAGAATGAAATATTGTTTAATGCTCCTTCAAGTACTTACAAAAATGCAACTCTGAATACTTAAAAAATGAGACTGTGACTCAGACTCTTAAATTTGTTAGATACCGATTGCGACTCTGCCTATATCTCTTCAAAATCTTCGACTCCATTGACTCTGAACTCCGTAAACCTGGTTATAATAGAATGTATATATCCGGGGTGGTGGGAGTCGGAGATGGGATAGAATTCGGAGTCGGAATCAGAGTCGATATTTAATATAATTTAGGAGTCGGAATCGGGTTTTTAAGTATTTATAATGGTTGGTATCATGAAAGAATCTACCAAATGTGGAAAAAACAAGATGTCATCTTTGTCAGTGAAGGAAACAGAAACGCAATATATTTGTCTAATTTGTTATAAACTTATCTCCTTAGAACAGAGATTTTCAACGACTTCACAATAAGATTTGAAAGGGTAGTTAGATGGTTGAAGTAAAAATTATTTGAAACACCTAACACTTTTCTTTTAGTATTGATAAATGGTAACAAGTACAATTTTATGACCTCAGTGAGAACATATTTTGTAAAAATCTCTGATTTTTAAAACTTCAATTCGATTGGTGAGAAATAAAAAGGAAATTATAATGTTCTCATTTTAATATTTATACATTTATTCAAGTATATTTATTTTATGTTCAATCTTTTTCCAAATTTAGCGATGAGGGGAAAAAGTCTTACTGTCCCCAATCCTTGGTGATGGACCTGAAACTAATATAAAATTGGGGAGAAATTGTAAAAATAATAACATCAGAATACCAGAAAAATAAATTCTCAACGTCATTATCCAGACAACGAGAAGGCATTTCGGTTACAAACAGATTATTTGATTAGTTATAATTAGTAATAATAATTTATGTTATCGAAATAGATCTTAAAAATTAAAAATTTTAAGTTTTGTGGCAGGTTAAAGTAATAAAATAAACTTACCTTTTTTCTTCTTCGTACTGTTTTTCAACACTTCTTGCTAATTGTTTGGGAGTTGAATAAAATGAGTCTTTTCCAGCACTATCCAAATCAGGCATGCCTTAACATGTTTTGTAGAAAAAACATATAATTATGATTTTAAAAATTAACTTAATAATATATATTTCCAAACATACAATAAATTAAAAGTCTCATTATTAATTAAGGGACGATAAAACGAAATCGAGAATCGTCAAATTCGTCCTATTTTTAAAGTATTCACATCGGAAAACTTTACTACACTCGCCGATTCCTCGAATGGATTAGGACTCAGAAAGGTTAAATAAAGTTAAAGGTACGTTTCAGTGTTGTCATCGACAAGGCGCAATTGCACCGCCTGGGTCGAAATATGAAAAAAAGGTTGATGCTGGATCCAACCCAAGATCTTAAGTCAAGTATCTTACCAAACTTACTCACGCCTCCGTATAAATATGGCTCATGAGGGTTATATAAAACTTTTTTTCTCTATTTCTTTAAACATTTTATATTACATATAGATTTTAATATGGATTCGTTTGAAAATGAAAACTAGTTGTTTTGATTTTTTAAAGAATTACTTATAATATATTGATGCTATTTTAAACAGATCTAGATTCTAGAATGTAAAAGAAAATCTTTGAAAGAGGAAAACTTTTCTTTCCTATAACAATTTCGGTAGCAGGTCATTTGGCTGACGGATATTTAATGGAACCAAAATTTTACCAAACGGAGATTGGGCAAAATGGACCATTTTTGTCATGTAATTTGTTATAGATAAAAGTATTCATCAGGTAATTTGTGTACAGAAGTTAAGAAACAAGAAAGAAAACAAAAATTACGCTATCGATTTGTATAGAGCACAAGCTTACAAACTTACTGGAAGTAAAGCAAAGTCTACAAAAATTGTCAAATTGTTTGTATATTTTAAGTGAAATATCTATTCGGCTAAATGTCTATTCAGCTAAATGTCCGATAACATTTTCAACTACTTCTTTTCAAGCTATTTTGTGTCTTCCCTTTTATTTGCCTTTAGTTTGATCTTTTTAATCTTTCCTAATAAACACATCTTTTGACCTCTTTAAATAGCCAAACCATCTCAATCTTTGATTTTCCATAACGTAATTTATCTCATTGACTTTACAAAAACTTCTTATTTTCTCATTACTAACCCTACATTTTAAAGTCACATTACGCAGTATTCTTAACAATTTCATTTCAGTGGTATTTAGTCTACATTTCTCAGTTTCTTTAAGGCTTAAATCTAACCACAACTAAACTAGACCGAATACAACTTTTGTATAATTCACCTCTTATAAAAAATAGACAAAAAAAGATAAAAAAAAAATCTGCTTAACGCATAAATTTCTTCCAAACCAGCTTTATTATATGTTCTATTGAACTGTTTATCCTACCTACTACACCGAAGCGCACATCTTCAACATTTTTTGGAGATATATTTTTACAATTTTTAAAATTTATTATAAAACACCACCTTCTAGATAAGTGGTTTTTAAAATGGAGTCCGCGGTGCCCTAGGCGATGAAGAAGCAGTTTTATGGGGACAGAGAAAGAATCACTGAGTAGATCGGTTTGCGCAACATGTTGCATCCATATTGGGTCATTTGTGATTTTAGCCAATAAGTCACATTTAAAAGAATGATCAAACTATTTTTACTTTTTTATTGCTTTTCAGGCCTGATTTTATAGATGGAAATGTGCATTTTCTTAGTGGTTTAAAAATGAAATGACGACTCATATTTGACATTTGGTTTTTCTGTATTAACGCCTGGTGGGGAAAATGAACATAAGCCTTTTGTGTTCTGAAGTGTTAGCATCCACTTTTCTAAAGCCCGTCCAGTGAAGCTTGCATTGGAAGTGAAGCACTAGAGTTCAAACATAACTATTGACTATTTTAAACGTCACGCTGAACGATTGCACAAATCCATTTTGATAACAAAGAATTTTTTTTGCAAAATATTAACTATGGTTTGAAAAGTTTCAAAAGATATCTGTTGTCTAAAAATTCCACAGCATAGGATAACAGTTGATGTTAACTTGTTGCAAAGGTATCATAATGAATGTATAATGTATTTCCGAACTTGTAAAGTTGAAACATATCTTCCTGTCAAACGATACCGTTAGAAGGCTAATAGGAGAGATGTCTGATGAGATTGAGATCGTTTTGACAATTTTTTGTTTTACAAAACTCTTAGCAGTAGAATCATTGTAAGAGAAATATTTCACAATGTGGACAATTTTTTACAGCACATGTTATTAAGCCAGAACATCGACTTAGAGTGTGTTCTGACCTGTGCTTTAGCAATTTTTTTGTGGTTCTAGTTTTTATATTCTGATTAAGCAAAAATCTGCGCATGTAATTGGTACCCAGTGCGCTATTCATCGCCAAACCTTAATAATGAAAACCATAAATAATGCGTTGAAAAGAGTTCCCAATGAAGAGAGAGAGAGAGATTTATTTACTAATCACTTATGCATTATCATAAAAAAAATATTGAGTTCAATATAACAGAATTTGAATTGAAAAAAAATAATAGTAAATAGCTTGCACAATTAAGAAAACAAAATAAGTGAAAATAAAGTATTTCAAAAGGTTAAAAACAGAACCCGCTTCAAGAAATATTTCTGTTAGATTTAATAAAATGATATAGATAAAATAATGTTGAATATATTCTAATTCAGTTAAAAATTACAGATACATAATAAAAATTATAATAAAAAAATGTATATAGATATATAATATATGAACAATCTGAATTTTTTGCAAAAAAATAGTATAAAAAAACGATGCTTTGAACTATGAGTTATTGTAATTGAATAAAGTATTCAGTTTAAGGCTTTTTTTAAGTGTGAAAAGCTTGAGTAATTTTGAAAAATTTCAATGTTTAAATTCCAACAATGGGTTAGCTTCTAAACAATTGATTGTTTAGATGTTTTCAATCTATATAATGGTAAACTCATGTAATAATACTTTCTCAAAATCGGTTTGTTAAGTTCAAGGTTAAAAGTTAGGGATTGCATAAAATTAGGTGGAACATAATCATGCAAGACTTTAAAATGATGCAGTATGATACAACTTATTATAATAAATTTTATTGTGATTAAGATTCATAAACTCCTTGCTCTTATTTGGAGGTCTGCATCATATGCCATGAGGTGTGTAGTTTATGTGTATTTGAGCGCTTATATCTATAAAGGCTATAGAGCGCTTATATCTATATCTCCTAAATACTTTTTTGGTGAACCACAAAATTATTTTAGCTTTGAGGGGTGCACAACAATAAAAAAATATCGAAGATCACTGTATTATGCACTATGCAGTTCATCCAATAAGAGGGAATCAATGATTTTAAAATTACAATAAACTTACTTGGAACAGAAAATAATTAAAAAAAGGAGAAACGAATTATGCTTTTATGAAAAACAGAGAAATATACTGCGTGGTTGAAATAAAAATGTTAAAAGCAGAACACATATTAAATAAAAACATATGAGAAGAAGTTTCATTAATTCATGAGAGAAATTCAGCTTTACAGTAAAAAACAGTTAAATACCATACGTAACAGATTTTTTAATTAATTTTCGATGAAAAATACTGCAACTTCAATAAACAGACATCGGCATAATAGATCAGTGGTGCAATTTCTGTGAGCACACGCGCTGAGAAAAAGAATCGTTATATTGGTATGTGCATAAATTAGAATGCAAAATTTTTGTACACGCTCCTTCCCCTAGGTTCAAATTTTGGTCTACTCTAACAAACCAATTATTATTGAAATGATACGTTCGAAAATAAAACAAAAGAAATTTTCTGAATATTCAATGTAAGAAAGCATTGGAAATGAATGCCTAACTGAGCTTAGTTGTATTACACAAGGAACACTTATTCATATCATCTTAAAATTCTGAAGTACAAATTAATCGAAATATACACTGATATAATCTAAAATTATAAGGGCGGGTGGAGGCCGATGAACTGTCTCCAATCTGACCATATAAGCTACTGCATTTTATTAGATTTTTTGAAAATAGGCTTAAAAATTTTCATCCGTATTTAAGAAGTTTATGAACGAAAGAGGAAAAACGATTATTTTAAGTTACAAATGATCAGTTAGCTGAACCAGATACATAAAAAGTTATCCATCATAATCCAAATACAGATTAAAATATTTTTCATTGAAGAAAACTGAAAAAATTTTCGATGCAAGAATGTAATTTTGAATAGGAGAGCAAAAAATTTAATAAGTGAAAAGGTACTCACTGCGAGAAATTTCTTCTGAATGAGTTGTGGCATAGTTTTGGCTATTGGAACAATGGTACTTGAACATTTTTAAACACTTTTTGCAAGAATTATATTTGCAATCTTAAGAAATAAAAATTATGGAGGAGAAAAAAATTATACGAACCGTAAGAGTATTAATTTAATAATAATAAATGTAGTTGGGACAAGAAGACTGCTAAGATTGAAATAATTTTATTATAAACAAAATGTCATTAAAGAATAACTGTTATATTAACGTAGAAAGATATTAATCAATCAGGAAATGTGAATAATAATAAAAGCAGAATAATCACGTTTACATGGGTAATAATGATGCTTGAAGTAAACGAAATATCATTTTGCTATCTTAAGTAAAGGGTTTAGCCAGCCTTTAAGTTTTCTAAATGCAAGAGATAGAGATACGGAGGTGAATATTTAGTTCAGTTTAAGATAGAGAACAGTGGCGGGGCTATAGGGTGAAAAGAATAGTAGCAGTCTCTCTCACTAAATCCTTTTCCCAGACATAGCGTCTATACATTAATCTTCACTTAGCAAATATAATTTAAATTTTTTCTTTCACCCATTTTTGAGAAGAATTTTTAAAAAATATTACTCTCATTTCGTTTTGAATCGATTTTTTGAAGAGAGCGATTATGATTTATTGGAAAAACGGTGTCACAAAATGGTCTTCAAACGGTTTCTATCAAGGAATCGTCTGAGACCTTTAAAAAGTTAGGAAATGGAGATTTCCTCATCGGATATTTCATCAGTCGACATTTGCCTAGTTAATATTTGGGAAAATAAACATTTGCCAAATCATGAAAATTTTAGTCTTTAAATTCAAGTTTGGGTGAAAGATTAATATTATGAATATTATTATATATATTATATATGAATATATGACAATATTATACATAAGAAGTAGCTAAGAGGTAATAAGCTATAGCTAATTCTAACTTTATAATTTACATTTTAATTTTACTATTTATTTTATTTATATAAATCGTTCGTTAAATTTGGCCTATTAAAAGGGTATTTTAAGGTTTATTTTTAAATCAAAGTGTCAAAAATAATATATTTTACTTAAACTTAATCTATGAAAACTCTCCAATAATAAGCCAAATAGCTAAAATCTGTTCAAATTAATAAATATCATGGAAAATTAAAAAAAA
Source organism: Nectonema munidae (assembly GCA_030549495.1). NCBI lineage: Eukaryota > Metazoa > Nematomorpha > Nectonematoida > Nectonematidae > Nectonema > Nectonema munidae. The sequence goes on along the minus strand of JAUIRK010000168.1, from coordinate 811,076 downwards.
ATAAGAAATAAGCTATAAAAAGTGATCATTTATTTCGATCGATTTCCTCGTATATTTGAAGCAAATTGGGATTTTATATCAGCTTCTTTTAAAATACTTAATACTTTTTTTGCTGGTTTGTTATGGATTTTCAAATTAAGACAATAGTGAAATATAGTGCGTTAAAATTATCCATAATATCAGTTATTCATAAATAAAATTAATTTTGTTTCTCCTTTGCTGATGAAAAGTTTGTTCGAAGAAAAAAGTCGATTGGACACCAACTATAGTTCTGAGTCCCAGTAAAAATAATGTGTGATAAATTGGATTGAAATAAATACTTTAAAAAATGAAAAAAAACCTTTGCATTGATAGCCTTGTTTAAATAAGCCGACGAGTAGTTTCTTGCAGTTGTGACAAACGGTTGGAACTTTATAAGTGTGGATGAAAAAGGAATGCGGAACGAAGTTGAAGAAAGTGGATTCGATAGTATCAAAGGAGTTATTGCCACAGGAAAGGGACACACGATTTACTCGTAAAAGATCAGGAATTAACGTTATACTTTCCGATTTCTTAAATAGAATGAGAATAAATTAAAGGGGTTGTTATAAGAGGATTGGCAAATTAAAGGAGTGACATGACAAAAGAAGGATAAGAAATACAGAAATGCAAAGGAGTGACAAGAAAAAAGAGTGACAAAAATAAGGAGTGACATAAAAAAAAGAATTTAAAGGGGTGACAAATTCAAGGAGTGACATGGCAAATCAACTAGCTAACTAACTAACTAACGGAAAAATTATCTAACTAGTCTACTATTGGACTAATTTTCATAATAACTATCTTAAAGAAAGCACGTACAGAGGGGGATGGCTTCCTTCCCTTCTTTTTACTCATTAATATTAAATGAGTAAAAATCATTTTTAAAATATCAATCATAGACACTCGATATGCCATTTAATTTATGTCATATTATGAAAAATGAAATGAGCTGAGAAAAAATTGATTGATTTAAAAAATAATATAAATATCTTTTTTAAATTTATTTTCACGAATTATAAGACAGCTTGATTTTAGAATCGATTTTTTTATGGAAAAGTGTGTGTCAAAGTTTTGTTATCTATAGTAATAGATTAAAATCACAATTAACGAATTAAAAAAAGTGCTTTATATCGAATAAAAAGCGCAAGCCGTGAATGAGCGCTGAAAGGATAAAGATAAAGAAAAATAGTTTAAAAAAGCAATGCTTAATGATGTTTTGGATTGATTCTCATTGACGATATTTTCGTTGATCATGACATACAATGTAAAAATGCTTTGCAATTATTGGATTTTTTTTGTGATTTAGTAAATTAAATTATTATAAGTTTCATTATGGCGCGAAAGTTTGTTATGATACTAATACTTTAATGAAACAAATTAGGTATATTTCCATGTATATAGGAATATATAATGGTAGTCCTCCTTGGTGAACAATACCATTACCCTTAAAAACATTACCATTTTTATTCTCATTTTTCCGTTTTTAAAGTCCTCATTTGAACAATACCATTACTCTTAAAAAACATTCATATTTTTCCGCTATTTAAAGTCCTCCTTAATGAACAATACTATTACTCTTAAAAAACATTAATATTTTTCGAAAATTAAAAGTCCTCTTAATGAACAATACTATTTCTCTTAAAAATATTCACATTTTTCCGCCTTGTAAGTCAGACCCGTAGCCAGGATAAGATATGGAGGGGAGGGGGCTTGAATTTTTTCGAAAAATTTTTGCACTCGAAAAAGTAAAAAAAGTTTTTTTAAGATCTTTTTCAAATACACAAACAAAAAATTATATAGAATTTTTTTAGTTTATAATTTCAACTTTTAATAGCTATATGGGTGGAAACAATAAATTTTTACAGTTTTTACCTTTCTTCAAACATATACATTAATTAATTCAATGGTTCAAAAATAGTTTCAAATTGTTAAAACAAATGAAATGTTTGATTATAAAAATTTTTGAAAAATTTTTAACCAAAAATTAAAATAAAGCTAATCTTCTTGATTTCACTGAGAAAATTTTGCAAAAGTTATAAAATCCACTTTTTTTATCTCTCCGATTCAAATCCCATCATTGAAAGCTTCGACTTCCTTGAGCTAAGCATTGATCTTCTCTGTGGGTTATCGATGTTGGCCAAAAATTAAAAAGATGATTCACACATAGCGGTGGAGCATGGAAATGAAGCTAAAGCTGACACTAATTTATATGTATCAGAAAAAGCTTCTTTTTGCTCATTGAGAGCTCCCAGAATCTCACATACGGATAAAGGTACTGCTTTTCTTTTGAGATAATCATTAACGACTGCTAGTTCAGCAGCTGATGGAAGTTCAATGAGTTCATCAAGAGTCTGAAGAACTTCAGTGTTAAAGTACTTTCATCCATTAAAAGAGAGTAACGTCCCGAATCACACTCTTTGACATCTCTGGAAACCTACCTGTCTAAGGCCCTGATGTAAGTAAAGTTTTTACATTGATCATGCAACATATTACTTTCAAAATCAATATACCTGAAGTAATTATCTTCAAGCATACAATATTTTACTAATTGACTCATCAGATAAATATTTTCATCATACCATATGCAATTATCATCAATCATCATACATTATCAACTCATCAAGCGTGTTAATTTGTATCATCATTGCCGACATGATTCCGCGAGGCACTCGTCATTTCGCTAATTTACAAGATATTATTTTAAAAACTCATCATACATGACGCAATTATCTTCAATCATCATACAATATTTAACCTATAATTCAACTCATCAAACGTGTTTAATTTGTTTATTCATCATTGCCAACATTATTTGGCTATGTTCACGTCATTTCGTTAATTTGTTTTTTTATTGATCATAATCAATTTGTTTTCCCTATATGCCTATTCTCGAAATAACATTAAATCCTATATACACTGAAGCATACATAAAGGCGATTTCCTATACATCAGGGTTTCCCAACCTTTTTGTTGCTGTGTACCACTTATGGACTTATTCTATAGTTACGAATGCAGTCAATTTGATTCAGAAAACAATGCTGTTACTTTCAGCGCTCTGAGAACAATTTAAATGATACATGACTCCAAAAATATCTGACAGGTAGGCAATGTAAAGAATGAAGTTTCCATCTTCAAGGATCTTCTAAACTTCGTGATCCTTTGTTTGGAAAAACTGAAGCACATCCTTTCTCAGCACAAAAAGGAGCATAGTGGTATTCCCTCGAGACAGCCACCTAACTTCCTTATGAAAAGCAATGACGCGTATTCTGATCCGATATCCTCACAAATGACCTTGAAGAGACTACTATTTAGGGCAGATGTCATGATGTAGTTTACCATTTTAACCACCGGTTTCAAGCTTGTCTTCATATCGGGAGGTAGAACTTTAGCAGAGAGAGCAAATCGGTGTATGAAACAGTGAACAGAAGTGAAGATGGAGATACTGCTTACACCCGAGCTTGGAACCCAGATTTTCTCCCAAACATAACAGGAGCGCCGTCAATTGTGCAACCTACTAGCTTGGTCCATTGGAGACCATTTTCTTTGAAAAAGTTTTTATGAGCTCGAACACGTCTTCTCCTTTTGTTGTAGTTGTTATTTCATTGGTCAAGAGTAATTCACTTCGAATTGCATCCTTAGTAGCATAGCGCACATATATAAGAAGCTGTGCGCAGTTTGACACGTCCGTTGATTCGTCCAGTTTTATTGCAAATCCATATTTTTAGCCCTGTACTTCCGTAATGACTGGTTTATTAATAACAGTAGACATTTCTGTAATACACCTCTGTATCGTTTTATTTGACACTGCTACATCAACGATGCCATGCTTCACCATTTCTTGTGGAAGGCTTTTATTTCTTCACCAAAAAAATTGCAATTTCACAGGAGGCTGTCAGAATTACAACCGAGTGCTGATATTACTTCCCCGTTTTGTCTAGTCGTTTTTCTCAAGTCGCTTAAAATAATTAGGATCGCGGTCTTTCTATTCTGGATGATTAGTTTGGAGATGGCGTTGTAAAAGGCTTCATTGATGAATTTGATAATGTCTTCTTACACACCACACACTATGGCACAGATTCTTCCCTATTCTCCAATTCATAGAACCAAAATTAATATATTGATCCCTATACTGTCGTTTGGGTATCTTGATTTGACGCTATAATAATCTGAAATAAAACTAAAAGTTGATTTTTAATATATTCAATATATATAATAATTTACATAATAATCGATAAAAATAAACAATCACGAAGATGGTAAGTTAATTAATCACATCACTGTACCTACTAAGTCAACAGAATGTGTGTGCATGCTACATTATACCCACCTGCACATATTTACATGTATTACAGTTGAGGAACTAAAGAAAATGAACTTTAGCCAAATTCACATTACACCACATTTCTCTGTGTGGGAATTTCTGTGAAAACAAGTACTTTTTTTGAATTTTTGAAAAATATCTCTCGTACCACTTGGAAGGCTTTCGCGTACCACCAGGGGTACGTGTACCACAGATTGGGAACCCCTGCTATACATGATACACACATACACAAAATAATATGAAAGCCAAAAGCGCTGCTTGATCCATATGTTAATACCGACGAGAACATTCCCAATGAAAACGATGGTAATGATTGGGAACAAGTAATATTGAAAGATTATTTTGAGGATAAAATTTTTGAGAACTAATGAACGTAATAATGATATTCAAAATATGATGCGACAATGTGCACCGGCAAGGGTGGATTGGAAATTAATGGTAAGGGATCTAAACTTAGATGATAGATAAATGATTATTCAAATGAAAGTTTAATATCTTATTTACTGATGACGTCTTATCATTTATTACAAAAGCATAAATAACAAGTGATATTTTATAAGTAAGCTATATCTTATCTTTGCTTTGTTTTTACTTATCTACAATCTTTTTTTCTTGTTTCTCGTGAAAATTTTTTTTGGTTGGTAAGAGCTCATGGTCTGACTTCTGGTCGACCGTCCATCTCTGGTCTGATCACCAGTGACCTACAAAAATCGTCTGCTATATTCATTCAAGAAGAAAAAAAGAGGATAATTTTCGAAATGTCTAAAAGGGTTAACACTAGAAAAGCCAGGAAGGCGCATAGAATCCCTAACCTTTTTCAAAAGCTTCTTCTTTTTAGTTAGAAAAAAATATTTTCAGATATTAAATTTTTTAGAGCAATTAAGTTAATTTTAAAGAATTTTGTAAATAAAGATAATTCAATTTTTTACTTCCATGGTCCACACAGATTTATAGGGCATAAAGTCTGAAAAACAACAAGGCTGAGATCCGTGTTACATGCAATGCAAAAAATATTTAATGTTTATTTTTTTAAGTAAAATAAAGTTTGGCCTCTATTCTATAACAAACTTTTTAAATTGATATTTTTCCATTTTTTAACTTTTATGTTGGAGTCGTATCCAACTTAGTCGCCTTTTTATGTACAAAAAAGTGCCTTTCCTATGAATCGTCAAGTTTAGATTCTATCGATTTTTAAAATTTTTCAAAATCAAAGACTCCTAAAATTCTGATATCACTATTTATAATAAAATACAAAAAAGCTTTCGTAAATTTCTTCTACTTCAATGAGAAGGTACTCTAAGGCCTCGGTCAACGTAGTAAATGCGAGCCTGGATACAGGTTTATATGCGATGGTAGAAAAAAGTATCTTACATATACGCTAGGAGAAAACCGCTTTTTAAAAAGCAGGGAAGCGGGGCATTCTGTATATCGGCACGAGGAAGTTTTTTGATTGACACACTTTTTATGAAGATTTGTTCCACAGTCTGAAAAATAATAAAATTATATACGGGCCTTATACCAGACGTTGCCAAATTTTCCGAAATTACAGCTTTACGGATTATATTAAAAACATGAAGTTCTAAGTATGATAATAATAATAATAATAATAATAGTAGGCCCATAACTGAGTTTCATTAAAAATGTGTGTATATTCGGATAAATTGCGTATATTACGGCGATTTGAGCACATAAAAAGTACTCATATAGACACAGGTCCAAAAATGTTGGGAACCCTTGCTTTATACAAAATAGTAGTATAAATCATAAACAATAATAAAAAGTGTACATACTTACAAAATTTAGTCATGTAAGAAGCAAAAACCTTCATTGTTTAAGAAAAAATAAATTTAGCATTTTTGGGAAGATTTCTATAAATGATTATATTTTTTTAAAAAACACACAGTGATCTAGCAAATGTAAGCACAAATAAAAGCCAGTGGAAATGTGATCAATAGAGAATATATGAATCGATATAATATAATCAAAGACACGTGTAAAAAATACTCATATAGAAATAGTAAACGCTAAATTAGTGTATGGTGTAAAATAGGGAGCTGACGGGATGATGATATTTAATGGGGCTTACTCATTCTTACCTGTATTTTTGTAAACTTGTCGTACTCGACCCATTTTTCTTACAGTATTAAAATCAAGGGGTCTAGTCACAACGTAATAGGGTTTTGGTTCTGTAGTAAATATAGTACCTTCTCTTAATTTTGTAAGTTTTAAACAAGGGTTACACTTAAAACCAAACAAATGAACGAGGTTAATTAATGGACTAGATTATGCAGTAAATGTATCAAATATTAGGTAATTGAAAAATCATTAACCCATTAGATCCAAAGAAAGGCGATTTGATAAAAAAAAACTACACTTAAATCAGACTATATGTAATTAGATATAAAACTACGATATCACTGGTATCGCAAGAAATGAAAATAGTGTGCCTTATATCAAGTGCGCAATATTCGAGGGAAGGGGAATCGAGGGGAAGAGCAGAAATGTATGAATTCTCTTAATTTGATATTTTTGTTTAAATTATTTAAAAAACTTTTTTTGTTTGTGGCTAGATTTTCGTTATTATTTTTCTTGTTTTAAGGCCAAGTCAATAAATTAATATTTGAAATGAAATTTTTTAAGTCAATTCGAATTTGCACCATAGTTGATGAAAGGCAGTAAGTAATGTAGGAAGGAATTTGAAGGGCCCATATTTTTATAGCACATAACTCTATAGGATGCTTTTTGTAGAGTGGATTCCCTTTAATTTGAAGCTTAAAATGGTTATCTCTATTGATTACAGTAAATTAAAGAGTTAAATCAATCTAATAGAATACACGCATTACAATAAATGCTATATTTATATTTACTAAATAGGATTTAAAAATCTTTTGTGATATTGTATATTTACATTTAATAAGTTTGGCTTTAACTCATTAAGTACCGCTATAATCATTTAGGTACAGCAAAAGTAGCATAGGTTATCTTCTATAAGTTAATTATTGTCTGCTTTTATTGGGATTTAATGGGTAACATTTTTACGGACTTTATTTGCACTTCTTGTAATATTTATTGTACAAACAATTTCTTTATCATGTAATTATCTCACATCACTTAGGGAATGGCATATACGATTCATATAAATTGATGTTTGTAGCAAATTTTCACTAGAACATTTTAGACTTTCAATTTCGACTAAAAACGCTAAATTTAAATTGACGAATTCATACATGCCAATTTCTTGACCGAAATCCTAAATGTATTTTCAAACAGTTTATATTACTAACTGTTTGTTTGTTTGCTTTTCTATGCTAGTAATCTGGTTTTGAAACATTGCTAAAAATTTTAACATTAATATAAATTTTAAATTTTAATTTTAAGCGGCAAAGTGTCTCAGTACAGAGTAATCAATTCACCTAGCCAATTTATTTGACATGAACTAGGCCTATTAACATTTGGAGAGAGCAATAATAATTAAGAAGAATCTTCAGGCTCCTGTCTTTCTTTGTAACAAATCGATCATTTGCATGTGACATTTGAAAATTAATCTGCTTTCTAATTCAGAACGAATGAAAATGCAAGTATCACATTATAAAATATTTATATTATATGTAAATTCACAATATTTGTGCTAAATTAAAAAAATCTTTGAATTTTATTGCGAGTTTGCTAATGATGTCTACAGCAAAGGTGTGAGAATGGCTGTGCTGTTGTAGGGACGCGCATCTAACTAATAGTGTCGCTTTTGATGAACTGCAGGGCGGTGGAAAGTCACTGTCCTGTTTGGTTGTTGCTGAATAAGTGAGAGGTGGGTTCCACCATCATCACTCTCCACAGTAGGTGAGATGATATCATCACCTTTTTTACTCTCTCAATAGCTGCATTGATATATGTGTAATCTGTTGTGGTCATAATTGTTGTTTCAATTATGTTCACAATTAATTAAGTCGGTGTGTCATAAAAAAAATACGATCACATGATTGGTCCTTACGGATAAACAAATTATACAGACATGCGTGATAGCATTTGGTTTGGGGAAGACAGTGTTGTTTTCGAAGTGTGAGTGTCGTAATAACGGAGAGAAAAACATTGGGAAAATTAGTTACTATCAAAATTGTATTGAATAACGTGGGTTGTCGGATAATCAAGTCTTAAGAATCAGTATTGTAATTTCTAATGCAAGTCTTTATATAAGATTTTCAGAAGAGAGAGACAAGTTTGACCTTGGAATACAAAATAATGCAACGGCTCAAACAATAATTCTGTTCCCTAAATATTTATAAAAGAGAACGTTTTTAAAGTAATGACAATACGCGATGATTAGTGATCAATCTCTCTCTCCATCTATGGATCAAAAAGTTGGAAACAAATAAAATCAGACATAACGTGTTCTATTGATCCAATTTTGGATCCTGATTGCCAGTGTATTTTGGTCAAAAATGGTAATTATTTGAAAATTTTGTTACAGTATCTATATTTAAAAAAAGTTAACTCTTCAGCCCGCAAAAAAATAGGGATCTGCGCCTCTATTTTAAATATATAAAATTTCATTGAAGAAAAAAGCGGAAGATTACTATTGCAAATCACATTGCTTAAAGGATTAAAATTAAAAAATCGTCCGAACCCTTTAAAAAGCACAATATAAGATCTGATGTCAATCAAAAACCAATAGTATAGGATCCAAAATAAATTAAAAAAGAAAGCAGCCAGCGAAATCGAAAAACGAGGATAAAAGAGTATTACTTTGGCATTTGAGGCCTTGCTTAACTAAGCCAAAGAGCATTCCACCACAAAAATCACAGAACGTGAGGGAGTGGTAGGAGTGCACGATTAAGACATGCTGATTTCCCAGATTTATCAATGACATTCCTTTCACAACACAACCTTCATTTAATCACTATTAAAAAGAAAAAAAATATATAATTAAAATACGAAAAAGGACATGCATTGGTACTTTGCAAAAAAATATATTAACCCTCTCAGGCTGTTGGCATACCAGTATCCCATAAAACAAAAATACTCTGCTTTAGGTTACATTCATTGAGCTTAATATATTGAAGATAAGAAAAGAACGCATATCGGGGGCAAAGAATTTCCCCTCAATAATTTTGGCTGGTATAAATATTTTTATATTTAATTAAAAAAATGTTATTTATTAAAAAAGGGGTATCTTAAAATAAATTTTTAAACAAAATATAAAAAATGAATACAAGGATAGGAAATTTTTAGAGTAAATACAATTGAAAATTGTGTGAGGCAGGTGATTCGTTTTCAATTTAGGCTTGAGAGGGTTAACTATGACTAAAATTCATATAAATCCTGAAAAAAGGAATGGATTTCATTATTCATTATAAATATTAGTAAAGATCTCTTTTATATATTGGTTGCAAACAAGAGATTCTGCCTTAAATATGATTATTTTTTAGCATTGAGAGTAGCAATGACATCTGCTTGAAAAAACCAAAAGTGAAAAATGTTTTAAAACATGCTAATTTTAGAAGATTTAATTAAAACTTATTAATTATGGTAAAATAACTTCCATTTGGCCGAATTGAAACTTTCTAGGAATGTAAACAGTCTATCTTTTTTGTGTGCCACGACGGTCTTATATTTGAATTTAAAATTACAACAGTCAAACTGTTATTGTCAACTGCCAATCAATTTAATGGTATATAGTGTTTCCTCCCCGTTTTCCCGAGATCACGATTTCTAGGGATCCTGGACTTAAGCTATCAGAATATTTTTAATAACTTCTACGTTAACTTTTAGTCGTAAATAGTATAAAGATCAATTTTAAGATCTATCAGATTGATATTCATTTATTTAGATAATTTGTATTCGTAATAATTTTTTTATTGGAAATTTACTTTTTTATTCCTTATATCAATTTTTTCTTGCTCAAATTTTTGGAACAAGAAAAAAGATAGTTGAGTGAAGGGAAATCAGGAAGTAATAATTTTTGCCGTAAATTCTCGGAATATCTCGGGGAGACAAAAAAATAAATTCAAGAACACTAATCGTATAGCACGTAAATAGAGAACTTCTCATTATTTTTATTTTATATAAATAGAATTAGGTATTTATGTCAAGAAAACACTTTTCTTGAGTCATAGGCGTTCGATATAATATCTTCTGAATTTTAGGATACTATATACTTATAGTTAGAAAAATATAAAATATTACGTTATAGAAAAATATATTGCTTAATTTATGAAAAAAAGAATAAGAACAGAGATCTTGAATACAACACTTGCAATAATTTAAATCAAAAGTGAATCACAATCTTTTTTTTATTCTCTTCTCATCATCATGAATATTAACTTTTTAGAAATAAATTTACTATCCATTACATATTCCCAGTATAGAATTAAACAAGAATAATATTATTATATGACTGAGACTACCTCTCGTAGAAGGCGAGTAAGAGTCCATATTTAATTAATAACTAATACTATTACAGTCGAATAACACTTATTCGGAATGCTTGGGATTCGGCCTTTCCAAATTAGTGTTTTTCCAGATTAGTGATTCCTATTTTAATAAAAAAATCACTTTATTTACTCAATTTCTCTCAGTATAAACTTCACTGAATTAAAATTCAATGTAAGTTTAATACTAAAAGTACAACAAAAAAATTATTGAACATTAGAATTTGTAAGTTAATTTTCAGATGTACTGATCTTAGAGGGTGCAGACAATTTTTGAACATTTATTTTGAACTTAGTTGTTTTAGGTTCTTTGGTCTTACTCTAATTAGTTTTTCTTGCAAGATATAAAGACTCATTAGTTCTTCTTCATTTATGAAACCTTTGCTTTACTAAACCTTCAAGAAGCTCAGTTGTTAATTGAATCAATCATTCAATAATTTTACTAAATTAAAGATTTCTGGAATAATCAAAGTTCCGGATTTAACGAAAGTCCGAATTAGTGATTTCCGGATTAGAGGACTACCATCTTACATATATAAATATGAATACTACACACAATCGCTATCTTTTTCTCCATAAATCCTTTCTCAAGTATTTTTTTCCTAGAATCGGTTCTTTTGGAGATTTTCTTACTACAACTAACTCATTTCTTCTTAGTACAGGTCCATAAGATCTCAATTTGTTCATATCAGATATCCCAATAACACCTTTTCTTATTTTGGTTTTTTTTCCTATCACTTTATATTTAACTTATCTTTTAAATAAACTCACACCCTTCAACATTTTTAACATTTTCATCTCAACTGAAGCCAATATTCTTTCACCTTTTTTGGATGCCAGAATTCTGCCATAGTAGGTCTAACTAACTATGGTGGTAAAGACATTGGATAACTTCATGGGCATTATTTTCTCATTCAAAAGAGCTTTCACCTTTTTCCATTTCCTCTCCACAGTCTTTTTTCTCATCAATAGCAGCGTTTAAGTACGCAACGTTTTATATAATATAATATATCATCTGGACTGCATATATCACGAAGTTCTTTGATAAAATCTCTTCATACACGTATGTCTTGGTAATGTCCCTCTATCTTAATTGCATAAAGCTAACCCTGGTATCTCTAAAGTGCAGCCCTCACTAATCACATCGTTGGCAAACTCCTAGACCTACACTAACCACTCTCCTTTACTTCATTTAGCCGAAAATTTACTTATTTAAAAGATTTTGTGCCCCATAAATTGTTCACTCTATTCTCTTTCACTGTATACACAAATCTATTGGGTCATCTTAACCACCAAATCTATAATAATGGAATTTATTTATCACTGTCAAAAAATCACATTTTTTACATTATACAATGATTATGAATTATAATAATTTTAACTTACAAAATAAGAATTTACTATATGTTTTTGAATTCAACGTGTAGTAAATGAGATGAGATAAAAAAATTTTATCGTGGAAAATTTTTTGGGATAATTTTTACAATCATGCATCAGAAATTGACTCAAGTTAGAATCCATTTTTGAAAAAAAAGTATTTTAATTATGAAAAAAAATGTTAAACTTTATAAAATTAGAAATAAAATATCGAATTCTTTTTTTTTGCATTAGAATAATTAACGTAATCAAGGTTTATTCGAATATGGATTTATTTGGAAAAGATTAATTTTGGCATACACAATAAGTCCTTGCCCACTTAACAAGCATTGATAAGCTTGAAATTCTTAGAAAACATTACATGTTGTGTAAAAGAGTCACTTACAACATTGAAAATAATGAAGTATCTAAATAAAAAATTATTTAATTTTAACAAATCAAATTTTTAATTTTGCCTCCCCTTTGGAAACCATTTTCTATTTTAAGTTCTTTTAAATTTTCATCATTTTATATTGATTCCCTAAGGAAAAGGAAAATAGAGAACAACTTAAAAAAAGAAATTCGACTGAAAGGTTCAAATTCAAGACCTGTGGTCTTTTTCAAGAATTTACAAGAGAAGCATGAAGAAACTAACAGTCAGATAAACGTAAAGAATGTTAAAATCTCACATTCTATCTTTGGTTCCCATTTCATTATTATGATATACAAACAACTGCCAAAATTACAATTACAGTTGAGTAATATTATTTTTTAAATAATATAAAATAATGATAATAATTATAAAATGTTTTTTACACAACAAAAACTATATTAATGTTGAAACTCATCAATGACTAAAAAAGATTCATGGGAATCCATTGTATTAAACCATTAAAAGCGAAAGTTTGACCATTATTTGATTATATAAATATTTCATGTCTTCTCTTTAGTTCATTCATTCTAACTCAACATAAAATCATGTTCTCTGTGTTAAAGTTTTTTATTGATTCATTAGTTTCACTGTAGACAATATACTACATATAAATATTTAAAACTTGCTAAACATTAGGAAACAATTTTTCTAATTGAGCTATTCCATGATGTTCAACCCACAGCCAGAAGGACATGTACGACATAGTATTCAAAATTGCTATTAGTTTAACATTTCATTTCAGATAGGACAACATTACTTTTACTTCTGTTGCATTGATTTTTTTGTGTTGAACGTGTTTCAATGATAGAGCATATATTATTTTGTTGAAAAGGTTGAAGTAATTCATATTTTTGATGGAATCATTTGACTTTTTGTTTTATTTATTTTATATGTTAAACGTGTTTTATGCTCATAGTTGTTATTTGATTATATCATTTTTTACATTTATTGGTATGCATGCATAGCTAATTTTAGTTTAATTTTTTAATAATAAAAAACCCTGGGGATAAAAAGTAATTTTTGAGTTATTTAGTATCGTTTTCAGTGATTGGAATTTAATTAAATTAAAATTTTTATAAGGAAACAAAATAGAAACACATATAAAATTTATCTTTTAATATCATTCTTACTAAAATTATTTTCAACACAAACAATGGTTTCAAGAGTGAAAATCTGATTTACCATTTAACCAGATGGACTAAAATTACTTTAACCTGCTGCAACGGTAGCCATGATGCAAAAATCTTTTTAACAAATAGCGTGTTTAAGGATAAATTAAAAAGCATAACTGGTACCTCCAATTGCGGGTGTCGGCATAACCTGGGAGGTATACCCCTTCTCTGTTCTGGCAGTATTCGAGTATGCATTAATATGTGAAGATTATATATTTTTGTTTGGTATTCGATAAAACTGTTTTTCAAATTAGGAAAAATTTTAATTTTAATATAAAAAATTGACATATATTAGAATTTTTTAATTAATTTGTAATGATATTTGTTTATTATCATCGCCTCATATTTTTAGTGATTAATTAAACATTACTCATTAACGTACATATATCCGTGTATGTCATTTGATATCCATGCTTGCAAAAGTTGTCATAAAATTTTAGTCATCTAAAAAATCTGTCAAAAAAATAGAATCTTTCATTTTTACTATTTATTTTTCACGTAGAACTACTCTTTTATTTTCTTCAATGAAAAACATCAAAAATTCAGAAAGAACCAAATTAGACTTAGCATCTAACTAACATCTTCAGAATTCAAAAACAGTAACAAAATACAGATAAAAAAGGACGACACAAATCAAATTAATTTTGATTAATTTGTTTTATTAAAAATGAAAAGCAAATTTTAAAAAATAGAAGTTGGTGTAGAGATTGTTAATTATAAAATTTAATAGAAACCTTAAAAAAAATGAAAATAATTAAATAAGTGTTGCAAATAAAGGCATTTTAAAATAAATAATAAAAATCATTTTGAAATTTTTTAGAAACATTCAAAAAATCAAATCACAAAAAAACTTAAACTTAGGGAATTGTAAGAAAAAGGAACATTGGAAAATTTTCTTTTGTGCATCTTTGTAACATTCCATTTTTCACAAACACTTTTTTACAACTCTCTCCATTCACTTTAATTAATATGACTATTGGCTATTTTTCAAAATATCTTTATTTGTCTCAAAAATTATTCTTTGATAATAAATACTTTTTGTACTACTTTAATTCTTTGTTTAATATAGAAATTTTTGTAACACAAAGCACCTTCATTTGATCATTGGGGTATTTTTTCTCTTTCAAGACAATAAAGTGTTTCACAATGTCTCTCCAAAAATCTAAGTGTGTTACTTTGACTGGTTAGAAGTTTGTCTATAAATGTCAACATCTCTCATGGTATTCTAGATAGAAATATTTTTTTCAATATTGTTTCGTTTTACCATCTGAAAGATAAGTTGAAAAATTGAAGCAATATTAAAACCGTTGAATTTTCTTTCCAGCTACAGATAAAAATGGTTGACGAGGAATGTGAAGAAAAATAGGTTAATTTTATATCCATTCTTCACTCCCTATCCATAAGTTCTAGCCGAACTATGAGAAAAAATTAAAACTATTTTTTCAAAGATTAGCGCATAAACGATGATTAAAGAAGAATCATGAATCTAATAAGAAAAAACCTCTTGTTTTATTATTCTTTAATTCAAAAATCAAATTTTAAAAGATACAACTTGTTATTTTAGCTATTTAAAGTAGAAAACACAAGCTAACCAATTGAGAGTAATTTAAATTAACGAAATAATAATTTAATTAATTAAGTACTCATTTGGGCAAGTTAAATAAAATTAGTATTCTGATTTGTTATTTATAATTAATTAATAAAAGTATTGTATAAATAGTGAATTAGTTGAATAATGTAGTTATTTAAATCAGATTAGTTAGTAATATTAGAACAATATTTGAGTAGATGGTCAAAAAATATTTTAGATTAAATGGATCCTTCAACTCTAAAAACGTAAAAAAATATTTTACATAAAAGAAGTCTAATGCACGATATCTTGATTCTTTACTCATCTCACTTTTTAACCCTATTAGTGCTGGGCTAAATTTGTTCGCTCAAGTACTGGGGCGTAAAGCCCCCCCCCCTCTCTTTTTTTTCTGATATTAATAAGTTTTATAAATATTCTTAATTAATGTGAAATATATATATATATTATATATATATTTCAACTATGCTGAATTCAGTGCTGAATTATATAAAGTTTTTTTACAACTATATACCCATTTTCAGGCATGCTAAATTCAGTGGTGATATTGAATTTTTATGAAAATCTATGAAACATGTCAAAAAATTGATTTATCTCAAAAAGAAACATTTTATCCAAATAGTTATATAAAAATTTTTACACACATATACCTACTTTCAAGTACGCTGTGTTTACTGGTGATATTCCTTTTTATGAAAATCAGTCAAACCCGACAAAAAATAATTTAAATATGACAGCCCATATCAAAATTAAAATTTTTATTCTTATAAAAAGTTTTTTATACTACCCATTTTCAAGTATGTAGAATTTAATGGTGATGTTTATTTTTCATGAAATCAATAAAACCTGTCAAAAAAATCTATTAAACCTGTAAATCAAATATATAAACTTCAAAATAAATTTTCCTCGCAGTATTTCCCTGGTAATTATTTTCTTAATTTATTAATAAACCAACTTTAGGTGTTTAATTCGCTCAAAATATTTCATTTATCAGTAAATTAGGTATCTCGATAGGACCTCCATCTTTTTGGTTACAAATTCGTTATTGGCTGGTAGTCTCTACGTCATTTCTTCTATACTTACAGTATGCAATTTTGCTATTCATTCTATGATGATCCTTTCTTGGTAGCTATTTTTTCATTAGAAATATATTTTCTTCAATGTGTCTTTGAAAAAACTTTCTTAAGGATTTATTTTGAAAAAAATTTTTCCTCTTTCAAAGCATTCTGATTAAAGAATCTTCTTGGTGATTCTGGGATTTTTTATATCAGTATCGTGTATTTTCAGGTGATATGAAGAGATAGACATTCAGCCTGAATATTTGTCAATAAATCCCAGTCTAAAGGTTTTTTTCTGATGAATCATTCGTGATGTTTACAAAAAGTTGTCCACCTTCTTTATCTAAAAGATTCTCTCTTTAAATGCAAAAGGAAAAAGATGGAAAAATTCAATTTAAATAAAAATATATCTTGATAGTGACTAAATCTCCACATATTGGCATCTGTGCCATTTTTGATAAATCTGGCCTATTCTAAATTTTCAGATTTCTTACCCATCTTAGTTAAATGATAATTGTAATCCTAGATGATAAGCCATAGATTTAAATATTTTTCATCTCCAAAAGAAGAACTTATTTTTCACGGTCGAAATCTTTTTTTGAAGCATCCAATATCATTACACCACTTCCTAGTTCATTAGAACAGGGTAGATCTTCCATTTAGTCAAGATACATATTTTTTTTAATTATTATATTTGATCACACGTTCTGTTTTCAGGTTGCTTCCTTCTCTCATATTAATCTTCAAAAGATTTTATAATACATTTTGTTTTTTTTAATAAATATTTCATACTCAAGATAATTGAAGAAAGTATTATAAGACAAAATATACAAAAAAATTATATTGTTACTATATAACTAATATATAACGTTTTTGAAAAAAATTACAGAACTGATTTTCAGGCATACATCACTAATTCAATTGCCCCTTTCAGATATTTTTTAACTGTATTAGCCAAAATTGAGTACAGAAATAAAATAAGAATAGTCTATTTGGTATAAAAACCGATATTTTATTTTTTTGAAAATATTTTTGAAGACAGTATCTAGAAGTAAACGGCAAATCTGATTGAAGTTTTCAGATATTTTAAAACCATAAATGCCAAAGCTTCGTCTAAAAATGAGACCAGCATATTCCTTTTGGTATAAAATAGATATTTTATTTAAATTTCAAAAATAATTTGACGTAAATCAAACATTTGATTGACACTTTCAGACATTTTAAAACTTCTTAATGCAAAACGGATTTCAGAAATAAAACTAGCATGGTTGATTTGGTATAAGAACATGCATTTCATGTAAAATTAGAGATGATATTTCTCGAGATAGTTTTCAGGCATAAACCGCAAATTTGATTGAAATTTAAAACCTCTAAATGCGAAAACTGAGTCCAGAAATGAAACCAGCATGATCAATTTGCTATAAAAACATATATTTCATGTAAAATTTGAATCAATATTTTGGAGACAAATTTTAGAAATAAACCGCAAATTTGATTAATACTTATTGGTATTTTCAAATCCTAAATGCAAAAATTGAGTCGATAAATGAAACTAGAATGGTTGATTTGGTATAAAAATATATATTTTTTATAAAATTTGAGATATTTTTGAAAAGAGTTTTCAGACTTAAACGATATATTTTATTGATGCTTGCAGATATTTTCAAATCTTAAAAGCAAAAACTGAGTCCAGGAATTAAACTACCATGGTTGGTTTGGTATAATACATATATTTCATCTAAAATTAGGGAGAATATTTGTAGATAGTTTTTAGAAGTAAACCGCAAATTTGATTGACACTGACAGGTTTTTTAAGACCTCTAAATGTGAAAACTGAGTTCAGAAATGAAACCAGCATGATCGATTTGGTATAAAACAATATATTTTATGTAAAATTTGAATGAATGTTTTTAGAGACGGGATAAACCGTAAATATGATTAACAGTTATAGGTATTTTCAAATCCTAAATGAAAAAAAGATCCAGAAATGAAACCAGCATAGCCGATTTAGTATAAAACATATTTTATGTAAAATTTGAAGGAATGTTTTTGAAGGCAATTTTTAGAAGTAAACCGCAAATTTGATTCACATATGTATTTTCAAATCCTAAATGTAAAAAATGAGTCCAAAAATGAAACCAGCATGGTCAATTTAATATAAAAACATATATTTTATGTAAAATTTAAAGGAATATTTTATCAGATATATTTCTGAACAATCAAAATTTTGATTGACATTTTCTAAAAAGTAGCCATAATTATTAAAAAAATTAATATATAAAGTGTTATGCGTTCAAAACTGTATATAATTATAAATTCTCAAGGTAGTATATAGTATAGACCCTAAATTATAAGGTTAACTACAGATAATGTCAAAATTTTGCTGAAAAATTTTAATTTTTGATTTTGACTGACAGTTTTTAATATGAGAGGGTCATTCAGCTACCATGAAAATGGTATCAAAAGATGCAGCTAGCGATTTTATGAAAAATCACGATATTTGAAGGGAATTTTGTACAATTATTATTTTAGTGAAGGTTAATAGGGTTAAGAGATGATAAAAATCTAATATACAAAGTTGAATATATTTTTTTGGATAAAAAGTTTTACATGTCGGATGTCTAAAGTGACACATTGAAAGCAGAAATTAGAGTGGCAAATATTGACCCTCATGCAGTTTGTGGAATTTAAGTTAGAAATAATTCCATTCTCTATATCAGCGTTTCCCAAACTGTGTGTCGCGAGACAGTAGTGTGTCGCAAAAACTTTCCATGTGTCGGGAGATTTTTTAGAAATAATAAAAAGATACAGTTATCCCTCAATTAGCCCGACTTCTATTAACACGATTTCGATTAACGCGGTTCAATTATTAAATTTTGAAAATTTCTGTTTTTAATGATATATTTTTTTAGAAATTTTTTTTTCATTTCATTTTTCTAATTATTTTACTCAAAAAATTTAAACAATTAAAAAAAAATTCTATTTTTTGCTTCATTTTTAGTTAATTTTTTTAGTGTGAAGGTTTACAGAGATTAAATTCATTTTTTTTATTATTAGAGTTTCTTTTTTAAAATTATCATAATTTTTTTATTGAATGTAATTCAATTTTTTCCAAAGTTTTCGAGTTTGTTTGTCGTCTTTGAATCCTCGATGAAATTTAATTGTTCTCGAAAGCAAGCTCATTTGTCACACTGAATAAAATTTTATTGTTGTTGCTGCTTGTATCTTAATGTTTAATGGATTCCAAGGATACTGTTAATTATAATAATACTTCATTTAATAGTTTTTTTGAAATATTTGCTTGGTGGTGTGTCGCGCAATTTTTCTATGTAAAGAGTGTGTCGCGGCTCAAAAAAGTTAGGGAAACACTGATCTATATAATATGTAATAAGTGGGTACACAATAGTTCAACTGTAATCGTTGTTCGCATCCTATAGGATAGTAGAGATGGATAACCAATTTTGTTATTATAACAAATTTTAGATGTAGTAATAATGTTTAAGGTAGGTTTAAGGTGTAGAGTTAGTAATGAGAAAATAAGAAATTTTTGCTAATCAGATAAAAAAGATTATGGAAAATCAAATTGAGGTGCTTTAAAAGATTGAGGTCATATAAATAGAAAATCAAAAGATGAGTTTATTAGAAAAGTTTATGAAGAGCAAACTAAAGATAAATACAAGGAAAGACCCAAAATAAATTGGATAGACATAAAAAAATAATTGGAAAAACAGCAATTTGAGAGTAGGGGAAGAGCAAAATAGGAAAATTAGAAAGAAGAAATAAAGTAAATGATGTATTTATTTTTCATAGTTGTTGTATTAACCAGTTAGATCTCAGATTGCTGGGAAAATAGCCATAAAACTGATTACATATATATTATATATAATAAAAATATAAAAATTCAACAGATTAATTATGGCAAACCAATAATAAAAATTTCTTACAATATATAAAGATTAATCATGCCAATAAAATCTTTTTAAAACGAGTTGCTGTTTATCAAAATATAAAGCGAGTAAATCATTATTAAAATTACTAAAAATAAGTCATACGAGTATATATTATATTGATTTTTTCAAATTAGATTATTTACATGTAGATAAATAAAATTTATGAATATAAGCGAAAGTTATAAGAAATGAAAATCACGTGCTTTGAAAAAGAAAGAAGAGAATTAGTCTTCAAAATTCTGGCCCTCAAAGGACTAATGCCATGCTCTAAAACCTGAATTCTATTATTATCTTGTCTATATACTTGCGTGCTATATATACTGATTTCAGTAACAAATTGGCTTATTTGAATTAAGGGTAGTGTTGGGGTGATGCCAAAATTTTGTACGATTATGATTCCCAAAATAAGACGAATTTCGACTGGAACTTGATTTAAAAAATATAGTTACAGAATATTCAGAATTCATTCCTAGCACAATTATGAGAGGTAAGTGTAACAAGGTATATGTAACAAGGGCTACTTTATAGAGGTTTTAAAATTAAAGATAATATCTTTTCTAGAAATGATTTATTTATTGATAAGTTTATATTTATAGAGTCAAGTGTTGTTTACTTTTGAAGATAATAACTGCAAAGTTATTATTACCTGAGTTTGCCATCATTTTAAGCTTACATAATAGATTATAAGCTGTTATCTTTGCTAATTATAGTTCATGAGTTATTTTTATAGACGCATAAATAGTACTAAATATTCGAAATATAGTGTGTCAATTGCACAAATAAAGATTCAAGTTTGCATAAATAAAAATTCCGATTGCAAAAATTTTAGTTTAAATAAAAATTTTAATTGCTAACAAGATTATTAGAAAAATATGGAAAAATTACACATTCAAAAATTTATTAACACTGAAAAGTAAATTTCAATTTATTCTTGCCGATTACTTACAGAATTAATTTTTCTCCGCATTCAACTATAAAAACCTTTAAAGAGTACTCTACCAGAAACAAGAAGTTTACAGAGATTTTAATATACTTTACAAGTCGTACACATTATTTACTCTTTGCATCAGTTTGTTTAACCTTGATTTTAAACAAAAAACAGTTTTCAATTGGATTCAAATCAGAGAATATGGAGATATGTTTCCATAGTTGTATGTTGGAAAAAATTAATTCGATAAGTAATCGACAAGAATAAGTTGAAATATACTTTTTAGCTTGAATAAATTACTGAGTGCACACTTTTTCCATATTTTCCTAATAAACCTTTTGGCAAATGAAATTTATATTATTGCAATTCGCTATGAAAGTGAAAAGTATTCATAAGTTTTACTTCTAGAGTGTGTAAAATTTAATAGGTGCGAAAAATAAAGAAGGCTAGGCCTGCACATTTTATAATACAGCAGAAGTTAATTGACTGTACGTGTACCAATATAAGTATAGCTCTTTAAAATATCATAAAATTATTAAAAGAATTTTCTAAAAGTTGAGAGTAAAAATTGATATTAATTAAAGGCTTATATAATATATTAAATTGTAATGTGTTAAGGTATATAATGAGTAAGGTTAAGCAAAATTTAAAGAAATCTTTTGGACATTGTCAGGTTTAATATTAAAGGTTTATCTATTTCGAATAATCGTAATAAAAGAATAAGAAAGTGAAGTAAATTAGTGCAATACGATTTTAGACCTGGTGGTTGAAAAATGCACGATTAATACGATTCCCGAGCAGGATTTATCATCCTATCACTTAACTCAGAGTAACATACTTTAAGTGACATATCCAAGTTTCTTACGACGTTGAAATTTTTAAGGTCAAATATTCCTCGTTTCGACTGAGATGATGAGCGCATGCCACAGTGGCGTATCCATAACTGGACATGCGGTGGCATTCCACCACCACCATAAAGCTGGATGAAGGGCAAAAAATTTAATCAGACAAATTCCAGCGAAATATAGATTCAACTTCTTTCACTTCGCTATAATGAAAGTTATATCACAATGTTGTCATGTCTAAAGGGCAATGAAAGTTTGTAAAATAGTGATCCAGAGTATAACAAGGTACACAAAGAGATTTTATAGAAAGGCTGGTCGAGTCACTTAAATTGGGTATCAGAAATTTGAAATTAAAAATTTTTATTAGGAACAAAAGTTTGAAAAAATAGAATTAACTTTGCCTCAACAATGAAGCTTCAAACGTAGTAGAAGTGTAGTTGGAAGAGAGAAGGCAGAGTTGTAAAGAGATGGGTGTTTTGAAGGGGGTAAATTGTTTCAGGGATAAAATAAATTGAAGTGAGCGTAAGGGAAAGGCGTTTTGTTGTTGCAGGAGTTTGTGTTAATGGTTGTTTTGACTTCACAACTTTGCTTTCGCTCTTTTAACTCTACTATTGTATTTGATAAAACTTACTTTTTAAAGCGAAATTAATGACTCTTTTTCAAACTTTTGTTCCATAAATAAAATCACAAAAACGAATTTTTTCGTTATAAATATGTGAAGAAAATAGTGGCGCTTATGGGTCCTATCAATATTTATACACAGATAAAATAAACTAAAAAGCCGTTTCATTTTATTTATACTTTATTAATATAATAAAATATGATTTTATTTATACTTATTAATTCCAATTGTCTATTAAGAATGGTAGAAGTTCTTTGAATCATTTAAAAGCTTAAAAAATGATAAAAATCTTTTAAAAATAATAAAACAAAAAAATCTCAAAAATGCCTCAAAAACTACAAGATTCGATTACATTCTCAACTTCCGGGCATAGAAAGAAATTGGACAATAATTCAAAAATATATGAACAAAGTATTGCTTCCTGTCTAAACGCAATCAATATGAGATCAATTCTAAAGCTTAGCGTCCATGATCATTTTTGATACTTGCTTTTATTTTAGATTTAAAAGAAGAAAAAATCCTGTTTGAATATCTAATGAGTTTCTGACATCAAAATAGCCCTTTTTTTAAGCTTATAAAAGTATTTCAAAGATTTAGAGCATTCTAAAAAACTTTTTATATGTGAGTGGCCTAGAAATAGCAAAAAAATTATATTTTAAAAGAATTTATGAAAGCACAATTATTTGGTGAAATATTTAAGATTCTTCTTCAAATAAAATATGCTGTTAAAAATGTTTATAATCTTTATGTAGATTTTAAATAACTTTTTTATATTACAGTTTTGAAATCTTTCTCATTAAGGTGCAATAACATTTGGTTTAAGCACAGCATCTTGAAAGCTAACGTTTTCAATACTAAAACGAATTCTCTAAAGCCAAATTTTTAAATGTTAGATGAAAGAAAACACATCATCATATTATAATTTTTAAGCAAATACGCTATATTTATAAAGTAACTGCATTATGAAAGTGGTAAACATTTTTTACAAAAATCCCACAGACTTAAGTTTTTTCTATAAGAACTTTTTTTCATTTTCAGTTTTTAAGAGAAAAATAGACTTACAAATTGCAATTTTTTTAAAAGTGTGCCCTTCCATTCTTCATTTCTCTCTATACGCGAATAGCACAACAGCAACTTTTATTAGAGCTCGGGGAAAGGGGTGTCGGGAAAAAATAAAAATTTACATAGGGATATATATCCCAAGGTGTGTAGATGATACCCAAGAAGTTAAAAAATGAAGATTTATTAAATTTAAAATTCATATTTGAAAAAATTAAAAAAAAAACTCAAGCTGAACAGCCGCTTACTGAAACAGAAGACACTAGCTTTATTATTCTATAAACACTTTCTATAGCGTTTTATTTTAGCTTTTTTATACACACTAAACTGTTGTTTAATTAAGTTGTTTAGAAAGTTAATGTGTTAGGATATCTTCTTAAGCGGCTTTATCGCCTTACGAAATATCCTATCACATATTGTATTCTATGAAATTAAAATTTATATTGAATATTCTTCTATGTAGTATATTTAACTTGTTTATTGTATTATAATTAATAACTTTTTCTTCTTCTTTTTTTTAGATGTTTCATGCATTAGAAATATTCTGGCTCGTTTTATTTTTTGATAAATTTTTCCAATTCATTTTTAAAGGAAAACTTTTTTTGTCTTTGTTTTAGTTCCCACATTATTCATGATAATTTTATCATGTTTATTTTTTCAAAATGTTTATTAAAAATTTCCACACAAATCTCAAAAGTGTTACGTGATTTAAAGTATAGCAGAAATAAAGATGCCCTCAAAGCACTTCATATCTTGATAAAGTAGATCTTTCAAGAAAATTTATTTTGTTTTAAGAGTGATTCTTTTATACTTTGGCCAAATCATACGCATGTTACAAGAGCGCCTTTTGTCAAAATAGCGAAATCTAAGAAAAAATGAGGTTGTTAAAATGTTTATATCCCTCAAAAACGCAAGGTTTATCAAGAGACAATGTAATAAAATGATTCCCTTTTATATCCATAAAAGAGTAAAAACAATTTTAGTATATAAGTTGGCAGTTTATAAAAGCAAGCTTAAGCTCGTATACCTTCAAATAACTTTTCAACTCATAACAACTAAAATTAAAACTTTTTCCGTAGGCTTCTGAAGATTTCCTTAATAATTAATCAAGATAATAAAATTCTTGATTTCTTCAAACTTGGAAAACAGTATTTTTTTGAACTTTTTTATTTTTTTAATAAATATTTTAACTTTAAGAAAATGATTTTATTCCTATTATTTATAATAAGAGAATAATCATGTGAAGCAGGGTAAGGGCAATTAATAATGTCAAGTTAGAAAAAGATTGTTTATAAAGTCTGATGCAAATATTGAATAATCCAATAGGAGTGGTAAATTCAAAAATAAAATTCACCTTGTCAATATTCTTTTGATAAAACGAGGACACGCAGACCAAAGCTACTGCGTTTTTAGCGTAGAACTAAATCTTATTCAAAAAATTACATCATTCATTCTCAAACTGCGCTATTTTCAAAAGAATAAAATTGAAGCAATATTTACAAACACACGAATCGGAAGATACGGGCATATATATTTTTAATTCCCACAATTCTAAGTTCCAGTCTCACAAAACTTGATTTTGGAATTACAATACTTCTTAAATTGGCAATGAATATTAATATCTGAAATTGTAGAAAAATGAACATATCCTCTAAAAGAGTCTAAAAGCTTACTTAAAATTAATTGAAACATAATATTTAGATCAAGTACACAAAAAATAATAAACTTTTTCGTAGAAAAAATATGAAAACTTGGAATCAGAACATTTGTTCTTAGAAAGATGGGTCTTTCAGTTGACTATATAGCTCGTAGAAACTATTATATTTGAATGGCTACAAAACTATTATATTTATTTATAGTTAGCATTATAACGAACTAGCGAATTAACTAACATACTAATCGAGGATCTAACAAAGGTGAGGTAGAGCCCCTGCAAAGGAATATTTCCAACACATGGCTGGCAAAACATGTTTATATTTTATTTAGCACGTCACAACCCGCATTCATTTTTTAATATTTAAACCTGCTCGTATCCGATCTTTTTTTTTTCAAAACGTCAACCAATATTTTTTGTTTTTTTCAAGATAGGCTTAACCGCATTTATTTTTATATTATTGTTTGAGTCTATTAATGACACATTTTTTACTAGCTTATCTTTTCATTATATCTTTTACTTTATTTTTAGCGATACTATTCTAATTGAGCATGAAAACTTTAAACTTATTAGTTTTAACTATTAACATTACAGTTATATGACTTCTCTACTAAAATTAAGAAAAAAAATCTCATTTAATTGAGATTTGACCCAAAAATTGATTTACCCTTCAGTGAGAGTGTGGCGTCATAAAATATAAGCCCTAAACCTTGAGAGACTCCCCTTCTTTTAAATTTTTACTTAAATACGCCATTGGTTCCACTGTATTTGTTTTTAATACAACGCAGCTTAAACAGAATGAGTAATAATCATAAAAAATTGTTATGAACAATTTACTTTTTAGGGGTGTGAATAAGGTTGGTTAGATAGTGGGTTTCAATAACTCAAGGTCTTGGGTTCGATGCCGCATCAAGTCTACTTTTGTCATAGTTCGATACAAATGGCGCAATTATGCTTCTAGATAAAAACACCCACGGTACCTTTACTTCACTAGAAAAAAACTGACAGGTGGTTATACCAAGATATCTGATTTGAGTCTAGCTCTTTTTTCAAAAAATAAAATGCGCTAATTCCAGTGTTTAGTATTTTTCCAGTTCATATCCGCTCATGGTGGGTAAAAGTGCCTAACACATACCAATGCAGTGCTTTAACTTGAAGTAAAGAATAGCGATGATGAAGAAAATTTATTGTGTAAAACATAGGAAAAACAAGAAAAATTCTGTTTATAAAATGGAACACGAGCATTGATTCGTTTTTTTAGCATTCGTTAAAAATGACTTCGACATGACACTCAAATCAGTAGACTTGATCAGTAAGTCATCGAGTTTTTCGCCTCGCTCGAAAAGTGACTCGATTGTGCTGTACAGAATAATTTTGGTTTCTTCCAAGTCTTTCTTTATCTTTTCGTGTGTATCCGCTTTTTGTGGGTCTTGGTACTTATTCAAAGTATCCGTCAAGAAGGTGTAGCCGGATTTCGACTTGAATTGAGCATAATCATCTGATGGAAAGTCTTGGGTAAAAGTGTTCAAAACATTTGTCAGCATACTATGGGCCACGCGAGTCGGATATTCTTCATCTGAAAAGGCGACAGCCGCCAAGTTATCTGACCTAACGAACACATGACATAGATACTCATTCTGCTTGACGGAGGAGCGATGATTTGAACACCGTTGCACTAAGAGTTTGCTAGAAAATTTCAGAAATTCTTCGACTGTAGAGCGTTGAAAAAAGTTGAAGGATGACAAGTCAGAGGAAAAGGATAGAATGTTAACGTCTTCGGCCTTTTTAAACAAGATGAACACACCATATAACTTCATTTAAGCGAAATTGAAGTAAATTTTCATTTATGAAGTGAGAAAAAAAGCCCTAAAATCTAATAATAAGAAAAACGAATTATAACGATTATAAGATAATTAAAAATGAAGGATCATACAATAGCGATGAACAGATTAAACAGAATCGAAATCGGTATAAAAAAAACCTTTTTTATTTAAGTTAAAATTTAACATTTTTTTACTTTTGAATATTTTTACTAAATCTGTTTATAAAAACAGCTTTTTCATTATTAATTTTTTTTATTTTCCGTTGTAGGTATTTTATCGAAGAGAAGAATATTCCCTCATAACTGTGCCTATAAGCATCGCAGGTTTGCAAAACACTAGTTCGTCTGCTAACTAATTAATTTTCCATTACTTTATCGGTTTATTCAAATCTATTTTTTGCTCCTCAACTGAAGCCTAAATTAGCTTAAATTTAAAGCCCTCTCCAAAGTGAGCAACTATTCTACCTACTCAATATCAAACAATACTTAACTACGACAATGCATTCCTATTGAGTTTGGATGTTTTAAACTTTTACAACTATTATCAACTCTTACAATATATTTCATTGAAGAACTAAACATT
Source organism: Nectonema munidae (assembly GCA_030549495.1). Lineage (NCBI taxonomy): Eukaryota > Metazoa > Nematomorpha > Nectonematoida > Nectonematidae > Nectonema > Nectonema munidae. The sequence continues at coordinate 783,242 of JAUIRK010000168.1, read as the reverse complement.
ACACATTTTACATTAGACATCATTCCTCTTCTTAAAGAAATCCTAGATTTCACATTACACAATATAATTTAACATAAAGACACAAAATATTTACAACCAGACAAAAAGACTCACAATGGCCTGTAAGCTCCCCTCCATTCTATCAACCATTTACATGAATAGCCTAAAACACATTACACACTCTTACAATATCTACTATTCCCCAACATTACCTGGAACTGATCGTTGGCGACAATTTCCTTATCTCGGATCAGATAGAAGTACTGATCTCGTTCGCAACATATAAAGAGACAAAAAAAAGTCCATCATCATTGACTACCATTGTTGTTGTGGTTGCTTACACCGCCTAATCTTCGAAATGTGAAGAATAGGCCCTCAAGCGGTACTAGATGTTCAGGCAGAAGTGATTTATGTCTGAGTTGGGAAGCATGTAGTTGTAGGTATTTTTGAGTGGAAGCTTTTGTTTCATTGTGTAGGTAGGTGCTCTGAGTTAGTATCAAGTATTTTGACGATATTTTGTATTGTTTTTGGATGTTGGTGTCTGTGATTATGAGTGACCAAATAGTGTTAGCTTTGAGAATAGGATGAATGATGGTTTTGTATGTGGTAAGGAGGGTTTCTTTATTTTTGCCCCAGTGTTTTGATTTAAAGGCCTTTAGTATGTTGAGCGACAAGCGTGCTCTTTGAATTCGGTTCTGAGTGTGTTTATTGAAAGTAAGAAAAAAATTATTGAATTTTTAGTTCTAATAACTTGTGTTATTGATGTAGTGTAAGTGTGTTATATTCGTTCGCTCACGGCACAGGTGTGAAGAGAGTACCATATGTTTACGAAAGTGTTAGTTGATTTTTAACGTGGTGGTTAAGGAAAAGGTGTATTACTTGCAACATTTAACCAATTGCATTCCATCGTCAGTTTTAACTGACGCAGACGATTTCTTGATCTTAGGGTACTTTTGAACCAAATTACTAAAGAAAATCGGCTTTTCTTGAAATGAAATGGGTTAATGTAGTTATATGTATTTTATTATTGTGTTGGGAATTGTGTAATTTTTTGTGTGTATCGCTTTAGACGTGCAAAGTGCATTAGCAAAAGTGTGTCGTGGAGGTTTTTTGCTATTTAATCCATTTGTTGATGTTATTTATTGCAGTGGGAATGGAGTGTTGTCTTTGAAAGCCACGTTGATGTCGCAGAATTGTATTTGGTGTGATATGTGAGAGTAGGATTCTATCTATTGTTTTAGCTAATGGGGATAGCATTGCTATACGTCGATATGGTGTTCTTATACACTTGTTTTGTTTGGTTAGGATTGTTGGCTAGTTTTCAGGTGTGAGGTATGGTATTATGTAAGCGCATTGTAGCGCAGATGTTTTAGAAATCCATTATATAAAAAAAATATAGATTGCAGTGATGTCTAACATCTGAAAAAATTGTGTTTGGAAAGATTACGCAAATGAATTATTTAACAAAGAAAATAAATTTTTCAACATAGAAGAAATTTAAAAAATCTTGTTAGTAAGTGGCTGATGATGAAAGCAATCAAGCACTAGATTAAATGAAAAATCTTAAGGCATTTGGTTTTAGCAGAGTAGGTTTAATCTAAAATATGTTTGAAGGGCAAGCTAAGCTGATGCATAAGGAGCATTCTTATACGTATTCAACTCTACATTATATTATTGCAATTACAATTAATAATCTATTTAATTATTGGAAATGGAGCGAAAATAGTAAAAAAAGTTATAGAAAAGATGGCAAGAAACGATCACTCTGCCTAGTTGGGATTTATTAATTTAGAGGAGACATTTGACTCAGTTTCAAGAAAATTAATTAAATGAGCTTTGTAGAAAGGTGTTACTGAATTTTATTATGTGCAAGTATGAAGATTCAGAGACATATATTGATTGAAGATTGGTTCAGTTTTAGTCTTCTTTTATTTAACGTTGAAACTTTAAGTGCTGTAAAAAAGACATGAGCATGAATCAGATAATTCTGTTTTAGTTAGTACTTCTCTTGAAGAAATAAAAGCAAAGCTAGAATAATCTAAGTAAGCAATTGAAAGCATTTTACTTAAAAACAAAAAGGTTGAAAAAGAGTGATTTAAAAAGGGTTTTTAATTTTCTGATATTTACTACATAGAAAAGTAAATTGTAACTTAGTTCTCTGCAATAGGTCTTAAAAACGAATTTACAAAAGATACCATGACATTAAAAGTAGAATTTTTAATGCTAAAAATTTTGATTGTAAACTGTGTAGAGAGATCAACTCACGATAAATAGGAGGGATGATCAAAAGCTGCTTATTCATGGTCAAGTTGAAGATTTGTTACTTAGAGGAAATGCCAAATTCTGATCCAAGTTCAAATTATGCAGTACAATTTAGAATAAACGCTGTGTGGGATAAATTCATAAGCGCAATCTCTGATTAGAAGATCATGCGGTTAATTCCTAATCATTATCATATATGAACTTCAATCGTAAAAATATTGAAACAAGGTTCTTAGGGGACAAATTTTAATTTGGGTTAAGGGGTATGCATATTTTTAGGGGGGCTAGACTGCCCACACCCTTTAGATACGCCCCTGTTGTGTTAACATTTGTTGGTGTTTTTATGTTGTAGTTTTCATTCTATTTCTGCTGTGAAAGCAGTCAGGTTTTCTTTAGTGTAGTAGTGTAGGTTTGAATAGGTTGATGTAGTCTGAAGTTGGTTTTTGTATTGTAGCTGATTAGGGTGGACATACGATCTGAGTTTAGTCCGTTTGATGTTTTCATGATGTGTTTTTGGTTTAAAAAATTTGTAAGATTTGGTGTTTTATGATGGTTTCATAGTTTATTTTCTTAGATAGCGATATTTATTTTTAGTGCGTTTACTAGGTGTTTAGATCTTTGAGTGGTATGATAAAGTTGCAGTAAATCGATATTTTTTCGTGTAATTTTCTCTCCCTATGTTTCGATATCCATCTTCTTGGTTCCGAATTTTTCTCCACGTAACCCGCAATGGTAAGCAGTAGAGCAATCCAGTCGAGTTCTGCCGGTGGACAAAAAAACGGGATTAGTGAACTTCTATTTAAGGAGAAGGGGTTTGTTTCTCTGATGTGTTCATATTTGTAAGTAAATTACTCCAACCACGAGCAGGCAGGAGAAATTTAGAGAATTGACTACAATTGGGTCGATTCATCAGAAATAAAAAAGCAACATTTCTCATACATCTCATCTGAATAAAAATACTAATAATACACAAACCCAACGCATCAAAGATAATCACACACTTCAAATCTTTCGTGAAAATAACTAATCAGATCTTTTAGCCCGCTAGAGCAAGTAACATAAAAATGCATAATAAAGCATACAATTTCTTTTGATTGACAGTCATGATTGTCCATGGGGATTATACATATATGACGTCCCCTACCAAGGTGGGGGGGGGGGGCTAATTCTAGATGCTCTGTATTAAAAAATAGAGTAGGAGTGGTAAAAAAATATCAAAACCAATTAACTTTTTATTACATGCATAGTAAAAACATTGGGAACAGTTGAATCAATCCTCTCAAACTAACCTCACATCTAGCCACTCCATCGACACTTTCAAACTTAAAATTTCATTTCCTACAAGTGCCAAAGAAAAATATATCTTTTACAGAATATAAATCCCTTGCTCAACATTACCACATCAAATACCCTCACTCCAAATAAGCAATAGTCAGTTTAAGAATAAAAATACTTGATCATGTTTCGAATTACCCTCAAAGTACATAGAAGAGACTATATTAAAACTCCCACTATAAATTGTTACAAAATGTGATACGCCTATTGATAACGAGGGACAAATTTATATTACACACAACACACTCTTCTCCTACGGAAATGTTTCTTATTCTGCCCATCGTGCATACTATTACTGTAGCTACAAACTAAACACCGCATGTAGACAGCATAAAAAGTAGCTATCCTTGCACACCTTTCATACACTTAACATATTTTAATCCTATCCTACATGAACTATCTCCGGCAACTGATCATTCTATTTTGTTTCGATTATTCACACCATTCTTCAGAAAGGCACTAATGTTGAAAATTCAAATATTTTTTTTCTTATTGAAAAGTCAAGAATATAAATATATTTATTTAACATTATCTTTAATTTTATTTACTTTCAAAATAAAATTTTTAATGACATGAACTTTCCAAAATATCTATAACCAATAATAGGAGTGATAAAAATTTTTCATCGTTGAAATATTTTTAGATGGGCACTAAGAATTCGTTTAGAGCCTACCAGAATATTGGCTACCTCCAACCTCTTTTATGCTAAAACGTTTTATTTTCTTTAATAAGAAACAAATTATATTTCAAAATCATTAAAAATATCAATATCTAATTATCGACTAATATAATTTAGTGAGATTAATAAAAGTAAATATAGCATTCAAATCTTACTAAAAAATAATCAAAAGCAAGTAACATGAATTCTAATTTCTAACTATAAAATGAATGAATAAAACTTCTATGTTATACTTAAAATTATGAAATTTCGAAAACATTCACAGATTAGAAAAATATGAGAAAACACGTAGACATGAAATCATGGAACAAAAATGGATTAAAAAAAATATAATAGTAAAATGGAATAAAACACATTTTTTTACTATTTTTTAAATAAAGGGATATGATCTAGTTCTTTAGTTAATCAGTAGTGGTCGATCAAATGAAGTGATATGATTTGAATGTTTAGAAGGGATAATAAATAGATGAAAATTTTTATAAACAAACAAAAAGAGTAAATATGCAAATGTATAAATAATTAAATTCTTGAACGCTAAGAAGTGTTGTTAGGAAATATGTGTAGTGTGAGAGTGAATTCGACCTATCTATTTCATATAAATGTATAAGAAAAAAAAGACATTTAGACATTAGCTAAAGTTTTTTCCCAAAGTTGGAGAAATTTATATTTAAAAGTTAGAGATGGGCAAAAAAATAAAGTCTGATAATTATTCAATGTTAATGTAATAAAATCTAAAAAATGGAAGTATCAAAGAAGTGCATACAAAAAAAGTCTGGTTTTCAGGTAAATTTTTAGATATCCATTTTTTGTGAGAACGAGAAACATTGACGTTTTCGACCGATGAGATAAGATAAGAAGAAGAAATAAGAATAATTAATTGCCTTACAAATATTATATATAGGACAAGAAAAGAAAAGTGCTTGCTTGGTTATATTTCGTATATTTTAGAGTAAAATGACAACCATAAAATAGATATTTGGAAGTTTTTTCAAATTAAAAGTAGTTTAGAAGCTCCTGTGTAAACAAAGTTAAAAATTTTATTTAGTAAGCGAAGATAGTGAATAGTATTTTAAGATTCTGATGAAAAATGTAGAAATAAAAATAAGATCTTGGATATGTTGTTTAGGATATAGTTACTCCAAGCAAAGATTAGTGCAACACTTTTGGTTTCCTAAGAAGAAAGGAGAGTGTCAAGTGCAGATTGAATATATCATAAGTTGAATTGAGAAGGGTTGAAAAATCCAAAAAACAACCGCACCTTTATTAGACTTATGAGCAGGGCGAGTAAAAGTCAATAAAGTCAACTTTTATTTCTGTTTAGCAAAAACTCATTGAAGAAGATCTATACTTATTTATTCTAAAAAATTTTGAACTAATTTCAAACTTTTAAGTAAATCAAACTCAATTTGTCGAGTTTAGTTCAATAAAGCCAATTTTTATATTTAACACTTTTGGATTTAATATGCGTAAAATTGTTATAAGCGATACATACAAGATTTCTTCTTTATATCAACACTTCCACAATAGCTGGACCTTTTTTCATTTAATAAAACGTTTTACTGTAAAGTTTGCCTGACTGAACATGAAGAAGTTTTTTGTAGGACAAATTTTTTTTGTTGACAAACGTGGTTACATACGATATATCTGTTGCAGAAGTTATGGAATTTTATTCCCAAACTTTTTTATCATTGCATGGTTTTCATATCTTTTACAAAAGTTTACCTTAAAAGTTAAGTTATTCTGCAAAATTGTAGATTACCGGCATTAAATCATTCAAAATTAGTAATAGAAAAAGACGTTCTCTTTTAAAACCAAAAAAAAATTTTCAATTTGTTTCAAAAAGCAAAATATTTTCATTAAAATCTTCCAGCAGTGAAGAAATTAATGATCAAGATGATGGAATTTTATTGCCAAATAACAAGAAATTGTTAAAAAAAGAAAATCTGTGTCAAAACTTGCTAACAATTAGAGAATATTCATGATTCATTGATTTAGTCGGAAAAGGTGAACATAGAGACTTTTTCAGTCGAAGATGCATTTACTTGTTTCAACATTATTTCATTTAATACGAATGTGGCGTTAAAGTTATCTTGAAAATAGATTCAAATAAAATGAAATCAATAAAATCATGAATATGGAAAACTCTCAAATCTCTCCCAGTACTTATCCCAAATTACAAAATTGTCAAGTTTTAAATTTAGAAGTAGAAAGATCTTTTTCTAAACTGAAAAAAACTGCTAGAAAATGATCGAATTTTAAATCAGAAAATGTCATTAATTATATGTTATCGTATTTACAAAGTCATGTATTCTTTTAAATAATTTTCAATACTTTCTCTAAAGTGTTCAAGAAACTTTAAAAAGTCAATAAAGCCTATTTTTTCACTGAGTATAAGTCTAATTTTTCCAATTTTTTGGGTCAATTTTTCCTCGCCCTGGTTATAAGACATATCAGAGGTCTGGCAAAACCTCAGGGGAGACAAATTGTAGGAGTTTATAATATATATAAAATTAAAATGTATAAATCGTAAAATGCTAAAAAAACATACTTAAAATAAAAATTTTCAAAAATTTTACATACATATTGAAAGCACCATTCAAAAATTCTACATAAAAATTTAAAACACTTAAATTTAAAATTGTAGTTTTATTTTATGAAAATTATATGGTTGGTTGAAATGTTTATGTAACTATAATAATAATATACTACCAATAATATAACGATTTTTTGGAAATTTTTACTTATTTGATTTGCAGAAAAAATTTAACTGTTTTTCAATATTTCTTTTTTATGATATATATATATATATATGATTTGAAAGCTTATAGTTTTCTACATATGCTAGAATAATTTATTTTTGCAAAAGTTTTAAAACTTTTTGATAACTGGACTTTACTTCGAAAAATAATGTCTAAATTTTAGTAAAAAAAAGGACCACTTTTTATGAGGGGCATAATGTGAAGCCTTAAAGAAAATTTTTGATTGAAAATGGTATCATTAGAAAGCTATACTCTTTGTTGGTAACATGGGATAGGTTTTACAAAAAAATATGTTTTCCTTTTTCTAAAATCTGCTTTTATGTGAGGTCAGTCAACTTTTATCTAAATTAACGTGATGAGTTTATATACTATTTTTTCAATATTTCATATTAACAAAGGTAGGATATGGTTTTTTACATTTTAAAAAGTCATAGTTAAAGAACACTGCCGAAAAAAATATATATTTTTACTTTTTAGAGGTCAACATAGGTCAGTATAATGATTTTCAAATAAATTTTAAATTATTTTTGAGGTGAAAAATTTCGATCGAATACAAATTTTGTTGGATAATCGTAGCCTACTTTTATTTCAAAACAATTTTTATTCAGTTTTGATACACTTTTCTGTTTTTTAACAAAGGGCATTCTTTATATTTAGCCAGCAGTGTGCCATTAATAAATAACATTCCACTTCTATCACGCTTGTTATTGATTTTAGCGCATAATTATGCGAAGAAAGAATAAAACATGTTGCATTACGCGTTTATGAGCCGCAGTGAATTCTTATCCCTACGCTTCCCCACATCTTTAACACGCGTGTGGGTTTATTTTATCGGGTTAGTTTAAGCTTCGTTTATTTGTAGTGTTGTTAGCTTAAATTTTAGTCAAATATTCAATCGCTTATAGCTTTCGCATTTCTGAACGAAATGTATCATGCGATATACCAAAAGCATTTTTATAGGCTTTCAGAATACATTAACCCTCGCACTACGGATCATTTTGTACTTACTCTGTATACGGACTAGGGACATTTTTTCCGCCAATCATATATGAATAAAATTTGCTAAAAAAATACCTTCTATAATTATTGAGAAAACAAAATTACTGAGAAACGTAGTATCTATTTTTATACATTCTTAAGGAATGCTTCTTTGAGCAGAATAATTCAACAATTTTTTCTACTTGATAATGAAACTTGAGAAGAAAGTAATATTGATATTAACGCCATCTACAATTCTTTTTTTGATCAAAGCAAACTTTACAACTAAGAACCAAATTGATGTTGATAAATAATCACTAGCACTAAATGTCTTACTACTACTGCCTTGGTAATCTCAACTGAGACTCATAAGCACACACCATCGTACTACCCTACACGAACGTACTTTACTACTTATATACATTATACATCTCGTATGTAAAATGGTGAAGATAGCATGAGTTGATTTCATATAGGAATAATCTAGAGAAACAAATGTTCTCGATGAACAGCTAACACACTGTACGCGATATACAGAGATCGTGGTTCAAATCCATGTTGAGGCACATACAGAGATCGTGGTTCAAATCCATGTTGAGGCACATACAGAGATCGTGGTTCAAATCCATGTTGAGGCACATACAGAGATCGTGGTTCAAATCCATGTTGAGGCACATACAGAGATCGTGGTTCAAATCCATGTTGAGGCACATACAGAGATCGTGGTTCAAATCCATGTTGAGGCACATACAGAGATCGTGGTTCAAATCCATGTTGAGGCACATACAGAAATCGTGGTTCAAATCCATGTTGAGGCACATACAGAAATCGTGGTTCAAATCCATGTTGAGGCACATACAGAAATCGTGGTTCAAATCCATGTTGAGGCACATACAGAAATCGTGGTTCAAATCCATGTTGAGGCACATACAGAGATCGTGGTTCAAATCCATCTAGGTTATTTCTCGATACACTTAGTGTACGTAGAATCATACTGTGATTGCATCGCTAGTGCTTCTATGTCTTACTACCACTATCTATGATGTTGATAAAATTTGTTAGTAATAAATAAAACTTTTTCATATCAGATATTCAATAATATTACATTTCTACGTGTTTTTCATTTTGCACTTGTGATGTATTTACTCAAAGGATGTTGGCATTTCGGTTCTAGGAAAAGCATTGGCAAAAGAGAAGTTCGCCAGTTTTACAAATGTTTGATGTTTCCGCCTTTTGCTACTCATAGTAGCAGTGCGTATAGGTTGCCAATTCTTCTCCTTTGCCAACTCTTCTCCGTTTACCGGCATTTTGTATCAATGATTAGCAGGAGATCTAAAATTCCTGAGAGAAATAAAAGTAATAACAAACTGCTGAAACTTTGATAGTGCAAACTGCTTCATCACTCTCATCACGCATGTAATGGTAGTGATAAAATGAAAACAATGGTGAACCAATCGTTCCTTTATTTTCTTTTACTTACCACATATTTTGAACTCTGCCATAGATCATTATTGTGATCATGTATCAGAAGATGTATAGTAATAACGTAAATAAAAGCATAACAGTGCCACAAAATTCATTCAATAACTCATCAGCTCATTTATGATATAATATAATCTTAATGACACATTGTTCGTCAATTGTATTTCCTATCTATACGCTTAGTTCAGCGTTCAATAGCCAGGAGGCGGCATGTGGCTTCATGCATAATGGTATTGTAGAAGTAATGATATTGATTTATCAAAGCACATGTGATGCGTTTATAATTTATTTATTATTTTTTCTCTCGTTGAAAGTATTCTAGTTTTTGCGTTTCCATTGTGAACTTGATTTGATCAATATACTCCTCTCTTCATTGCATCTTTCTTGAGACTCTATCGTTTGCTGATTACTGTTTTCCAAATTGATTTTGTTACATAAACCCAGCTTATACTCAAAGAACGTTTCGGCTTGAAGATCTTTGCAAAATCTTTTTGATATAAAATCATGAGCTCTGACTTTTCCATAGAAAGTAGTTCTGAAAGCGGAGAAGAACAAACATCTTATTCGTTTACTTCATCCTCCTACTCATCCCTATCATCTCATTCTTCTTCTTCATCATCTCTTGTAATTGAAGATGATTTGTTAGCTCCTGACCAAACTATTTATCGTTGGAGACCCATATCTGCTCTTGAAGGTCGTCCCCAAAGAATCAATATCAGAAACGCAATTAGTAATCCCCCAGGACCTAAAGGGTCTATGAAAGACACTGACGACATTCTGTTCATATTCAAACTTTTTTTTTATGTGAATTTGATTTCATATATCTATGAAATGACAGCTGCAAAACTAAAAACCAACTTCGAGTAAGTTTTGCTTATATAGTCTTTATTTTAAATATCGAAACTATTTTTTCAGATCTGAAAACCCTAAACATCGAGGATTGGCTCATTGTTATAAGAATTTTGAAATTCATCATCTCCTCTCGTACTTTGCTAGCTTACTTTATATTGGCCAAAGTGAAGACCAGAAAGTTGCCATTTGTGATTTGTTTTCTAATTTTGGAATTCCATTTCTAAGAGCCAGCTTGGGAAGGGACATGTTTACACTCATTCATCTTTTCATCACTTTTGATGACAAAACACAAAGAGATGTTGGAGATAAATTGAGTCCGATCAGGAAAGTACATGATCACTTCCGCAATGTTTTCTCAAAGTACTGGACTCCTCATTCACATGTAACAATAGATGAGCAACTTATCAGCTTCAAAGGAAAGTGCAGGTTGAAAATATATGATCCTAAGAAACCTGGGCACTACGGTCTAAAATGTTATCATATAAATGATGCAGAATATTTTTTTTATATGATGCCCGAACTCTATATACCTGGTATGGGAAATTCACATTTTTCAGCCTTGAATATTTCAAAAAGACTTATACAAGACTCAAAGATTCCATCTCGTTGTGGCGTTTTTACTGACAGGTTTTTTACCAGTCATGAGCTGGCTGTCTGGTGCCACGATAGAGATATATCCCTTTGTGGCACTGTCAATGGGAACAGACGATTTTTTCCTACGATTTTTAAGCCTAACCACTTGAAAGGACTTCGCCTCGCGGAATGTGAAAGTCGTGTTATTTATTCTGAATATGCTTCACTTTCTGCGTACATACCAAGAAAAAAATGCTCGCAATAACTTCAAAGTCGTGTACCTCTTGTCATCTCAACACAAAAACATAACAACATATGGCGAGCACTCAAAACCACAAAGTTTGCTCTGCTACAACAAATACAAATCGGGAGTTGATGTCGGCAATAAAATGATCAGAAGCTATCGATCAAAGAAGCCATGTAGAAGATGGACTCTAGCTACTTTTTGCAACTACTTGGACATAGTTGCTTTGAACACATGGGTTGTTGCAAGATACAACTCGCCTCAATCGTTCCCGAGTTCGAAGCAAAGTGGACGTAAAGTTTTTTTAAAGAAACTGTCTTTTCTTTTGGCAGAAGAGTGTATGAAGGTAAGATCCAACATTTCTGAATTGCCAATCCAAGTTAAGTACCTACTGTCTGTTTATGGTTTTTCGAAAGCTGCGACAGAAGGACAAACAACTTCCAAAAAAGGTGTCTGCTCTGTTTGTCTTTCTAAAAAAAACAAAACAACAAAAAAATGTTCCATGTGCTCGAATTTTGTTTGTAAGATTCATTCTAAAACTACTTGCCCTAATTGTGTATAAATTTTGATTTCTTATAATAAATTTTTTTGCCATTTTTTAAGTTTAACGCCATCTATAAATAATTTATTTTTCAAGGTACAAAAATGAGAAAAAATGAAAATTCGCAGAGCTTTTTAGGTAATGTTAAATTTTTTTCTTTCCAGTGCCTTAAGAAGCATTTTTTATAAGTTTAGTTACTATTTTTATTGAACTTTCCCATTGAAAGTTTTCCGATAATAATCTTGTAAATACTTTTGCGGAAAAAATACATAGAGTCCGTAGTGCGAGGGTTAATTATATTATAAGTACTTGAAAAATACCATTTTGTTTATATTCCATGGGCTCCATTTACCATTGTAATTACAAATAAAATTTGAATTTTTTTTTTATAATTTTGTATTTTTCAGTTTTCTTCGTAATTAACAGATGAAGGATGCATATTTTTTATATTTGGTAATTTTAAACTAACGCTTGTTAAATTTTGACAAATTTTCACCCTTTATTTCTAACAATTTTCAACGCAATTATAAAACTCTACTATCAGAACCTAAATTTATTTGTAGATTTTATAAAATAGTTTTAGTTTTCCGTTTTTTTTATAAATTAACCTTCGTTTTTATATTGCTTATAACTTTTGAATTATTATTCGCCAAAATTTTAAGTCAGTTCATAATATATATGATTAAAAATAGTTGCCCAAATTTTATTTGCCTTTTTATTTTTAAGATAAATATTATTTTAATTATTGTTTACTGCATAAAATTTCAATGCCTCAAAAAAATATTTAAAATGTGTTTATGCTAAACTTTATTATTATCCAACAAACTGGTTCACTAAAATGTTATTTCTAAGTAAAAAAACACAAAATAAGTAAAATAACAAGTATTTATTGTTTTCAGTATCGAATAAAAAACACAGCGAAAGAAGTTCCATTTTGATTACTCCAAAAAGAAAATTTTGGATTACGCTTATTGTTGTGTTCAATGAAGAAAAAAAAGAGAAGATGAAAAAATCAAAAGATGTGTTTTAATATATTTTTCTCAATAATTAGCCTCATGAATGTATATCTTTTTTTCATCATAAACCACTCCCCTACAATAACGTAAATTTATTTGTAGATTTTTGTAAAATAATTTAAATTTTCGGTTCTCACACACGCGCGCATGCACACACATGGAAGAAATTTTTTCTGTATGAAGTTTTAGGAAATCTTCTGTAAAAAAATTTTATTCAATTTTTTTTTAATTGTTTTTGTCCAAAAAAATTTGACATTTTTGAAGGGATTTTTTAAATTTAAATAAAATTATTTTTTTCTAATTTTTACATAAACTTATTCAAAATCGCTTAAATTTCATTTAAATATTTTAAAAATATTTATTTTTGATATATTTTTTTTGATTTAACAATTTTTTAAAAAATGTTGTGTTAAAATTTACAAATTTTAATTTTGAAAGAAGACTTTATGCGAGAAATTTTTAAAAACATTTTAAACCATGCCTATCAAGAGCATACTTTTACCCGCATTTTACATGTCGTTTCTTTTTGAAAAAAAACACAATTTTTTTTATAAGCCTTTGAACTATATTCACAATTTTGCTATTTTTCACTATATTTTAGCGTGAAAAATGAATAATTACATATTTTTTTTCATATTCATAAAATATACCTAACATTTAAACACAATACGTTGAAAAAAAATGAAAATATATATTTTTTTATGGAGCCTCATCCGCCTCGGGTCACTCTAATATATCCCTGTTTGATTTTCAAGCTATTATTACGTTAATAGAACGGTAACAATCAAACAATATGCAATATAGATACAAGTTTCAATTATATATGTATGTATGTGAACCAGTATCAACTATTTCAGTGACAACAACACACTAATTTCTTGCTGTATAAAGATACTGTTTTCATTATTATCGTTAATTGTTGAGAGCTTAATTTCTAGAAGCTCATTGCTTACAATAACAGAGTTTTATTCAGTTGCTTCCTTTTCACTCAGTTATAACTTATTATGATCACACTTACTACTATAGTTATTCACTTTTATATAAGCACTTATTTTTTGATGTAAGCTTTTTTTATTTTCTGAAAATTACAAAGTGTAGTTAACCATGTTACTTTCCAACTTATTAATCAAAATTTTCATAAAGAAACAATATTTTTTTATAAAATAAATATTGCAAAAATACTGATATTTTTGAAGTTTAGTCATCGTAAGATTTGAAATTATCATTTATTCGTTTGTTTTAATTTTTTTCCGATAATTAATTGTTATGTCAAAACAATCGAGAAAAAAACTTCTGTTATCTTAAAAAATTGAAGTTTTGAGGCTTTATTAAACAAAAAGTGTGTGTTATAATTTAAAGCTATAATTATGAAAGAGTTTGAAAGCAATGTTTCGTTGCAACGAAAAAGAAACCTTAGAGAAGGTACAAATAAAAATGTGAATAAACTAACTTGGGGGTGGTTCAAAGATATTAGTAAAAAATGTATTCCAATAAGTGGTCCAATTAAAAAAAAAGAGCAATTGATTTTGCTAATAGTTTGGGTCTTGATAACTGCAAAGTCTCTAACGGTTGGCTGGAATGTTTTTGCATTAGACCTTCAATTCGTTTGCGTACAATTAGCGGTGAAATTGGAAGTGTTTGTTCGACTGTATTGGAAAATTAGAAAGAAAGAATTCCATTTTATTAGAAGGTTATCAGCCGAAAGATATCTTTAATCTTGATGAGACAGCGCTTTTTTATAAAGGAATAGTTAACAAATCTTTGATTATGAAAAATCAGAGTGCTACTCGATGCAAAAAATTCAAAGACAGACTTACATTTATGTTGTGTGCGAATATGATTGGTGAAAAAGAGAGAGCATTGGTGATTGGAAAGTCATTGAAACCAAGATGTTTTAAAAAAATTGATGTGAATATATTGTCAGTTAACTATCTTGCTAACAAAAAGTAATGGATGACTTCTTTGATTTTTTAAAACTGGCTTAGAAAATTTGATGAAAAAATGAAAAATCAAAGAAGACAAGTTATACTGATCTTGAATAATGCCCCTTCACATCCTGATATTTTTTTAAAAAATGTTAAGCTTGTATTTTTACAACTCAATATAACCTCGAAGAACAGAAATAAACGTATGAATAGATTTTTTTTATTCATAATAAAATTGCCTAATGGATTTTTTAAATTATATAAATTTTGATGTTAACGAGACAAATGAAGATAATATTATATTGAGTCAGTATTTCGAGGCCACTTGTGGGTGTAGTATAAAAGGCAAATGTTATGTTTAATAAGTTGAGATGATGTTGTTTGTTTAGGACGGTCAAAAGGATGCATTTTTTAAAAAAGATACTTTAGAGTCTAGAGTCTAGAGTCTAAATCAGGGGTCGGCAATGTAGTCAATATCGACCCCTGGGGGACCATAACAGATCTATAGGGGTCCATAAGATAGACAAACTTACCAAATTGTGCTTTGCTTTTTTTACTTTATAGTAAAAATAAATCTCCTTTTTCTTTTAAAACATAGCTTAGGACATTGTATATAGTATAGGATAGGGGTCGGCAACCTAGGCCAGGCGTGCCACACGTGGCACGCGAAGCAATTTTCAGTGGCACTCAAAAATGCTAAGGTTTACAATTAAAATTTTTCATTTACACATAAAGTAAAATAAATTTTTAAAAAGTTTTTATAATAGATCTTAACCCTTTAAATTCATTAAAACGCCCCCCCCCCTCCTTCACTAAAAAATTAATTGTAAAATTTTGACATTATCTGTAATAATACCCTAAAAATTTATAATTATATACAGTTTGGAACGCATAACACTTTATATGTTTAATTTTTTCAATAACCAAGGGTACTTTTTAGAAAATGTCAATCAAAATTTTGATTGATCAAAAATATATCTAATAAAATATACGTTCAAATTTTACATAAAATATATGTTTTTATACTAAATCGGTCATGCTATTTTCATTTCTGGACTCATTTTTTACATTTAGAATTTGAAAATACCTATAAGTGTTAATCAAATTTGCGGTTTACTTCTGAAAATTGTCTCTAAAAACATTCCTTCACATTTTACATAAAATATGTTTTATACCAAATCGATCATATTGTTTTCATTTCTGGACTCATTTTTTACATTTAGGATTTTAAAATACCTATAAGTGTTAATCAAATTTGCGGTTTACTTCTGAAAATTGTCTCTAAAAACATTCCTTCACATTTTACATAAAATATATGTGTTATACTAAATCGGCAATGCTGGTTTCATTTCTGGACTCATTTTTTACTTTTTGGATCTGAAAATACTTATAAGTGTTAATCAAATTTGCGGTTTAATTCTAAAAAGTATCTCCAAAAACGTTCATTCAAATTTTACAATGAAATATATGTTATACTAAATCGGCCATTTTGGTTTCATTTCTGGACTCATTTTTTACGTTTAGGATGTAAAAATACCTATAAGTGTTAATTAAATTTGCGGTTTACTTCTAAAAATTGTCTCCAAAAACATTCATTCAAATTTTACAATTAAATATATGTTTTTACACCAAATCAACCATGCTGTTTTCATTTCTGAACTCATTTTTCACATTTAGAGGTTTTAAAATATGTGTCAATGTCAATCAAATTTGCAGTTTACTTCTAAAAGCTATTTCCAAAAATATTGTCTCAATTTTACATGAAATATATGTTTTTATACCAATCAATCATGCTGTTTTTATTTCTGAACTCATTTTTTACATTTAGGATGTGAAAACACCTATTAGTGTTAATCAAATTTGCGGTTTACTTCTAAAAATTGTCTCCAAAAACATTCATTCAAATTTTACAATTAAATATATGTTTTTATACCAAATCAACCATGCTAGTTTCATTTATGGACTCAATTTTTGCAGTTTGAATTTAAAAATACCTATAAGTATCAATCAAATTTGCGTTTAGTTCTAAAATTTGTTTCCAAAAATATTGATTCAAATTTTACATGAAATATATGTTTTTATAGCAAATAGATCATGACGATTTCATTTCTGAACACAGTTTTCGTATTTAGAGGTTTTACTGCTAGTGCCAATCAAATTTGCGGTTTATGTCTGAAAACTATATCCCAAAATATTCTCTCTAATTTTACATGAAATATATGTTTTTATACCAATTCGACCATGATCATTTTTATTTCTGAAATCATTTTTTGCATTTAGAGGTTTTAAATGTGTGAAAGTGTCAATACAATGTTCGATTTACGTCTAATGTCTAGAGAAATATTTTTGAAATTTTAATAAAATATCTTTTTTTATGCCAAATGGAAGATCTACCATGTTCTAATGAACTAGGAAGTGGTTTAATTATATAATATAGATGTTTCAAAAAGATTTTGAGTGTGAAAAAGAAGTTCCTCTTTTACAAATGAAAAATATTTAAATCTATAGCTTATCATCTAGGATTACAATTAACATTTAGCTAAGATGGGTAAGAAATCTGAAAATTTAGAATAGGTGAGATTTATCAAAAATGGCATAGATGCCAATATGTGAGAATTTAGTCACTATCAAGATATTTTTAATTTAAATTGAATTTGTCCATATTTTTCCTTTTGCGTCAAAGAGATAATTTTTTAGATGAAGAACGAGGACAACTTTTTGTAATTGAACAGAACATCACGAATGATTCATCAGAAAAAAAACCTTTGAAATGAGATTGGTTGACAAATATTCAGGCCTGATAATAAAATACACGATACTGATAAAAAAGTCTAAGATCATTAAAAAGATTCTTAAATCAGAATGCTTTGAGAGGAAAAAAGTAATTTTATTATTATAAAAAAATTTTCGAACACACATTGAAGAATATAAATTTCTAATGAAAAATGAGATACCAAGAAAGGATTATCATAGAATGAATAACAAAATTACATACTGTAAATTATATGACGTAGAGACTACGAGCCGATAACGAATTTGTAGCCAAAAAGATGGAGGTCCTATCGAGTTACATAAGTTACTGTAGAATGAAATATTTTGAGTGAATTAAACACCTAAAGTTGGTTTATTAAATAAATTAAGAAAATAATTAGCAGAGAAATACTGCAAGTAGAAGTTATTTTTATGTTTATATATTTAACATTGATTTACAGGTTTAATCGATTTTTTGACAGGTTTCATTGATTTCATAAAAAATGGACATCACCATTAAATTCTACATACTTGAAAAAATCGTGCCTGATCCTTTCTTTTTGGGATAAATCAATTTTTTGAATTTTGATTGATTTTAATAAAAAATTAATATCACCATTGAATTACGCATGCTTAAAAATGGGTATATATATGTAAAAAACTTTATATTATTACTTAGATAAAAAGTTTCTTTTTAAGATGAACTGTCATATATAAATCAATGCTTTGATAACTTTAATTACTTTTTATAAAAAAAAATGAATATCACAGCTGAATTCAGGATGCTTGAAAATGGGTGTGTAAAAAACATTATATAATTATTTAGATAAAAAGTTCCTTTTTTGAGATGAGCTGTCATATGTAAATCACTTTTTTGACAGGTTTGAATGATTTTCATAAAAATGAATATTACCACTGAATTCAGCATGCTTGAAAATGGGTATATATGTGTAAAAAACATTATATAATTATTTAGATAAAAAGCTTCTTTTTGAGATGATCTGTCACATTTAGATCAATTTTTTACAGTTTGATTGATTTTCATAAAAAATGAATATCACCACTGAATTCAGCATATTTGAAAATGGGTATACATGTGTAAAAAACTTTATATAATTATTTAGATAAAAAGTTCCTTTTTGAGATGAGCTGTCACATTTAGATCAATTTTTTGACAGGTTTGATTGATTTTCATAAAAAATTTATATCACCACTGAATTTAGCATATTTGAAAATGGGTATACATGTGTAAAAAACTTTATATAATTATTTAGATAAAAAGTTCCGTTTTAAAATGAGCTGTCACATTTAGATCATTTTTTTTGACAGATTTGATTGATTTTTATAAAAGATGAATATTACCACTGAATTCAGTATATTTGAAAATGGGTATACATGTGTAAAAAACTTTATATAATTATTTAAATAAAAAGTTCCTTTTTGAGATGAGCTGTCAAATATAAATCAATTTTTTGACAGGTTTGATTGATTTTGAAAAAAAATGGACATCACCACTGAATTCAGCATAGTTGATATATATATAACATTTAAAAATATTTATAAAAACTTATTAATATCTGAGAAAAATAGGGGGGGGGGGGGGCACTTTACTCCCCTCCGCAGCACTTGAGCGAACAAATTTTGCTCAGCACTAATAGGGTTAAGGGCAATCAAATGATTAAATAAATTATAAACAATTATGTTAATTTTGGTTTGGATAAATATACATATGAGGTTGTAACTCGAGATGATTTGATATGTGTTAAGTTGGCACGCCGTTAGCATAAGGTTGCCGACCCCGGGTAGGATATATGAAATATTTTTGGTTTATATTTGTTTCTCTTAATTGTTGGACATTGATTAATCTTTTTATGAAACATTACTATGTGGGGTGGGGGTCGATGTGAAGATAAATGTTCTATGAAGGGGTCGACGGGTAAAAAAAGTTTGCCGATCCCTGACTCTAGATGGTCGATTTCCTAAATGCCACGAAAATTATTCAAAAATGATTAAAAAAAAAATAAGTCTGACCACAAACTAACCAGAGGTAAACAGTAACCGTAATTTAATAGTATCTATACTGACAAAAATGTTTACAGAATCAAATCAAGAATGAACGATTTAGTATATATGTATACGTTATTTTGTAAGAAAGAAGGGAAATTTATTAAAAAAATAAGCACAATTACTAATTCCATTATGTATACATGATTATAATATTATAAAAATATATAATATATTTTTTACATATAATAATATTCACCATTACTTTATAACACTTTAATCACATGTATACTTACAGAATGGGCCGGTGCTAGGAATTGCGGGGCCCAATTAGAAATCTGATAGCGGGGCCCCGACTCTACAGTCTACATTGTGAAATTTATCGGTGTTTATATTTCATATAAATAAAACCACATACAAACCAAAAAAATAGGTATTTAGCCCTTAGTATAAAAAAAAAATTTAAGGCAATATGGATACTTTTATTGTTTTACTTTAAGGGAAATTAGGCAATTACATATACTCTTTTAGAAAAAGACTCTTCTAGCTTTTTTATTAGCAAATCATTCAAAATTCTTTTTTGAAATATGAAGTAGTCAAAAACTTAAATGTTTAAAAAAGTATAAAAAAAAATACACCATATTTTCCCCATGTCAAATTGAAAACTGAAAAAAATCGCCATTGCTAAAGAGGTGACATAATGATAATTTACTAAATTCATCATGCATAATAAATTAATATTATGAGAAAGATTATCTCACTTTTCATTTTACGTTTTAAGTAGTATTTTGTACCTCATATAATACAGAAGAAGGCTGGGGCCCCTTCAAGGCACGGGCCCAATTTGATAACGTCGGCTAGCAACCGGCCCTGCTTACAGACATATATATACAATATACATACATCATAAGTACTGAATTCAGTCTGAATAGGATTTAATAAAGTCCATTTTGGTTTGTGCTTCAGAAGAGACCTGAAAACAAGTTTTTGGTTTAATTTGACAGGTGAAAGAAATTTTCTACGTTTTGTAGGTCAATAAAAGCCCATTTTTTATTTAGTCAATAAAGTCAATTTTTATTTTAGAAAAATTAAAATACTTTTTTATTAGTTTTAGAAATAGGTTTAACAAGCCAACTGCCTTTCCCTTTGTCAGTGTTTAAATTCACTCAATTTTTGTATATATTTATATTTTATATCATATAATATATATTGAAATATCTTTATAATCAATGACTTTTAAAAAGAGCAGCCTTTTTATGTATAATAAATGTAATTTGAATATTTATACAAAAACGATCAATAATTAAATTTGTGCATACAAAATTCAACATTTATTTTAAATTTCTGACGCATCTTTTAGATAGTTCCAGGTCAAGACGTTCATAAACCAATACTTCAGAAACCAAATTCCATAAATTTTTGGATAAAATTTGTTCAAAATTTTTTGCTTTAATTTTTTTATTTTGTTTTCAGAGTCTTCTCTTCAAATGTACTACGCAAAACTTAATCTAAAAATTGCATTTTTTTAAAGTTTTACATATATTTTTTTTACTTTTTTGATTTACAGTCAGACCTCGTTAATCCGACATCGTTAGTACCTAAGTTACGGTTCCTGGTCAAAACGGCCAAAAACCAAAACGGCCAAAACCAAAACGGCCAAAACCAAAACGGCTAAAACCAAAACGGCCAAAACCTAAAACGGCCAAAAACCAAAACGGCCAAAAACCAAAACGGCCAAAAACCAAAACGGCCAAAAACCAAAACGGCCAAAACCAAAACGGCCAAAAACAAAAACGGCCAAAACCAAAACGGCCAAAAACCCAAACGGCAAAAAAACCAAAACGGCCAAAAACAAAAACGGCCAAAACCAAAACGGCCAAAAACCAAAACGGCTAAAACCAAAACGGCAAAAAAACCAAAACGGCCAAAACCAAAAAGATCAAAAACCAAAAATTTAATACAAAAAGTTGAATCCAGTCAAATAGTTTGATTTCGGGCAAATAAGGATAAATTTCAATTAAATTTCCTGATCCAATTTTAGTCAAATGTCATTTTTTTTTATCAAATTCACTCAAATCTGGTGTTTATACGAGCCCCAACCCAAACACCTTAACATTTTCGTCAAATGCTAACATTTAGTCACTGTTAAATTCAAACACATAACTCTGGACGTTTAAGAGGCATCTATGGTATCTCAGCGAAAACCTTTCACCTCTATCTTTTTTTCACTCTTATCACATCTGAGAAAAAGAAATTCATGTTAAATAATCTTTTGAACAAGAAACCTTCAAAATATTATCTGAGACGGTTTGAAGCAAATGAAATTTCTTTCAAAAATGTTCAAATTGAAGATCTTTTGAGCAAGGAATCCATGTCTTTTTTCTTTTCGTTAAGAATTTCTCCTCCATTTTCAGCGTCAAAAGAATTCAGCGACGTTAGCGATGTTACCACTCATTTAAAAGTTGTGAATGATTTGTGTGAGCGAGTAGTTTCTTTAGTCACAACTTTTAATCCTTCTATTACAAAAAAAAACAAGAAGACAAACAAGCCCTTTTTCAAACAATTGAGTATATCAGAAAAACAATAGCTTCTCCAAAAAAAGTAATTTTGTGTAATTTTTGTTTTTTTGAAAAATAAATTTGATGTTTTTTTGTTTTTATCTTTGTTTATTGTTTATAACAGAAAATTTTATTTTTTGTCGAAAATATATTTTTCAAAATTTTTTGTCTCTTTTGAGGTGTGAGAAAACTCTTGTTAAAAAGAATGATATTCGGCAAAATTTCTTATTTTATTGCTTAAAATTGATCAGAGAATTGATTTTGCCTAAAACAAAAATAAAAACTTCACTCCTCAATAAATACACCCGAAACACACACAGACACTTTTACATCAACATAGCTCCCATTGTTTCTTTAGATATAGTACATTTTTATTACATATACAATACATTATATTGAAGGAATATCCCTACATTTTCTCTTGTTGTACGAATATTTTATGTATCATGACAACAAGTGCTGCTATTGAGCGTAACTTTAGTTTTGCTGGCCATCTTATTTCTGGAGGATTAGCTTTAAAAAGCCAAACAATCAATGATATTGTAATTTTAAACAGAGCTATAAAAAATAAATTTTGGTATAAATCTAACATCATAAAAATTCAATCTATAAAAACAGGTGCTATTTGTTGTTGATGCTTTAAATTTAAAATTGGGGTTTTGGTGGGCTTTTAAAAATTTTAAGTGCGGGCGGTTTTGGGGAGCGGGTTTTTATTTTTTTATTGTGGTTGCGGAGCCCGGCTCGTGTGTGGGCTATTTTTTAAAACCCGCTCAAGGCTTTAGCGCCTTTTAATCCGGTGCGCCTTATATTCTCAAAAACGTTAATTTAATAGGTAATATTACGAGGGTAGGTTTGTCTTAAAATTAATAAAAATAAATAAGTATTATATATGGTATTCAAAAATTTTGTTTAAGAGTATGATCAGTAGCTATCAAATTTTTCAAATTTTTTTATCATTCCGATAATTTATATCTTTTTCTGAACATGAAGTATAATCAGATAAATAAACTTATAATATAGTCATTATTTTTCTGCCTTTATCAAGTTCCCACTCTTAAAAAGCCCATCAAAGAAAAAAGAGAAAAAGTGGCATTTTTGCAATGATAAATAAATCTAGTTAATTTTTAAAAGTGTAAATAATATTTCACAAAAATTCTTGAATTGGCTATAAATTTCTTTTCAAAAAAAAATAGTTCTAGGCAACGTTTTTGGATTGATGTTTTATATCGATAGTTGCGAAGTCAGAAGAAAATTATCCAATTCAAAGTACTTACAAAAATCATGCTCCGATTTCTAATACTTACATTATCGGACTGCGGCTCCAACTCAAAATGCTTAGAATGATTAAATTCCACTCTTACTTCTAGTTTCGATTAGAAGCGTTACTCTTGACAAAATAAACTTTTAAATATTTTAATACCCAAAAAATCGGACTTTTAAATTTTATTAGATACTGATTCCGAATCAAACGTTATCTCTTTAAAATTTCTCAAGATCTTCAAGAATGCTGAACGTTTAATACTGTGCAAGATCTTCAAATATGTTGAACAATCAAATGATTTATTATGACACATACTAAAGTAAAAGAACAAAAATCTCTCAATAAAATAAATTTTCAAGAATGTATTTAAAATAGCTGTTAAATTAGAAATAAATTCCAAATTTTATGAATACATTGGATTTTAATTTTGATTAAATATGTATAATAAATAAGTACAAAATTAAATTCATAAAAATTTTTATAAATCTATAATGATTCTAACCCAAAACATGCACACTTTGTTTTTTTAAAAAAAATAAAAAATTTGTTTGACAATTGCACACGTTTTTATACTGTAATTGTAAAAACTGAGTCCAGAAATGAAATCAACATTGTCGATTTTAAACCATAATATTTTTCTAGGTAATTTTCATCTATACAACAATACTAATTCGATTTGCACTCTCTGACATTTTCAAATCTAATTGCAAAAACTGAGCCCAGAAATGAAGCCAGCATTGTCACTATGCTATAAAACGGATATTTTATTTAAAATTTGAAATTTATTTTTAGAGATAGTTTAATGACAAAACTACAAATTTGTTTGAAACTTCATTTTCAAAGCTTAAATGTGAAAAATAAATCTAGAATTGATACCAACATGGTCGATTTTGTATAAAAACAGATATTTTATTAAAAATCTTAAAAAAAATTTGGAATCAGTTTTCAGACATAAACCGTAAATTCATTTGCAGCTTCGCATATTTTTAAACAGTAAATGCGAAAACTGATTCTAGAAATGATACCAACATGGTCGATTTTGTATAAAAAAAATTCAAAATTTTAAGGCGTAACCGCACATTTGATTGACACTTTCAGATATTTCAAACATTAAATGCAAAAACTGAGTCTAGAATTAAAATTAGGATGGTTGTTCTGGTATAAAAGCATATACTAATTGAATTTGTAATACTTGAATGTTTTACCATCCAAATAGTAAAAAATATTTACTTTCATGATAGTAATATATTTTTATGATAGTACAAAGATACTAATTTATCTGTGTATATTTCATATAAAATTAGAGATAATATTTTTTGAGAAAGTTTAAAAACGTAAACCAAAAATTTGATTAAAATAGTGGGAGATATTTTTAAACCTTAAAAGCAAAAATGATTTACAAAATTGAAACCGGGATGACCAATCTAGTATAAAAACCTACATTTTTTGTAAAATTTTAATGAGTATTTTATTAGATAATTTTATCATAGAAATCAATAGAAATCTTGATTGCTAATATAGACACTAACGTTAACTACAGACAATATCAACATTTTGTTGAAAAAATATAAACATTTGATTTTGATTGACATGAAAGCTCAATAAACTACCATGAAAATAGTATCAAAAGATGCAGCTTCCGATTTTAGGGTTAGTTTTTGAGTTTCTTGTATCAAAAATAAAAGTAAATATATCTAAAACCTTTTGTTTTTATTTTTTGTTTGATAACCCAAAGTGATACAGCTGAAATCAACATTTATGTCTTCTACATCCCAAGTGAAATTTAAAGTTATTGCAATTTATATATTTTTTTCATTCATTTATCTTATTTTTTCTTGTGTTTACTTGAATAAATTTCTTCTTCTTCTTCTTCTTCTTCTTCTAAAACCTATTGACAGTCTTTCAGAAGACTAACTGAATAGTTTGTTCATAAGTCATAACTCTCGGTTCGGGAAGCAATTTTTATCGGATCGTCAAAAGATATAATATATGTTTGTTTTACGATCTTAATATCAATAAATAAATAAGAGAAATTTTTTCCATTCTATCAAGGTTAATTTTTTCTAACCTATTTAGTTTTATCTAAATTTAAATAAAGCTTATGAATTATGACTTATATATATACGATTTTCATTGTTCGTCTTTTTTTACTTTAAGTTGAAAACAATTGATTTTTCCCCTCAGTGTCCTATTTTTAAGCATTTCAATTTATAGTTCAATCAAATGTAGTTTAATTTTCTTATAGAAGGGCGTCAAAAAATCTTAATTTCATAACTTTTTGGTGAAAAGACGTTCTCTGTCCTCTATCCAAATCCTCTCCACTCTTCGGAATTCAAAATAAAACTTATGTTATATATATATCATTATTATTGCATTATTGTTATTGAGTTTGATAAAAAATTCCTATCTGTCCTATTTTATTTTTCTTAATAAAAGTTAATATAGATATATTGTATTTTTGATGCATATGTTGCACAATAAATGATTATATTATTAATTGACACATATAAAAGTAAAATAAAAAATTTACAATACTAAAACTTTGGCGTATCCCATTATCCCGGCCTCAAGAAGTAAAGTGATGGTAAGTTGGGCTCGTCATTTAAAAAGTTTCGCGAACCACTGCTCTATAATTTGTCTACTCCTGTTCTGCCTTAAATAACACTGTACAACAAATTTTAGTGTTGAAAAAAAAACATAGATCTCTTATGCTTTTTATTATCAAGTTTGATCCACTGAATATGAATTTAATAATAAAATGTGTATATCACGTAACATTTTTTTGTAAATCGTTAATTTGATAATAATAATAATAATTAATTGATTTTTACTTATTTCGAATATATCCTAAATTATATTTATTTGAAAAAAATATACTAAATTTGTTTCTTATATTTGTTTTTTCTTTTGTAAGATCTTTCAGGTGTATCACGTTTAAGGTTCCAGCAAAAGTCCGCGAGCATAGCAGGAGTCCACTTTCCTTTGTACCTACTTTCTATTAAAGCAATGTCTTGATGGAATCTTTCTCCATTCTCATCACTTATATCTGCGGTATTTCTTGGAAAAAAAGATAGGTGAGAATGAAGAAAATGTATTTTGAGTGACATATTGCACCCAAGATCTCTATAGCTATTAATTAGTCCTTGAACTTTTATTTCTCTCATCGTATCTTCATGTTTTCCTAGAAGTCCTTTGCTTACATCTTTAAAAGCTTGGCAAGCTGCCAATTCAGTTTGATCCATTGTAATTTCAAAATTTTTATCATAAATTAGCTTACGAATCTGAGGACCTATAAAAATACCTTCCTTGATCTTAGCATCGCTTATTTTAGGAAAAATCTTTTTAAGATACTGAAAACAAGGCTTACTGTGTTGCAATGCTTTTGTAAACTGTTTCATTAAGCCTAATTTTATATGCAATGGTGGTAAAATAATTTTCTCTTTTGGAATTAGTGGCTCATGTATTATGTTATTGCAGCCAATCGTAATAGATTGCCTGGGTGGTCATTCGGATTGTATGTAATGTTTTGACTTAGCCCTACTGTCCCAATTGCAAAGGAAACACATGAACTATGTGTATCCAGCTTGAAGACCACTGAGAATAGCTACTACTTTTAAATCAGCACAAATTAACCAATTGTGCTCTTTGTATTTGATGCGTTGAAGAATAAAAGCCAAGTTTTCATAGTTTTCTTTCAAAATAATGGAATGAGCGATTGGAATAGAAGGCATAGTGTTTCCAATATGCAACAAAACAGCTTTCATGCTGTAAAGCGATTGGTCTATGAATAACCTCCACATATTTGGATCACATGGCATTTCAAGTACACTAAATAAACCATCGATATCGTTACAGTAAGTCAAACTGTTTTCTAAAGAAAAAAACATCTCTATATCGGCAGAACGTTTTCTGAACATGCTAATTTTAACATCTTCATTTAACAAATGCTATTGCTGTAAACGAGACGCCAGGAGTTTACTCTGTTGCTTAGTAAGTGATAAATCACGAACAAGATCATTTAGTTCAGTTTGTGTTATGAGATGTGGTTTCTTATCAGATTCCAGCACTGCTGCATAATTTGCATCATGCATTACTGAATCTTCTGAGTTGCAGCTTTCATCGCTTGGCACTTTTAAAGGTAGCTGAGGTACATGAATATCATTTGAATGTGAGACTGGGCGAATAGCAGAAGCAAGACTTGGATACAAAATAGATTTTTTGTTTTTTCTATTACAGCCTAAATAAAAAATCCTTTACTAGTTTAATTAGAAAATTTTAATAAATTAACATACCTTTGATATCAGTTAAACAGAAATAGCAATCTGTTAAATGATCGTTAGGTTCTCTCCAGATCATTGACACTCCAAAGAGAAGTCCAGGCCCTTTTTCTTTTGCCCAAGCAGAAAGAGAACTTGTACATTTAACACAGCATATGTGGGGTGCCCAGTTTTTGTTTTGATCACCAACTTTACATCCAAAGTATAGCTCATAAAGTTTTTTGACATGTGGTGTCAAATGCCTCTTGTATTGGTTTAATGTAACTGAACCACATATGTAGCAAAATTTATCAGGTAAATTTTTACACTCTCTCGGCATTTTGAAATTTTAACTTTTACAAATTAAAGAATAATATTCTAAAAAAAGATAAATCTATAATATAAAGATTGCAAGCGAATCATAAATATATATATATATATATTTTAGGCCTTGAATTAGAGTTCATATACAGTTTTGGACAATAAAAAATATCCATTTTGAGCTAAAATCTTAATAAGATAAAAGGGGGGTTTGAAATTTTTTTATTCACATATGTATTAATATTAATTGTGCAAAAAATTCCAGATATAATAATAATAATAAAATAAGCAAAAAACACAAAATTGTATGGGAGTGTATAGTAGCAAAATATTTTATACTGTTAAGATCGTAAAATCAAAATTTATTTTTTACAAAAAACTGAAAGGTGCCACAAAAAAATCACTTTCATATTCGTTATCAGCGTAAAAAATACTCTTGAAAAATGCTAATCAAATTTTAGTTTTTTTTATTGTTGTACAGTGTAATTACCATGGGGTCCTACCCCTCCAAAATTATTCGCTTACTTCATCACTAATATGTTATATCTTCTTTATTCATGATTAAACATTGTGTATTAATCACAAATAATTTGAAATATTCACTTTACTATCCTTGCACTCATTTGGTTTGCATAGGAGATATCTAAAATTATCTATGATTTTTCATGATATGATGTGCATAATAACATATACGTTGAGTCAAATTAGTTATAGAATTTAATTACAAGACATCAACAATCATAATCAATACTTGATTTCTAAAGATTATTTGAATTTTGCTAGGAAAATCAATTATGGTTCTCATCCTCATAATGCTTGTGCAGGTAAACCAATAACATTATTATTTCATCGATTCGCCAATTCTTCATGATTAATTCTATGCTAAACAAGTATCATTGCACATTTTAAGGAAAGAATATTGAAGACAGTAAAATCTAGATCAACTAAACCAGGCGTCGCTACGCTTTTGATAATGGTCTCTGAAAAATGGCTGAGAAATGCATTGTGCTTACAACTACACCATAACACTTTTATTAATAGAGTTATAAACAATTTTTTTTTCATTGTTTCTTAATCCTAACAAGAATTATTCCTTTAAAAATTTAAAATACATATGGAAGTAAGTATTATTTTATTTAAAAATTAATTAAAAAATGTTTATATATATAAATTAAATTTTTTTTTGAAATTTTAAACAATAGAACAAAATTATAAACATTTCTAATTTTAACATATCACTTCTAAACATACAACTGATTACCGTTTACCGCGCTAGCTTACAATCAACAAGTTTATTGTGGCAAAATTAAAAATTTGGTGTATTTACCATTTTTAAGGAAATCTAAAGCATAGAAATGATTTAGTTATCATGATAAAATAGATAGTGTTAACTTCTAAATTTACGTTTTTTGGCCTAAGCTCGTGCCATTGTGAAATTGTCCCCTTGTCATATTTAGCATGTGTGCGATAGGCTTCAGTGCCTGTTTTCCGATTACGAAATTGCTGACTTATAGTTTATAGTTTGTAGGTTTTTTGATGCGCCTTACAATAGCTGACTTATGAAGATGCTGACTTATGAAATTTTGATTTTCTATTTTTAAAAATAAATTTATCATTAATTATTCCATTTAAATAAACAAAGATATATGATCTTTAAATAATAAATTACCAAATAATTAGCTAACTAAATAAATAATTTCCGTAAATATATATATATATTTCTGTGCTCGTTTAAAAAATTTTCAGAATTGGGATACAGAGAATTTATATATAAATAGTTTTAGATTTACTTAAAATAACCTATTTATTTAAGCAAGATAGAGGTCAATGCCTGTAACATATGCCTCTTGATACTATTAAATAATAAAATATAATATTCTATAATCTAGACTGCCAAAATGAATCAAGTTTGTTTTAAAATCGTTTATTGTAAGAGAATTAACAACTTCACGCGGCAATGAATTCCGATCATCAAAGGGTCTTTGTGTTAAATAAGATTGACGATAGTTGTTTTGAAAACTTTCAGATTTAAACTTGTTACAATGCGATCGAGAAATTCTAGCAGAAAACTAAGGCAAAACATCTTCTTTTATTATCATATTATTCTTTATAATGTTGAAAATCGTGATCATTTCATTATTTTTAATTCTGTAGTGAAGTGAAAGTAAGTTTAAAATTTCCATTCTTTCAGAGTAGGAAATATATCTTATATCATGTAAACTTTTAGTAAAGTTTTTTTGAACTTTTCCAATCTTCTTAACATTACTAGCAAAATAACTGCAATAAATCACGTTTGCGTATTCGAGGATTGGTCTTACCAAGGACTTGAAAAGGTAGATAGCAACTCCATTATTTGATATTATAAAGGTGTTTTTTTTCAACATGTGTATCGTAGAATATGCTTTTTTCACAAAAGTCGAAACATGTAGATTAAAATTAAACGTCGAGTCAATTTTTCAATCCTAGATCATTCTGTTTTTGAACTTTAGACAGAGCCACATCATTTAAAAGAACGCATCATTATTAGGTTTTCCAATTTGAATATGCTGCAATTGCTTAAATTAAAACTCAGATCCCATTCATACAAGCAATATAAATCATTCTGTAGCGATACATTTGAACTTTTATCGGAATAATTAAATAACTTGATATCATTGGCAAAAACTTTTACGTAGGAAGTTAATTCACATGTAACGTCATTGATAACAATTGTAAAAAACTATGCTCCTAATTCCACTAACAGTTTCAGCACTACTTGATTTGATTCCATTTAAACGAACTACATATTTTTTATTCAAAATATAGTCTTTAAGCCAGGATAAAAGATTTCCAACAATTAAGATTCCAGCTTTAGAAAAAGTCTTTTATGAGAAACCTATCAAAGGCTTTTTGGAAGTCTAAGTATAGTACATTAATAGTTCTACTTTCATTCATTGCTAAAGTTACTTCATTGGAAAATTCGATAAGGTTAGATACAGTTGACTTTTTGGGAAGAAAGTCATATTGATGAGGTGCTATGAGTTTATTATTTAAAATATGATGAAGAATTTTATCTTTAATAATGGGTTCAAAAATTTTTACCCCCACAAAATTCACAGATAGGGTTATTTTTGCATCAAAAAATGTTTTAATAAATATTACATTATGATCATCGATCAATGATTTTATTGAACTTAAAATAAAAAAATTTCCATGGGATGAGAATATAATTTAAGGTTGATTTTATAACATAAATAAAGTTAATGTAAAGATGTTATTAGTGTGCAAGACAACACATTGTCTCCCAAATTACGACATTTAGCTTTTCAATACACAGTTTTAGCTATTTACCTTAGTGTGTTTTACTAAATAACTAACAAACTAGGAAAATAAACTTTGCTACGTATAAATCGGCATTTTTAAAAAAATATTTTAATTCCTAATATATTGTGAAACTAGATTCAATAAAGATGTTAAATTAAATTCTATTTTTTATGAACAAACTAAAAAATTTAGTCGGATAAATTCCAAAATAAAATCAGGCAAATAAATAGGAATCTTAAAAAGTTCGCTAGCGACTATCAGGTAGGAGAGTGGCGGAAACCAATCATTGAAATAAATATATAAAATATGTTGATTTTAGTCAAAACTTCTTACTTTAGCATGCCCCAATGCAATTTGCATCAATTTATTATCAATATATCGTCCCGAGTAATCGCAGAGGCGTAGCCAATGAGTTGCACAGGACAAGAAACCCTTGATAAAACTTCTAGACCCATATTATCTGACCCTTTCTTTTTGTATGGCTTCCTCTGACAATTTAAGTTTGCTACACCAGTTAGTGATCGTTCTATATATTTTTTAAATTCACTAAAGTCATTTCGAATAAATGAATAGGGAAACTGTTAAAAAGGCAGAGATAGATCAAGTCTGTTTTCTTAGTCTTCCAAAAAAAGGACAAAGATGTGTTGATAGTGGCTGATATTTAATATAACCTTAATGCTTAGAATATGCAATTTTAAAAATAGATGCAAAATAGTTTCTTTTTAGTTTGGGATCGTTTACAAATGATGTTTGCCAAAACTAAGAGTGCGGTACCCGTATGTTGGTAAAACGTGATAGAATATAGTAGGAAACATCATGATGATTGTGATGAGGAGGAAAAAACGTAGGTACAAATCAAATTTATTCAGGTTGATTTTGTATCTAAATATTGATCATATATAATTAAAAAGATAGAAACAATATAACTAGAAATGAATTGAGTAAACTAAATGTTGAAGACAGACAATTTGTTAAAATGAAATTTTTTCAACTTTAGGCACATTGTTGGAAGTGGTTTAAAAAGAAGAGGTATTCGAATTTCTATATTTTTTGGCATTCATCAACATATTTATTTTATTAGAAACATTGTTATGCTTGTTATTGGTGCAAAAGATTCTGGTAAAACGACGTTTTGTCAAATTATATGCAAAGGTATTATTCATTTTAAGCACCTTTATTATTATATATGTAATACAAAATTTTAAAATATAGATTTGAAATATCTTATTCTGAAATCTTAAGAAAAAATAGGAGATTGAAATCTTTAATAATAATTTACTTTTCATATATGAATGAGAAAGTTTTAAGACAAATTCAAATTTCATTACAAAATATGACAAAGAATATGTACTTAAATTTAAACAACTTAATTACATTTTCTACAAAATGAATTCTTTTTTTTTTATATCAAATTTATTTAAATGGGATATGAATGTTTTATTTTATTTCATTCTTTTTTAAGGCTTATCAGTGATTTTTGGTACTAACGGTTTTATACCGTTAACAAATTTGAGCATTAAATGTTCTTTTCTTATGTCAAATCTAATAAATTCCTCTTAATATAATTATTGAATTGTAACAACTATATATAATCTCCATACATATAAAATCTAGTCGATTTACCATTTCTGTTTTTCACAATGGATGCACTGTTTTAGTTTCGTGCAACAGAACCCCCCCCCCCCCCTCTCACATCATTGATTACACTTTAAAAAACCGAAAGTTTATTTTATAATTATAGTTTAGTTTAAAAATTATAATTTTATTGTAAGAAGTCTGAATTTTTACAAAAAACTGATAAATAAAGTTACTCTTCAAATTTTAATCTCACGTAACAGATTTTCATTCTTATATTAATTATATATAAAAAGAGTAATATTCAACATATTCAATTTTTATTTTTAAAAACCAAAACATAGTTTTTCTCAAGAAGTTTGCACGAAATCAAATTTTATTAAAATTATTTATGAAATATTTATCACTTCTCATAAATTTCACAAAACCCTTTACTTTTGTAACCACTTGTGAATGCATGAACTTGAACAAGGGGAAGAGCGCATGAAATTTTGATAACCCTTAACAATATTACATTTTTTCAGGGTGTGGAAGAGAAATGATGCCCATGGCTAGACCACTCGCTTTACATCGATATAACGTGCAATTTGAATGAAATGCCATTGTGTCCTCAATATTAAGATGTTCGATATGATAGGGTATGGATGAAAAGAAGATGAAATTAGCTTGAATGGATGGATTTTATTAAAAAACCCGAAACATTTTTATACATATAGCACATGATATAATATTATTTCATGTATAGTGGCTGATAATATTAATGCAATTTTGACAATTACTTAATTTTTCAAAAGACTACATGAACTTTATGCTTTTTTTAATTTTTTTGGTAAATCGTGTTGCTTTAAAAATTGATAAACTTTTATCAAAATCATTCTCAAATGAAATTCATTTTTTTAAATACCAGTTGTCTTTACAGGAAGAAAATCTCCTAATTTCAAATTATATTGTTTCTAACTTGCGATATGCATAAAATGCATTTTTATAACGTGGTGCTGGGTAAATGAATTAATATAAAGCTGGGTGGACTGAACATGTTAAAAATTGTTTTTATTAAAACTTAATTTTATTATGATCACGAAAAAATTTAGTAGAGTGCTAATAACTCCGTTATTATTTTTTCTATCCAAGAGGAATTGTTATTTTATTGTTGTCACATACATAATTTAAATTTTCTAATCAAACTTAACCATTCAAAGTTTAAGAGTGACACATCTACGCATACATGATATCTAAATTATATTTTTTATATAAATATACTGAAAAGTTGTATATAGAAAATATATATATGGTAAGACTTTTTTATGTTCCCTGCAGTTCAGTTTGATCCTTTATTGCAAATGTCTCGTTTCATCTAATCTTAATAAGTAAGTATTCGTTCCCCCAAAATCATCATTATCAATGGAATTATAAAAACAAATTGATCAAAAGATGAAATTCATTGCTTTTTAATGTACATCGTTAAGAGATAAAAAGGCAATTTCCTAAAAGGTGGAAAATTAGGAGTAAACAATTTTCGTTGCATCCTGGCTTTTGATATTTAGCTATTCTAGCGAAAAGTATTATCGCCACAAAACACTGGTAACTAATCAATAAAAAGAATACCTAGATTTATTCTAATTTAAAAAGCTATTTATATTACTTTATTATATTTACTAAAATTCTAATTAATATGAAAAAAATGCTAAATAAAAAGCTATGGGAAGTGAAAACTTTTTCTCTTACTTAACAATACTCTAAATATTTTAGGTAAAATAAATCCGACTGAAAGATGCGCAGTTAAAGTGAATGGACACGTAGTAGTGCTAAAGGAAGTTAAAGAAAATGCCATTTCTAAAGAAGAAAACCTAAAATGTGTAATCTATATTCAATTTTATATAAACTACTGAAATTATATATGCATAAAATTTTTAATTAACTAAAACACAATATTATAACATAACATAACATAATTTATTAGCGAAAAAAAGAGGCAAAAAAGCCTATGAAGAATATTCGCATCGTATTTATGAAGGTCCAGATCTTTATTCATGCTCAAACATTTTTTCCTTCCAAAACTCATCGAGTCTGTTTTTAAAAACATTCAAGGAAGGGGCATTAATAACAAAATCAGGCAAGGCATTCCAGTCATTTATCATACGTTGAGTAAAAAATCTTTTCAGATATAACTTTTTGCAATGTCGCTTTTTAAACTTGAAGGAATGAAACCTTTGTAGTCTTTCAGAAAACTGAGGTAAGATTTGTGAAGCCATTTTCAACTTTTCATTTGCAATGTTGTAAATGGTAATCATATCATTTCTTTTAAACCTATACATCATGGAAGGCAAATTCAATTTTTTCAATCTTTCTTTATAGCTAAAATGTTTCATTCCTAATATCTTTTTAGTAATTGTTCTCTGCACTCTTTCAATATTTGAAACATCACAGGAGTGGAAGGGAAAGGCAACGACATTACCATACTCTAAAATAGGCCTGATGAGGGTTTTATACAAAATCAATGCTATGTTGGCATCAAATAGAGCAAACCTTTTGTAAACTTGATGAAATACTTGAAAGGCTTTATGAACTCTTGTTGAAATATTTTCTCTTGGATCAAGATTAAAGTAAAAACCATAATATGAATTTGTTGTTGTCTCAGTTTAAGATAGGATTTGATAAAAGAAAGTGATTTAGAAATGAAAGCCGTATAATTTGAATTTCTGAAGTAAAATCTCATGAAGGGTTAAATCAAAGGCTTTTGGTAAATCAATTATTTTAAAGTAAACCAGCTGAAAGATTTTCCACAACATTAGCAACAAACAGAGCAAGTAGAGATGGTATATTATGTATTTTTCTAAAACCAAATTGATGTTTATTGAAAATTCAAAAAAAGAGTTGATTTGTTCACAAATTAATTTTTAGAAGACTTTTGAATTAGTTGGTAATCAGTGACACATGTTTAAAATTATCCATATTAAATTTATCCCCTTTTATGAATACTTGACAGATTTACCAAATTTAAAAAGATCTGATAAACTGCAAACTATATGCATGAGTTAAGACCAATTAAAAAATATTTGGTAAGATATAAATTATCAACTTTATGTGGTACATTGAAACACCATATACGTCACAACTCTTTTTTGCTCTAGTGGAGTTAAGCACAATCAAAAACATCCTGTATAGTAATTTTCTTGAATTAAAAAACATATTTTCATCACAAGAGAAAGAAGGTTGGAATTTGGTGAAATCAGTACTAGATATTCGTAAAATGTGTATTAAATAAATTTGCAATTTCAGATTAGTCGTGGATTAATGTTCCTGAGGGTTTAAGAGAAATCTTGAATTCAGTAGAAATATTAAGTAAACCATTTAGTTTTTTTTCCATTTTTCTTTAAGTAGTCAAAAAAATAATCATTCTTCAGTTTTTTGGATAAGTACTTCATTTTGTTTCTTATATATACAAAAATTTAATTTTCAGCTCATTATTGAAATTTTTTTCTAATTTAGCAAATATTTTATTAATATTTATTAATAAAATAATAATAATTTATTAATTAAAATATTGTATTAATGGTATTTTTGTAATAAAATTTTAGAGTTTCTCCTGAATTTTATTTCTTTTGTACTCAAGTTGAGTAAGTGAGAAATTTTATCATAGAATTTATAAAAATTATCATCATAGCTACATCGTAAATAGCGATTCCAGTCAAATGATGCAATTTTTTCAACAATTTTTTTTTCATCAAAAATCTTTTCGTAATTAAATTGGTGTTTTCAATTGGAATGACGGTAAAAGAGGTAAGTGGTCAGAAACGAATAGAAATTTATATTATAGGACTTATAGGGATCAAACACAAAAGGAACAAATATGTTATCAATTAGAGTCTCACTAGCAAGGCGGGAGTATTTAGAAATAGTAGGGGTAAAGGAGTTGGATAGCCAATTACTCAAAAAAGATTCAACATGCAGATTAGATGTTACTTTAAATAAAGCAAAATTAAAGTCTCCAATAAACAAACTCATTTTAGGCTCATACTTGTATAGTCAGATAGGAAAACTTCCAATTCCTTTACAAACTTTTCTATTTCGTGTGTATTATTAGATGGCCTACGGTAAACATTGTTTAATTAAATTTTTTAGATGATGTTAAAAAATTGCTATTGAAAAAACTTCAAAATTTTAACTTACATGCACATCGCATATTTCATATTTCAAACTCTTATCAACATAAAAAGCGAAACTAGAATTTGAGCTCAACGAAAAAAATATAAACTTGTACCCCCCTAAATCTGTGAGAATTAAAGTCGTTGAGCGAAAACCAGGTTTCTGTATACATATTACTTTTGGTTGAACAGAATTTTGAAATAGAAAGGTATTAAGAAAAACAACTAAATAATTGTATTTTGCTTTGAGAGATTGTATGTTAATACTCATTAATAAAATAATAAAGATTCAAACTTTGATTCCGATTAGAAAGATTGGATGCATGAAGATGTAGTAAGTTTTACGTCAGTTTAAGAGAATTATCATCAGTAAGTGAGATTTTTATGAAATTAGAATTTTCTTTAAGATAATTAACCTGTACGTTTTCTAGACAGTCAATTGAAACTTTATTTTGATTTTTATCAGATTTAAGATATATGACAATCATATTGGATTTCAATGCTTCAGCATAAGTGTTATGTATTTTTTTACTTGAGCTGGAATTACTTTTTATGATATTAGAATAAACATTTATTCTTCAACTCTTTAATTTCATGGAGTAATTCTGGAAACTCCTTCTTCAAAGTTGATACTTCAACATTATCTTTTTCTTTAGAATGAACTTTCGTTAACTTGGGCATATTCAAGCAACCATTACACCCATCTTAGACTCAGAAAATAGTAATCATCAAAATATTTGTTAATGGTGTCAGGGAGCTTTGAACATTTATAGGAAAACAAATTACTACATGAAAAACAACAAATCATGCTCTTTGTCCACTTTGCATTTATAACAATTCCAGGAAGAAATATCAACTTTTTCTTCATAAGAAAAAACAAACACATTTTGAAAATAATAAATACAAAATTATTTCAAGAGAAGTTGATTTCAAAATATAAGTTTGAATTAAAGAAATAATTCGGCATTATAAAAATTAGATTTATAAAAGTTAAGTGTAGATAATAAAAAATGGTGTCATTTTATTGCTTACTATAAATTTTTAGTGTGATGGCGTAATCCTTACGATGCAAGGAAACTCAATTGAAAATATTAAAAATGCTTCAAAAATATTCGAAAGTTTTGTTACATTAAAGATATTTCACAAAAAGCCAATACTTATGTAAGATTTTAACTTTTTAAAAATTTTACACT
Source organism: Nectonema munidae (assembly GCA_030549495.1). Classification (NCBI taxonomy): domain Eukaryota; kingdom Metazoa; phylum Nematomorpha; class Nectonematoida; family Nectonematidae; genus Nectonema; species Nectonema munidae. The sequence goes on along the minus strand of JAUIRK010000168.1, from coordinate 745,229 downwards.
AAATTTTTTATAAAATATTGTGAATATTACAAGGAATACTTTTTTTGGTATAAAATATTTTTTGTCTGATGTAAGCATACCTAATTTTACCATAAATTTTTATGAAATATTGTAAATAATAAAATGATAAGATTTAGTAAAATATAGTTAGTTAGTGAGTATATTAGGTATACTTGCTTAGTTAGTTATTTTAAAATGTCACTTTCAAGCAGGGGCGTTACTTTTTTGGATTTAGAGTAGATTTTCATATAAGCATCAGCATGTATGTATAAATTGAGACTTTATTTGTATAACACCGACTGAATGTGTCTGTCTCTTGCCAACTTCAATGTGTTTGCTCATATGATATGTATAGATATTGTATGCTATGAATGTGTGTAATGCATTAAATTGCTCATGATTCAATTGCTTTTCGAGTTTTACTCCTCTTTTTAGACATGCTTGATGGACATAAAAGGAATAAAACAGTTTCCTTGTCTGAATGAGTATCATATTTTCATTAAAGAATGACTTTGTTTTTCTAAAAAGTGAAGAAGAATTCAGCTTTACTAGTAGTTGGCAACAGATAATAATTCAAAAAAATATCTGCACACAAACTTCTTTCACTTTAATGCTTTGAAAAACGTTAGCCCCTCTTCCCCTCTCAACTCCTCTTCTACCCCTACAACTTCCAACTTCTGGCTACGCCACTGTTTTCAAGGATAGGGCGAGTAATCAAATGTCTTTTTTAAATAAATAAGGTAAAAAATTTTCTAAAACTAACCTACTAACTTACGAAAAGAGAAAGTGGTGTCAGAAAGTCAAAACTAGCAATTACTTTCTCTTTTTTCATATGTTAATTTGATTAGTGTGGAGGAAAATTTTAGTGAAAAGATTCTCTAAAAGTCTAAAGAATATGCTTATTAAAATAAGAATTAAATACACAAAAGGTGTAAAATTTAAATTTTTATGAAAATTCTTAAGTTTTAGTGAGGCAAAAGTTTATCATTGAATTCAATACTAAGACCCATCACGGTGAAAATAATATTAATTTGAAAATACATCCGAATATGACGTTGCACAAATAAGGAACTCTTGATATGTGATTTGATATTTGTCTATATTCCAATCCTAAATACTTTATTGTAAAATTTGCAGGTTCTAGTTGTGATTATTCAGTGTAAAGTGTTAGTTAAAATAAACATTGTTGAGAAAAACATATCTGTATTTAAAATTAGTCAATTTTTTGAAGAAGAATGAGCTTACTTTTTTGGAATATTTTTGATTATATTAAAGTTTTAGATTGGCATTTAAAAACGACGCGAACAATAGCGACAATACTACTCTAACTGATTTGTGCAATTTAATGCGCTTTACTCAAATATCTAAAAATCTAAAGCAAGACTACTTCCCATGGAACATAGTAAGACTTTTTTTACTTATTTTATTTTTACTCTACTAATTATTATTTATAATTGTAGTATATAATAATTTAAAGATGTTTACTTTCGTCTAAGTAGAAGGCCATTAATAATTTTTGTCAGTTAAAATTTTTTATTCACTTTTCTATTTTCGTATGATTTTGCATATTTCTTACATTTCTTGATTAAATATTTTCCTATAGTATTTAAAAAAATGAAAATTAGGACTTCATAAAAAAATTATAGAACTTTATTGAAATTATAAGAACATGATTAACTAAATAAGAAAATTTAAAATATTTATAATATTTTTGTAGATCTTTTTCCGATAATAATATATTTTATTCATAAATAATATCATTTTATTTATAGTAAAACAGTCAATTTTCTATTAGTGTGTTAGTATTTAAATATTTAACTTTTTTTATAACTAAATAAATCAGGGTCTTGTATTTATCGGTAACAGTGTGGTGAAGGGGAAAGAGTAACGGACCACCTAAAAATAGCTAAAAACAGAGTTTATCTATACATTTTTTTAACTAAAATAAAAATAGCATATATTAGTAATGGTAACATATATTCCACTACTTCCCTATAAAGTTTTAATAACACGTGCTCTGGAGTATGGTTATACGTTAGCTTTTGATTTCACTAAAAAGATTATTGGATTGAGAAACTTGAATTATAATGAAAGGCAAGAAATAATCTTGCCTTCTATGAAGTATAGATCAAAAAGAAGAGACACCATTTCAGTGGAAACATTGTAAACATGAACATCACGTTAAATTCTAAATTTCTACCTAAACACTCATCAGCACTGAGATTCCATACATACAAATTTCAAAAGCCTTACTGTAAAAAATTATATCTGATTTTTTTCTCAACATATGATAAATGAATGAATGACCGATTATTTTGTCCATTCTTTATCTCCGAATACCTTCAAGAATAGATTAGATCCTTTTTGTAAATCTTCGAACATCTTTAATATTTATATATATACAGTAAATCCTTTTGTCTTCACGGTAGGTTAGGTTCATACTTAAACTTATTTTCCTCCAACTTTGTATATTGATTCTAGATGCGATATCTAGACGCCTAGCCTCAATAAAATTGTATTATGTTCAAGATATTTTATATAAGGAACTTCAAAAAACCCGTGCTACCTAGAAACACACGATTTTCAAATCAGATAACGAGGACAAATATGGAATTGAAAAATCAACCAACATTTTTATTCCCCACAATAATGATTCTAGGGCACGAAAAGAATTGGCATAAAAAATATATTAACATATATTGTCTTAACAATATTGATCAACAAATTAGAAGGATGACTTTAAAAATAAAGAAATAATTTTTATGATAAAATTTTTTTACACATTCAAAATATCATTATGTATAATTATTATATCATGATTGTTATTTGAATTATATGTTTACAAAACATTTTTATCATTGAAATTTCGGGTTTTTCACATTATTGTTTTGAGGAAACAATTTTTACGTTGTTTATTTTTATTGCCAATATTTTAATGACAGCAGTTAGCATTATCAAAATATGAAAAAAGAATTCGATAGCGTTGGATAAAAAGGTTTTAAAATAAATTTAGCAGAACATGAATAAAGCGCTTGTCAGATAAAATGGACATACTTGGATCATTGTAAAGAAATGAGTCGCTTTATTTATTATAGTACTAAGCATCTATGAAGAAATATGGGAATAAAATTTCAAAGTATACTTTTTCCTTTAAAAAATTTATGGAACCTATCAATTGTTTGTGAATTTGTTAGCGCTTTAATACTATGTTCTATAACAGTTTAAAATTAGCAATATAAAAGAAAACCTACGTTGAACAATAATAAAAAAACTAAAATAATTTTACTTCTTTTCCTACAATATAGGAAAAGAGGTATATCTCATTTATTCTTTTGAAATATTGAGCATAATTTAATTATTATTTGTGTTATACTCAAAAAAAATTTGCGTGGTAAACCTATTAAAAAGGCGTGTTTCAATTTAAATATTATGTTTTGAATTGAATAATCTTTATTTAAATCATTCATCGACATTTGAAAAGTAAATAATATTTTAAAAAACGGTTGTTCCTTTAAAAATTAACATCGTCATTATTATAAATTTCATTTCCATGTAAAACTTTAGTTCATTCATGAGATTAAAATTTAAGTAAACGCCTTCCGTAATATATGCACTTGAGATTTAAATAGATTCTAAAAAGGTGATTATTTATTACATGCTATAATTTGATTAAAACTTTTTTATACTTAGTATAATTGATTATAACACGATTGTCACTTATTTTATGTAGGTCCATATCATTATAAACAAATATTACAATTTAAAGTAAAATTTGAATTTTTCAGCAAATCTGTCACTTTCCTTCACAAACTACTCCCAAACTAAATAAAAATGATGACTTACTTAAAGCTTTTTCTTGGATATTTAATGAAAGCAAATTATATTGTAAAGAAAAGAAGATTGGCGAAAACTCTCACATTAAAAACCCAAAAAGAACGAGCCAAATTCATCCTATGGAAGATATGAAAAATAACTTTGAAATTTAGTGTTCAATTTATCAATAAAGTGATTTTTTTTGTAAAAATTTTTCAATAAATATAAAAAACAATTTATATTCATTTTATTTATTTTTAAGGATAAACTGATAAAAATTTCTTTGCTAATAAATAAATTGACCAACGTTGTGCATTACGTTAAAATAGACCATTGTTTATACAATGGGTTCCCAACTAGGGGTGCACCGGATAGTCTATCGGGCCGGGTATTTCGCCGGATAGCGACAATTATTTGATATTCGGCATGAACGCCGGATAATTTTTATAACCGGCAGGATAAACCGGATAGTTACAAACAAATGATCATTAAATGTTTACTTTTAAAAAAGCACAAAACTAATAAGAGTAAGTTTTTAATGACAAAAAGTTTTCAATTTGAGTTTATTTCAAAGAATTAACTAACAAATAAGACATGTCAAAAAAATTTCGGGCCATTGTGATGAACGAATAAAAGCATTTCTCCTTTTTCAGCCAAAAGTTTGATTCTTTTTTTTCAAAAATGTTTCCATATTCGGAAAAGAGTCTCTCTGAGTACACTGATGAAGCAGGTGTGCATAAGTGTTTGACTGTTAGATGCTTTAGCAAAGGAAATTTTTCTTCCCGCCTCCAATATTGCAAGGGGCATTTTTATGCTTCCAACTCTCTGGCTGTCTCAACTTCAATATCATTTTTCGACACATTTTTTATTGTACTTGAATTTCCATTGGTTTCAGCAATTTCTTGGAAGCAAGCCATGAAATCATCTTTGCTTTCATCCTTAAGTAACATTATGCTTGGAGAGTCAGGGCGAGCAGCTTCACCAAGAGTTTCCGTCTCCATATTCTTACTAGCAACGTTGTGATTTGAAAGTAGCTCATTGGAAACTAATGTTTTCCCAAATGTCTTGTCTTTAAGAAATTGGGCTTTAAATCGTGAATGAAGTATTGTTGGCAGAACATATATCGGGTTCGTCATGATGTTGAGACCTGAATCCAAATCATTGAAAAATCTACTACGAAGAGAAGTCAAGAGTCTCTGTTTAGTTTCTTTGATGCCTTCTTTATCAGTGGCCTTTTCAAAGAAATCTTTCAAGAGTGCTTACATTGGGAATTAAAGTTGAAAGAAGACATGACTCCGCAGTTACCAATATCCGGCATATTATCCCGAAGGATATTTAGATCTACTATATTTATCCGGTATCCGGCCGGATTGTAAATTGAGCTATCCGGTGCACCTCTATTCCCAACCTAAGCGTTATTGCCCCGGGGGATTTATAATTTTTATTTTGGGTGTTTAATATCAAGGGGGCGTTCGATAAGATTTGTTTCCTAAATTTTATATATTTTTCATAGATAATTTACAGTGAAGTGTAACGATCAGAAAAACGTTTTTATTCTTTTGCATTTGATCATTTATTAACAAAGACATGTCTTCTTTATTTGCCCAATCATAATAAAGCATTAATAAAATTTATAATCTCTTTTAAAGCAATGCCTATAAAATTATTAAACCTAGTTAATAAATTTTAGAAGTCATATTTTTCGCATTTCCTCGACATACCTGATGGAAACGGGTTTCAGTGCTGCGCTATATCTGAAAAACAAACAAAGAAATAAATTAAAAATAGATGAGACACGGGACTTAAGACTTAAACTTACAAAAATAAGTCCTAATTTGAATGAAATAATAAAAAATCATAAGCCGCAAGAAAGCCATTGAATTTTCAAGGATTTTTCATGATTAATTTTTTTTATGAAAAATATTTAATTTTGTTTATTTTCTTATAAAAAATATTTTATTCTTCCAATTTTAAATCGTTAAATATGGGTGGGCGGTGAAAAAAATTTCAAATGGGCATTGGGAACCACTGGTTTATACATCCACCTTCTAGGGGTGTTTTTATTGCTATGAACCCCATATTTAGACATCCATTTAAATTTTACATAAACCCTTACTTATCTGACACCAAATAAAATGGCAATCAGCAAGATTGGTCAGTCATAGATTTTAAAGCGTTTGGAGTATATCATATTTTTGATCGGAAGAAACGAAAAAATATTTAAAAAATCTCCAGACAAAAAACTTTTGTTGATTCTTTTAAATCGGTATCGAAAAATAATTATTGAAGAATAAAACTTTTTTTTTTATAATTTTATTTTTCAGATTTACAGTCTTGAAAGATTTTTTGTTTGTTAGTAAAAATTTCTATATCTCTTGATATCTTCGTGTAAAAAGACTGATATTTTGTAAGTACTTTGTGTCAAATATTTTGCTTGCGACTCCACAAACCTAGTAATTACTGATTTCTTCCTATAAAATAATATTGCAAAGGATTATAATTTGCTGTTAAACGAGTTTACTTGTTTATTTTAAAATGTTATAAATATGGAATTTTTTTGTATATTTATTATTATATTAATAAGATGATTCATTCGTCCTATTTCATTTTAAATTTCTCCTTTTTTATTTAAATTTTTAAACTTTAAACAACTAAAAACAGGTATGCAAGTAAGAAACTTATTATAACATTTTCTTTTCTATTCGTTACATATGTGGGTTAAGAAGAATAATAAAATGTTTAAAAAATACACAAAATAAAATAAGCAAAAATTTATTGAAAGATATCTGAATTATAGGTTTTACCTATGTCAAATGGTGAAGCATATGGAAATAACAATTCTCGAAGTCATTATATTGTATTGAAACATTTATTTCTTTTAGAGAATCATTATTTCGCAAACTCAACTTTTCTTTAACTTTGGATTTTATAGCAATTGTAGTGCACCATTTTTTGTTCAGTTTATGGCAGAAATCAAAGTAAAATTTCTGACTGTGAAGGATGGAACAATTATGCTAGACTTACGGCCTAATTTAGATCTTTCATCAATAAAGATTTTTTGGTGCATTATTTCTATAATATTGGGAATATTGGATTCTTTTTTGAATTATCTCGAGATCGTTGACTCTTTCCAGTTCACGATAAAATTTCTTTATCATGATTTTCAATTTTTTCTCGATATATTTATGCAAAGTAGATATGGCAACATCAATTATAAATTTTTCTTTAGTTATCTTTTATACAATCCAATGTAGCACATGGATTACTTTCAATTCTATAAAGTTTAATTGCAAATTTTTAAGATTTTTACTTCTCTTTCCTCCTGTTCGCTTTGAAATCACTTTTTCTCCATCATCTTCCAAGCGTTGGGAAATAGATTTTGTGGTTGAATAGTTAATGCCAGTGATTTTTGATGCATCAATTATGGTATATCCTTTTTCGAAAACAAATTTCAAAATTTCTTCTTTCCTTTCATTAGAAAGTTTTACATCATGGCAAAAAAATTGAAGGCAAACAAAGAAAAAATGAAGTCTGAGATGTACACTGAGTATTTATAGTACACATTAATCGAATCGATTCGAATACACACATATTTGTTGAAGTTTTGTGGAAGTAATTATAGCTTAAACTAAAATTTTACCAAGTAAAAAAAGAAATATATTTGAAATTTTATTCTGATTGAGGTATGTGTATAAATTTAAATCTATGATTCCTAAACTGGGGGCGCGCCCCCTAGGGGGCCTGAGATGGATATAAGGGGGCGTAAGGCCATCTGGAAAATATGACTATTTGGGAAGAAAACCAGAATATACCAGTCACGTGAGTGTTGCAGTGTATGTCTGTGATTGTGTGTGGTGTATAAAACTATGATTTATGAGGTGATTGTATTGTTAAAATTTATCTTGTTGACTGCACTGCAGTCACTGTATCTATAGTGTGTAATTATCTTGCAGAAATATCGGTAGCAAAAAAAGGAAGTTTGTCGATGAGTACATAAAGTTTGGCTTCACCTTTACGTTCTCAGCAATGACGCCTTAAGGCCTGGAATGTCATTTGAAGACAAATAATTCTGCACTGAAAAACAAGTCAAAAGAGTTTTTCACAGCCAAACTTCACGAGTTAAAACGAATGAACCTGGACACCACTGGAGCTTTTCATCAGGAGGCATTCAAAGTGGTTGAAGCATCTTACGAACCCTCATTGCTTATTTCAAAACCAAAAAAAGCTCATTCTGTTGGAGAGACTCTTGTAAAACCATTTACTGAGTGCTGCAGGTATTGTGCTTGGAGATGAAAGTCAGAAGAAGTTATCAAAAATATCTCTTTCTGACAAAACTATAAAGCGTCGGATTGATGAGATCTGAGGCAAGTTTTGGAGAAAATAACATCTCGTTTTTTTGCAATACTGTGTGATGAAACAACTGATGTTGCCCATTGTTGTCAGTTACTTGTTTACTCACGATTTATGGATGAAGGAATTTTGAAAGAAGAAATACTTTCTCAGCAAAACTAGACACAACATCAAAGGCTTCAGATGTGTTTGCAAAAGTTTCAAATTTTTTTCAAAAACATAATCTCTCATGGGAAAAGTTAGTCGGTGTCTGAACTGACGGTGATCCAGCAATGCTTGAATCACGTTCTGGATTCGTGAAGTTAGTCAAAGAAAAGAATCAAGCAATAACTACTACTCACTGTGTTATTCACAGGCAAGCATTAGCTGCCAAGACTATACCAGACGAACTACGCTTGCCACTAAACTTGGCCATTAAAGTAGTAAATTTTGTGAAAAAGAGCAACTTAAATTCTAGGCTTTTTACACCTCTTTGCACAGATTTAGGGACTGATCACAAATCTCTTCTTTTCCACAAAGAAGTCCGTTGGTTGTCCAAAGGAAATATGCTGAGTCGCCTATATGAGCTGAAGAATGAAGTGAAAGTTTTTCTACAAAGCCAGAAGAAAGAAAATTTACATGATGCATTCTCAGAGGAAAAGTTTCAGCATAAACTAACATATCTTGTTGTTTTTTTTGAGGCAATCAACAAACTAAATGTGAAGCTTCAAGGGAGGAATGCAACCATTATTACACATTATGAAGCAATCAATGCTTTCACGGAGAAAATCCAAATTTGGAAACGTAAAGTACAAGCAGGGAATTTCTCTTCATTTTCTCATCTCAATGAACTTATATGTCTGAAAAGAATGACCTTGAAGAGTATGGTGCAGACATGAAGAAAGAAATTTTATCTCATTTAGACTCCCTTGCTGAAGAATTTGTGCACTATTTTCCAGATATTTCCATGGACAAAATTATTTGGAAGCTGATACGAAACCCATTCAATATTAATGTAGACTTGCTGAGCGATCATCTGCAAGAGGAAGCCATAGATTTGAAGTGTGACTCAACTGCGGCAGATAATTTCCGGACGACCATGAAGCTGGAAGAATTTTGGGTGAAATATCTCTCTATTTACCCTAAACTTTGAGAAGAAGCACTTCGTTTATTGATTCCCTTTTCATCAACTTTTCTCTGTGAAGTTTGTTTCTCGACTCTTGTTATACTGAAAACAAAACAGCGAAATCGACTGTTCGTAGGAAGTGAATTGCGTTGTTCTCATTGAGGCCTAGAATTTCTGATCTAGTGAAAAAGAAACATCATCCATCCCACTGACAATTTAGTTTAGCTAAAAGAAACTTTCAATTTTTTTTTCAGTGATAGTGAAGTTCGCTTTAATATTTTTTATTTATATAAATATATATATGGCAATTAGGCCATGTATATGCATGAACACGTACTAATTATTGCTGCATAATAAATGTCTTATGTTTGTATTACAAATGAATTTATTTGTTTTCATCCATGTGCACCAGGCAGGGATAAATCTCCCTTTCCAAAACTTCCTAAAGATATAAAATGAAACTATTATGAATATATAAAATGCATATCTTTTATATATGCTCGTTGGATATGAGGGGAGGGGGCGTGAGGATTTTATGGAAGTCAAAAGGGGGCGTCAAGCAGTTTGGGAACCACTGATAAATAGTCAAAAAAACTTGAGTTAAATCTTTTTTTAAATTGAGCATAAAGTTTATAGTTTTCTAATTTTATGTCAATTTTTATTTAAATGCTTCCTTCTAGTAAAAAACGGGAGAAGAAATTTCTTTTGAGTGTTTGGTAGGCAATAATACAAATCTTACTTGCACATCTATTTTAGCTATTCTAGCACTTAGTTCATTCTTAGCTTATCATGGACAATGCTGCTATACATAAAATAGGAGTGCAAAAAGGTAATGGAGGTAACAATTTATATAGTAATATTGTTTGTTAACACACATATGTAACGAATAGAAAGAAAAAGTTTTGATGTTTGGTAGGCAATAATAAATAGCTTACTTTCAAACCTGTTTCGCGTTATTTCAAATTTCAAATAAAAACAAGAAAATAAATTAAAATAAAAAAGGCCAATTCAAATTGAAAAAAGACGAATTTAAAATGAAAAAGGACGAATTAAAAGGGAAAATGGTATATATTTCATATGTTTAATAACAGAAGCATTTGTATCGGAAATAACTTATTCATCCATATATTTTTTATAGTTAAAAAGTTTTATAGATAGTGATACTACTCTCCGTAATATATTCAATACAAAAAAGAAAGAAGTTTTAAGTCTTTCAAATAATTTTAAGTCAACATGCTTGATATCTTTTGAATCTCATGGCGTTATAGAACCTCAGGTTAAGAAACCCTGAAAAAGAGTTGGACCATTTAAAGCCTTCAGAATGAATATTCTTTACTTTTACCCATTAAAATTTTTCATTTTCCCATATAAACTTTATTTAAAGCAAAAAATCATGAAGGGATAAAAAGATTGGAGGTAAAATAACAGCAGCGATAAAAACAATAATTTAAAAAGCGAGTATAAATAAAATTAAATATAAAAAAAGGTGTGTAAATACAATTTTGAAACTGATTTTGATTGGAACTTTAAAAATAGACTTTCATTTTGATAAACCTGCTAAAACTGCTCCACACAAAGAAAACGAAATTGCTGAACCGAGTTTAATTAGATTTTCTCTTCCCTAAATAATGATGGAGATGTATGAAATAAAATAGCATTAACAATTATTATAAAGGATTGCGTTTTATGGTGTTACTTTTTACCAAAAATTACCCGAAATCTTGTATTCATTAAAATAAATTAAATATAATTTCATTATTTTAAAATATTTAGAACGAAAGATAAAAAAATCGTGGAAATACCTATCATCTATCCATTTAGCGAAGAATATTCTTTCCTCGGATGTGATATTGAAAAATAAAAAAAATCATTGTTTTTTGAACTTATAATAATAATGAATAAAACGTATTTTTTTATAAAATTATTTTTCAATTAAAATATTAAGAATTAATTTTAAGTTATTCTAAAAAATCAAGATTTAGGAAATTTATGACATTTCAGTTTATAAAAATGGGTTAAATTTATTAACTTATTTTTATAAAGAAAATTAAATATATTATAAAACCAAAGATGGCATAAACGAATAAATTAACATTTAAAAAATATTGTAAACTTTAAAGTTATACTCAAAAATCGTTAACGGAATGATGAACTTTCGTTACTTTACTTCACTTCCTTTCAAAGTTAATTTTCAATCTATCACTAGTTTTGACTTGATTTTTAATTAATAGATTAACACATTGTCAAATTACTTCACTTATATTTTACTTTTTCAGTTCTCTAACGTATATTATATTGAATTGAGTTATGACAAGCAAGTAGCGTTTGTTTATTTCGGATAAGAGTTCATATTTTTTTAAAGTAATGCTACATTATGTAAGGAGCAGGTTTTTTCTTTTATTGTTTTTTAGTTTAAATACAAATACTTATTTGCATAGCCTTTACACTAAAACAAGCTGGCATCAATCAAGTTAGAATCTTTGCTATTAACGTATACAAACAAGCGTGTATTAAGATGGGTTACCATCAAAAGAGTCAGAAAATTTGTCGCTCTTTAAATAGTGCTCAAATAAGTGACATAATAAAATAGTAATCAAAGATTAGTTAGTTTGTTCAATAGTTAGTTAATTGGTTTAGTTAATTAGTGAATTAGTAGGTTAATTAGTTGGTTAAATAGTTTGTTCTTTTGATTAGTTATTTAGTCAGTTATTGGTTAGATAGTTTTTCAGTTTGCTAGTTAGTGGATTATTTAGTTATAAAGTTAGTTAGGTAGTCAATTTGGTAGTTATCCTGTTAGTTAGTGAGCAAGTTAGTTACGTAGTTTTTCACTTAGTTAGTTAATGTTAGCGTTATTGAAGAAGTTTTCTATTAAACATTTTCAAATATTTTTTGGCATGTAACTCTTTTGATTTGTCACTCCTATGAATTTCGGTATTTTTTTCACTCTTTTGTAAATTTGTAAAAATAACTGATTTTTATGAATGTTTTGTATTGTCCCTCTTTTGAGAAATCAGTTAAGGTTTTTTTAGTTTTCGGTATCCATAGGGAAGAATAATCTCCCATAGCTGGAGACCATAGCTGGATACCACTAGGCCATCCGCCGACAAACTTTTTGGTGACAAGTTGACGTTTAAAAATTAAACTTCCATTATTTGAAAATAACGATTATAAATTTGAGATAGTAATTTTTACTAAGAAAATAATGTTTTTATTGAGAGAAATACTTATTCATAAAATTTCATGCTATGTTATGCTTATAAACGAAAATTTATTTTAAGCAGCAAAGCATTAGGTAGAGAAGTGTTTCTGTGCGAAAAGTGGCGTATATATATAAACTTTTTTTTATTCATTTTTATTTATTTATTACATCGATTTTACTCGAGGTACAAAATAAGACATGCTTAGTATTACTCAAAGAAATGATAATATCAAGAATTTAATCTCGTTTCCTCGAGGAGTTGCAAAACTTATGAGAAAGTTGAAAGGAGGTCATCAATCGAAGGAGATTGAATTACTGAACTAACCAATTAAAACAAAAATATTTTTCTATATTAATAATAAGATAAAGATTAAAAAAGTAAAGATATTAAAGAAGTATAACAAAATAAAATGACTCTAATTTCGGAAAACCATAAAATTCCAATAATGGAAGAAAGGAGAGGAGGTAGACTTGCAATAATTGGAAAACTAATTGCTTGAGATAGGATTTCGTTTGCAACAAACCAACATATGGTTGCAGACGCCCATAAAAAGCCCGCAAACATGGCAGGGAGAATCAGGCTGCCGCTAATGATCGGATTGTTTCGTTTAATTGCGCAATAGAAAATGAAGCTCAGTGTTGATGTAACATAAACACCAGAAAAGTGTGGAAAGATGTAGGAAAGACCTAAATTTAAAATGAAAGCAGGTTAAATAATAAAAAATTGACAAATAGTCACACCCAATTTCGCTCTTTAGCCAAACTATTCATATTTTTTAAATTTTAATTAATATATTATGGATACAGTGCCGAATTTAGAAAGCGAGATTAACCGATAGACCTATCCCTCAAAAGTCTAATACCTAGTATATTCTTACCCCTCTCCCACACAATTTTCATCATATTATTCAATAAAGTTTACATTGCTTTTCTCTCAGAATCTGTAAGATAATAATGGGTAGATATTATTTGTGTAAAACGAGTAATACTCTAACTAGGCATTCATTCTCAATGCGTTCGTATATTAAATATTCAGAAGAAATTTATTTCAGAAAATATGTTATACAATCGTCCCAAGTTAAATTTCTTTCTAGATCAGCACCCGCCTAGATACAGGAGTAAGGATTCTGGATTTTTCATTTTAATTAGTGTAAAAAAATATGTTTTTAACTAAGAATCAACGAAAATTGTAAAATGTGTTTTTTCAAATCTCGATTTATATGGCTGATAATGAGTTGTTCGTCTAGAATGAATTAAAGCCTATGGCAAATAGTGCACACTAGGAGCTTTTTGAAGCCCCTAAGAGAGAGAGAAAGAGTTTTAGGGCGGAAGGTATGTGGAGAGGAAAGCTTAATTATAATTTTAAGAACATTCCCTTATTTAAAACTGTAAAGCTTTTAGTTTTGTGTTCCCTTTATTTTAAACGTTGTTGTTATTCATAAGTTAGGAGTAAAATCACTAAAAATTTATTTAAATTATTCTTGTTAACACTAGAACGACCAGAAAGAATTATTTTACATAAAATTGAAGAAAAAGAAGCAAAGGAAGAAAATATTTAAAATGAAAATTTGAAGCAAATTTGATATAAAAAAGTTCAAAAAAATAAGACGAATACTATTATTGTATACAGATATTAGAAGTCTGAAAAGTTTAATATTTAATAAGCTTATAAAACACCAAATTAAAAAGATATAGATTTAAAATGAGTTCAAATGCCAAAGTTGGTCCTTATAGTGTTAATCATGACTGTATTAAACCATTTTTTGGACATACAATAACAGTTATAAATAGTAAATTCTTAAAAAAAAGAGGAATTGTGCAAAAAAAATCGTAAAGACCAATTAATGGCGATAAACAGAGCATTTAAAATATTAAATATTATTTAGTGTCATGGCCTAATTTTTTGATTATTCAATAATAACGTGGTAAAAATAATTTTAAAAACACTTCTTTTATCGGAATCTTTGTACATTTCTCTGACATAGATAGAAGGCGTAAAACTAATTCCATATAAGGAGCCACAAATAACAGCAAAAAATGGACCAATTAGAAAACTTTTAAGTTTGATAAAAATTGATTCTCCGAAGTTTGAATAAAAAAACCAAATTTCCCCGCGTTGATTTTCTTCAGTAAGTGTTTCATGAGCTGTTGAGTATTCAGAGTCAATTGCAAAAAAAAGGATACTTCTAAACAAGAAAAACATTCGCAAAACTTTTACTCTGAAGAAATATAAAATGGTCTTAACCCCATTAGTGAAAATAATTATATAAAGTGTTTTTACACATATATATACCCATTTTGAGCATACTTGAAAAATTGCATTCATTAAAAAATTAATAATACAAAATTGGATGAAATATATCCCTTTAAATTTTGTGTCTTTTCCTAAAATTGTTAGCTGCATCTTTTAATACCCCTTCCATGGTAGTCGAATGATCTTCTCATGTCCAAAACTGTCAATTAAAATAAAAAATTAACATTTTTCAACAAAATATTGAGATTATCTGTAGTTAACCTTATAAATTAGGGTTAATATTAGATACTACCTTGAAAATTTATAATTATATACATTTTTGAACGCATAACACTTTATATGTTTAATTTTTTCAATAATCATTGCTACTTTTTAGAAAATTTCAATCAAACTTTTGATTGATGAGAAATATATCTAATAAAATGCTCTTTTAAATATTTTTATACTAATTCAGTTAAGCGGTTTGTGGAATTTAAATAAAATATCTGCTTTAACACCAAATTGACAATTCTGGTTTCAATTTTAGAATCAGTTTTCGCATTTAGTGTTTGAAAATGTCTGAAGGCTTCAATTAAATTTGCGGTTTGGGTCAAAAAACTGTCTCTAAAAATATTTTCAAAATTTTTTAATAAAATATCTGTTTTTATACAAAATCGACTATAACAAAACACATTATAAAATCCTTTGAAGATTATTATGAGATAAGGATACAACCTGAAAACTAATTGTAAAGAGAACGTGTGATCAAGAGATATTTAAGATATTTATTAAGACTATGAACAGATGACAACAAAACAATGTATATATTGAAACAGATGTAGGTAACATTTAACATTAAGATAAGAACTGCACAAATAGTCAGAAATAACCGCTTTTATGGCAGATATTTATAAGTTACAACATTTAACTCAAAAATCACAGGTGCAAACATAAGTAATTATTTAAAAAAAAATATACATATAAATACGAATATATATCTATTTATTACATGAGTAACAATTAATAGTCGAACAGACTTTGTTATAATCAGATAAAAATGTGTCATGTACAAGTTTTTTAAAGCCTTTGATAGAATACAAGTTACAAAGAAAATTTACATTTGAATTATAAAATTGTGACATATTATAGTCAATAGCTTGCTTAGAATTAGAACGTTTGTACGATGGGACTATCATGTTTTCTGTGAATCTAGGTAAGCATCTTTGTTTTTCGTAATTATACGAGAAAAATTTATCGAAAGTATCAGGTAGCCAGTGACTAACGTATTTCAGTGTAAGAATTGCAAGCTCTAGTTTATATATATCAGACACTTTTAGAGAAGAAATTTGATAGAATAGCAGAGATGTATGTGCAAAGTAACTTTTGAAAAACATTAGTCTAAGTGTTTTTTTCTGAAGAGACAGTAACTTGGTGGTGGAAGAGTGACCCGAATTAACACTATAGTGTAAATGAGGGAAAAAAAGAGATTTGTAAGGAAGTATTAAACAGTGGGAAGAGAGAAATTTTCTGCAATAATTTAAAACTCCTGTAACATACGAAAGTTTATTACACACATAAAGGACATGATCATTCCATTTAAGTTTTTCATTAATGATGAGACCTAAAAGGTTAAACTTTCTCACCAAAGATACTCCTATTTGGCTAAGTATTTCAGTAAAATCATTTGTTTGTTTTAGATTTGAAAAATCAATACAGTGAGATTTATTGTTATTCATGGTCAAAGAATTGAAATTCAACCAACATTTTATTTCATTGAAGGTAGATAAAATCATTTCATTGTCAAGGACAGCATCTGTCAATATCAGAGAAATATCGTCGGCAAACAGCATAAATTCGCCCCTTATTGATGAATTAGGTAAGTCATTGATAAATAGAAAACAACAACGGACCAAGGACAGAACCTTGGGTAACTCCATTTTGCAATTTTAATGGAAGTGATGAGAAATTATTTACAAATACTGTTTGAGATCTTTCATGAAAATAGGAATGAAAAAATTTAATAGCTAAATTTGAAAAACCATATAATTTAAGCTTTTTTAAAAGTAAAACATAAGGAATGGAATCAAAGGCTTTTTTAAGGTCAATAAAAAAAGTTATAACTTTCTGTTTATGTTCGAGAGCATTCACAACTTTACTAATGAATATAGAATGATACATTTCTGTAGAGTAGCCTCTTCTAAACCCAATTGTCGAGAATAAAATAAAGAATTATAATTAAAGTGGTGGTTAATCTGGTTGTATAATATTCTTTCAAAAAATGTGGTAATAAGAGATATCGGTCTATAATTTTCTACATTAGAACTATCATTTTTTTTAAATTGGAATTACTTTGGAAGTTTTAAAAACTCTGGGAAATGGGAAATACACCTGGCCCAGTGCATAAATTGAATAATTTCATAAGAGGTGATGCAATAGCATTTCTAACGAGTTTAATGTTCGAAGGGGTTAAGCCATAAATGTCCTCACATTTACTTTTTTTAAAGTTATCTATGGCAATGAGTACATCATTGAGACTTATTTGGTTAAACTCAAAGAATAATTCATTGTAAGGTAAGTATTTTAAAATATTATTACTACCCGAGTTATGTTCTGAATAATAATTAAAATGATTATTAAAGATTTGGGCTATTTCTAATGAGTCAGTTACTTCTCTTTTATCAATTGTCAGGGAAGGAATTAATTTTTTTTCTAAAAGTAAATTAAAATTAAAATCACCTACCAACAAGTTTTGTGAAGTATTAGAAAAATTACTAATGAAAATATCAAAATCATGCAAGAATGAGTTAACATCAGAATAATTCGATGGTTTTCTATAAAAATTATGAATATTGAGTTTAGTGCTATTTAAAAGAATTGATACACTGGCAAATTCACAAGTATTTGAAAACACACCATTTTTCAATATTGAAAATTCAAATGACTGATGGATATAAAAAGCAAGACCACAATGTGAAGAAATGGATTTCTTAAAATTCAGAAATTTATAGAAAGGTATATTGTAGCACGTAAAATCATGTTCACCTAACCAAGTCTCTTGAAGACAAATAATTGAAATATGATCTGATGAAACAGAATTAATATAATTTATAAAAAATTCTAGCTCAATAAATTTCGATTTTAAAGATTGTACATTTAAAGAGATAAGTTTTATTTTATTATCAACGAAGCACATTTGATCAAGACCTATTTCAATGGATGGCTCAGAATAAAAGTAACTATCAAGTTTATTATAATTTAAAAAATTAAAAGAATCGGATAGGCTGTAATTATTCATCATCAGAATCATATGTAGTAAGATTTTTGATATTGCTAAGTTCTTTTTGTACTTGACGATAATTATAACTTAAAGCAGAATGATTCAATATGGGACTATCATGCTTAGTACAATTGTAACATTTAAGAACACACAAATCTCTTTTATTACATAAATTGCCATATGAGGTTCTGAGCCATATCTACATACGCTTTCATTCTTACAATTAGACGTGGTGTGACCAAAAGAACAGAAGTTAGAACACTGCTTTATCATAAAATAGGGATAGACTTTGATACAACATAAATCAATGAACAATTCAAAATTTTTAACTTTAAGAAAATTATAGATTTTGTTGCAAACAGTAAAAACTACAATTTTTTTTTCGTTTTTATATGCTCTTACAAATAGAATTTTAAAGATACCTTTTCATCAACAATTCGTTTAATATCAGGGTTTTTTGAAAAAATTGTAGGAAATATTTCCAAATCTTGTAGATCAGTTGGCACAGTTATACCCTATAATTTAGGATTTATTTTAATCTGATCCTTTACTTTAAAATTTTCTTTAGCTAGTAGATCTTTGCCTTTACCATAGATTTTTTATCAGGAAATTTTAGGCAGATTGAATTAGTTAGTTCTTTGAAATGTTTAACCAGAACGTTTTTGAGAAGAAACTTCGATTTCTCGAGGATATGGGTATGATCTACTTTATCAGCCTTCACAAATATGTTGTTGTTATTTTTTTATAGTTTAGAGCTTCGACGTATGATTTAGGACTAGTAACAATACTTTTAGTCTGAGTCAAACTTTCTTTAATAGACGTAATATCCTTTAAAATATCAGTAACTTTTTTATTACAGACATCCTCTTTATTACTAACTTCATCAGTATAATTTCGAATCTTTTTATCAGAAGTAACACATCGTTTACAGAGCCAACGCATTCCATATTCAAAAAACTCATCAAAAGAAGAAAGAAAACTTTCAGGTAAATTGTGTCACTGTAAGCAAAACCAATTTTTGCATTCATAGTATTCTAACATATCTTTACATTTTTTTTTCAAGCACAAGTTACACGACCAACTATGATCACAATTAATCGACTTTGTCGCCATTTTAATTTAGAGTCATACAAGGCAAAAAAATGTGATCAAGAGAAATAACTTTTTAAAAAAATATGTATCTTGAATAAATGGAAGATCTACCATGTTCTAATAAACTAGGAAGTAGAGCAATGATCTAATATAGGGTACTTCAATAAAGATTTTGAAGTGAAAAAGAAGTTCCTATTTTACAAATGAAAAATCTTTAAATTTATAACTTATCAGCTAAAATTACACTATCATTTCACTAAGATGGGTAGGAAATCCAAAATTTTGAATAGGTCAGAGTTATTATAATTGTCTCAGATGCCAATATGGGAAATTTAGTCACTATCAATAGAATTTTAAATTTAAATTGAATTTGTCCATCTTTTTCCTTTTGTGTGAAAGCTAGAGTCTTTTAGATGAAGAAGGTGCAAAACTTTTTGTAATTGAACAATGAACATCAAGAAAATTTTCATCAGAAAAAAACTTTTGAACTGGGATTAGTTGAATTCAAGCTGAATATCTCTTCATATCACCTGGTAATAAATACAAGATACTGATACAAAAACTTAAGATCATGAAGAAGATTATTTTAATCAGAATACTTTGAAAGCGGGTAAAATCTGTTCAAAATAAATCCTTAAAAAAAATTTCGAACACAGATTGCAGATAATAAATTTCTGATAAAAGAAGAACTATCAAGTAAGGTTCATCATCAAATGAATAGCAAAATTACATACTGTATAAGGTATAGAAGAAATAATCGTAGAGATTACCAGACGATAACGAATGTGTAGCCAAAATAATTGAGCTCCTATCGAGATACCTAATTTACTAACAAATGAAATATTTTTAGTGAATTAAACACCAAAAGTTGGTATATTAAATAAATTAAGAAATAATTAGCAGAGAAATACTGCAAATTATTTTTTTCCAAGTTTATATATTTGACATTGATTGACAGGTTAAATCTATTTTTTGATAAGTTTAATTGATTTTCATAAAAATTGAGCATCACCACTAAATTGGGCATACTTGAAAATAGTATATATGTGTAAAAAACATATATGTGCAATGCAAGAAAAAGCATGGGTTAATTCACAATTGTTGATTAAATGGATTGATGCAGTATTTCCTATTGTGGATATTCGATCCGGAAAATGTATTGTGTGGGATAGTTGTCGTGCTCATATCTCAAAACTCATCAAAGAGCATTGTAGAAAAAGAAATATTGAGCTCATTGTAATTCCTGGTGGTTGTACAGCATACCTTCAAGCTGGTGATATTGGGGTTTTTCGTGAACTTAAAGATCGAGTAGCATGCACAATTAATGCTTGGAAGAACTCTGATGCTGTTCAGTATACAAGAAATGGAAATCCAAAGCCTCCAGAAACATCAATAGTGGAATCGTGGCTTCGAGATGCGTGGCAGGTGATGAATCTGACAAACATTTCTAACAGCATTGCATCTTCTGGCTTTTCTAATGATTACAGAAATTCGCATATTGCAAAGCATGATGTTTATGGTGAGCGATTCTGTAAAGCCTGGGTAAATCGAGGAGAAGGAAAAGTTAACCCAGAAGAGCTTGAATTAATTGAACAACTGGATGATCTTGTTGTCTATGATGAATAAGGTAACGGTAAAAAAAACTTTTGTCTATACAATTTAACGTTAATTAAATTTTTTAATAAATTTTTGAATTGTAGCAGTACTTTATTTGTAGCAGTACCATTTGTCCTGCTACTAATTTATTAATAGCAGTGCTACTATTATGTAATATCCGTTAGTAGACGAAAATATAAACTTTGTAGATGTGATTAGTGTTGACTCAAACTTAGTCACTTCTGACGTCAATTACGTCTTGCTTAAAAAAATATGGATTCTGATAAGGACGTAGAGGAAAATGATGAATCAGACAATGAACAAAACTTAGTCACTAAAGCTGAAGCCAGAAGAGCACTTGAAAAACTTCATTTATTTTGTTCTCACCGCGAAATAGAAGACACCATGTTGTTAAAAATCGAACAATTTTTATTCAACTCAATCTAGGGAAAACAAACAAAAATAGAAGATTATTTTACAAAAAATTAATGTATGAAAATAAACTTATATTATACTTTTAGTTTGGATTTATTTCTAATTTTAAACAATTTTTACGATATAAGGAATTTCGGATATAACGAAATATTATTAAGGTACCCTCAAAATCCTTATAACTGGTTTTCACTGTATATACATTATTTACTTTTCCACATGATTTTAATATTGTGAAATAATACTGAAAATATTTTTCGGTTCGGTTGCACGAAATCTCCTATGAAATCAAAATTTATTTCGTATCATATGGTCTCACTAATCGATGCGCCCCTATAATTTTCTATGGAAATCGCCATTTTTTCACTATTCAGTACGTCGTCGAAAAAAATGGCTGCTCGTTTCAGCTTCTTTTCCTTTTGCTGATTCTTCCTTCTTCAAAATGGCCTCGCCTTTTGCTTTAATCTGTTTTTTTTAATTATTCTTATAAAATTGTCTTTAAAGTTTTTCCAAAGAGGTTCTAAAAAATTACAAAATACTATCGAAATATATATTTTCAGAATTATATCAAATTTTTTTAGTTTTAATTAAGAGTATATCAATGAAAAAATCAAAATCATATATGTATCAAGTTTGCAAAGTTGATCAGAGAAGCATTAATTAAGCGTTTTAATGAATATAGCTGTAACATATATGAAAATAGGATTTCTAATTAAATGGATCCAATGTTTAAAGGCATCCACTTCAAAATGTTTTTTCTAGAACTAAAGGAGAACTTCAAAAAAAACTAGATTAAAACAGAACTCAACAATATTTCTTAAAACTAATTGTTACAAAGTCGTACACAAGGAAAGATTTATCAACTACAAGGAGATTGAAAAAGGAATATAGTCGTGTTGAGTATGATGAGAATTCGAAATTAATGAATGAAATAAAATTATATGAAGAACTACAAGATGCGAAAAAAAGATGAAGATATATTACTTTGACGGAAAGAAAAGGAAAATGCATGCCTCATCTAAGCTCTTTAGCGAGAAAGTATTTAAATATACCGACAAGCAACTCCAGATCAGAAGGATTGTTCAGTTCCGGTTCAAATATTGTAAACAGTAAACGAAGTAGCTTGAATTCAGAAAAAGTTGAAGAGTAAATTTTTGTTGGGAAAATAATAAATCATTTAAAAATTAAAGTTGTTATCTTTTATTTTTATTTCATTTTTTTGTTTCATGAAATACTTTTATTTTTGATTATTGAGAAAATCCCCGTTCCCCGCGGGGAGAGGATCTCCCCGACCCGACATAAAAATGCACTCTCTGCTGGGCTCTGGCATATATGTTTAAAAAACTTTATACAATTATTTAAGTAAAAAGTTTCTTTTTGATATGAGCTGTCATATATAAATCATTTTTTGACAGGTTTGACTGATTTTCATTAAAAAATGAACATCACTAGTAAACTCAGCATACTTGAAAATAGGTATATATGTGTAAAAAACTTTATATAAAAAATTAAGAAACGACGATTTTGAAAATAAATTTATTCATCTTGGTATTTTGAGTTAAATATTTTCAATCTAATCATATTTCAATCACTCAAGAAGATAAAAAGTAATAACCTTAACTGTATGTATTTAAACTTCAATGTATTTTTTTATTAAAAGAGGTAGAAATTAAATATTAATTGTAAATTATGTTTAATAAGATTGCGCTTAAAAATTATCAGGGGTTCCACATAAATTCATGCGGGTAAAGAATTTTTCTTCTTCAGGATTCGAATTGCTTAACTAAAATGTATATGACTAAAAAATATATTTCGGCGCCTACAGTGTTTTTCGCTTGAAGGAGTAAAATGTTTATAGAAAATTAAATTTAATGTGAACTAATAATAATAATAATCAAATTAGCCATAAATATGATAGATTATTATTTGATCATCGATGCATCTGAATCACGCATATCCAAATCAACGAAGGTAGATCAGAAAAATATTATCCAAATTAGAATTTTTATTAAAACTAAGTAAAAATTCAAAATTAGATGAAAGTATCTTTTCAAAATTTATATTAAAAAAAACAAAAAATGGAATTAAAAATTCTTACGCAACTATTGTCATAAATAAGGATAAATTATTTAAAATTTTAGATGAAGGAATATCAGGCGGCAAGTCAAAGATTCCAAACCTAAAATAAATATTGCTTAACAAAGAAATTGAAACTAATATTGGCAAAATTATATCTTTGATAAATTTTGCTGGAAAATGCAGGTAAATAATTTCTCTTCTTCCTAGACTCTATAGTGAGTATAGATGAAAAAATTATAAAAATAATATAAGTTTTGAAAATATATACATAAAATTTAAAATTGCAAATTTATAAGCAGTACACTAGGAAGTCATATCTAGTGTTGGAAAGAGAAGCAAGCATCATAATTTGCTTGTTTCTTTAAAAATTAATCGATCTCTCTTTCTGATTCAAGAAAAAATAAGATAAGATGATAAACATATAGGACTTAATTTTATTTTAATTCTGAGACATAGAAAGCGTAAAAGCGTTTTGAAATGATCAAGAAATCCCAAAATTAATATTAATGATGAAAGTATCATATTATTCCGATAAATATGGCATGGTGATCTCCCCGCAAAACCAACGCACGCCATTGGTTCCTCTCTTTAAACCAACTCGACTAGTGGCATTAAAAAGTCACTCGATTGGCATACAGATTTGAAAATTTTTTATGGTTAGTATTATTTAAGCATAATATTTTCCTTTATAATTATCTAATAAAATTTGATAGGTAGTAAGCTAGTTGAAATACTTGGGAGAATTGGTAGTCTAACTCAGGTGTGTTGGAAATGTAACAGGGAGTATGTAGCAACAAGTGCTAGTTGAATAATCTATTGATAATATATTTAAAAGTATGAAAAATAAAATTTTTGTTATTTTGACGTTTTATCGGTTTTAAATCGCATGAAGATAAATTGAATATAAAGAAAATTGGTGATAAAAAAATGTGATCGACCTTTTTGAAAATTTATTTTCTCCTGAATCCTATTTGAATGAAACAATTTCTCCATTTAGCCGATGTAACATTAAATTTTTGTAAAGACTCATTGAAAGTTGAACAGTTGTAAAAATAAAAATACACTGTCAGACAAAAAAAGTGGCATAAAAAAAGAAACGAAAACCTTCCAATAATCCAGCCAATAATAACATTAAAGGATGACCATATAGACATTCCTCTTGACAAGCCAATCATACGAATAATGGAGCACACAAAGAAGGCGCCTAAAAAAGAATTAAGTAAATACGAATCATTCTATCTTGCAATACAAGCAAATTGGAGGCGATCGTTCCTTCCCCGAAAATTTTTGCGGGCTTAGATATAGCTTTTAAATTTTAATATAATTTTAATTTTTGGTGGGTAGAATATTAAAAAAAATTAGCAGTACCTTCGCAGGACCACGAAATTGTATTTACACGGAGGACACACTGATGAAGAAAAAAACCTATAGCTCCATTATGTTATTTCTTGCAAAAATAGCTAGATAAACCTTAAATAAACTTGTAAATAATTTATCCTGACTTTTTCAAAGTGAAAAAACCAAAATATAGCATTTTTCACTTTCGGTTGATAATTTAGGAGTTGGGATGCAGGGTTAAGATTTTGACATTCTTAAGTTCGAATGATCTCATTTATTGGAAATTGGAATCATCAATCACATATTATTCAACACTATGTTTTCTCCCACTTGATATATTATGTTCATTCATAGGCTTTTGTTTTTTTATATATGTGTATTTCACTATTGGTTATAATCGATTTACTTATCTTGAATTAGTTTCATCGCGCCTCTTTGCCTGAAATACTGTGATCATATGTTAAGTACATAATCGACTTTCATCTTATCTATGAAATACTTTTATAACACATTTCTCACTCGCTTCGAGTTCATTCTTCTCCATTTATTGATCATTTTGTCACCATAAAGGTGCTGATTACGCAAAGTTTGCATTTTTCTAACTGGAAAATACAGTGTTCAGCATAACTAATTCTCTTCATTTGCTCTGTCTTTACTGTTCAAACATTTTTTGTTTTCCTTCTATTCTAATGGAATTTTCATCGCCTACTCTCACGTCTAGCTCCTCCGAAGAAAGTGAAGTATATACATCAACTTCTGAATCAAATGCTTCTGATATTTTTCAACCCAACAGAGATAGAACCAGAAGAAGAGTCTAGTGTTGAAGAAGGACACGCACTAATAGCTCCTGACGGAACACAATACTTCGGAGAGCCTCAATAACCTTCAAGAGAGAGATCACAAGCGAGAAATTGCAGAGATTTATCTTCTCGTCCATTTGGATCATCCAACGATGCTAAAAATTTGAAAGAAATTGAAAAGATCTTTGACCTGTTTTTGATCCCCCTCTAGTTTTTCATATTTACGAGATGACACGCAAAAAGGCTGATGAAAATGATAAGATTTTTTCTGATAGTATTTTAATAAAAACTATAGAAAAGAACTGCTCAATGACTTTCTGTTTTATTTTGGTTAGAATCACCAAAGTGGCAAGATTTAAAAGTTTGTCACGAAAAATTTGTTGTAAGCGATATACTTGCTTACTTTAGATGTCTAATTTTTCTGAGACAAGCAAAAGATCAAAGAATTTCCACTAAAGTTCTTTTTCCAAAAAATGGGGATCCTTTTTTGCGCGCTGCACTCGGAAGGAGATAAAAGTATTCATACGATTTGATGATGCGAATTGTAGAAATCCTCTGGACAGAATATCAGCAGTAAGGTATATTCATGACAACTTTTTTAACAAATGTCACAAATATTGGACTTCACTTGATGCAGTCACCATTGATGAGCAACTAGTCAAATTTCGGGGTGGCTGTTCATTGAAAATTTATGATCCCAAAAAGTCTGGACATTATGGGATCAAAATTTATCATCTAAATGATTCACGCACGTATTACGTGATGAAACCACAAATTTATGTCTCAGGATTGTTAGACAAAAATTTTTTTCAAGCTTAGGAATTTGTAAACGCTTGATAGAAAGCAGTGATCTGCCAGCTGGTTGTGGAATCTTTTTAGATAGGTTTCTTACGTCCCATGCTTTAGCTGAGTGGGCGCTTGGTCAAAATTTAACAAATTGTGGAACAATAAACCCAACACGCCGCTCTGTTTCCGAAATTTTAAAGCCAAACTATTTACGCACACTAAATTTGAATGAAACTGAAAGTAAAACTGTTTACTCAAGCAGCTGTTCACTTTCAGTTTATATACCAGAAAGACACGCTAGGAAAAACTTCAAAGCGGTTTATGTTCTGTCATCGCAGCATAATAGAGATGTTTTTTATCACAGCACATAAAAAAATCCGAAAGCTTGATTTTATATAATAAACACAAAAGCGGGGTTGATTGTTTTAATCAAATGTCAAGTTATAAACCTAGTAGGAGATGGACAGTCGCGGTATTTTCAAATTATCTGGATATAAGTGCGAACAAATCATGGGTTATTTATAAGCACAACTGTCATTGCGATGCTGTACCTATACAGAAAGGAGGTAGAAAAGTTTTTTTTTAATTTTATCACAAAAGCTTTGTTTTAATTCTATGAGCATTCGCGCTAACATTAGTCAGATATCAAGGCCTATCAAAAGTCTTCTTTTTTACTATGGGTTTGCTCCAGAATTGCCAGCATCCGAGAGCAGTTCTTCAAGAGGATACTGCTCAATTTTGGAATGTAGACCTAGAACAAGAGGCACTAGGAAGTGTTCTAAATGTAGGAAATTTATGTGCAAAAAACATACCTTATCTGTCTGCTCTTATTGTCATTCTAATTTGTAATTTTGTTTATTTTACTGTTTACACAATTTGTATCAAACATAATCACGGTATTGTTATGCTTATTTTCAAATTTCTTATGAGATTTTTTGTAATACTTTTGATCATTCATGTAATAAATTTTTTATGAATTAAAATTTTCATTTTCTATTGTTCTTTTTTGTATTTATAGTTGGCGTTAAATTTTATTTTGACTTTTGCAAACTTTTGAAAAAGCGGATGTAATATTTCTGGAATGAATTTTTAGGTTTTAAAATCCTTTGTAAATTATTTTCAGATGAAATTTTTTTTTGAAAAATAAACTTTTTGTCACTTCAGAAAATCATAAAATATTCAACATGATTATGTATTTTATGGTTAAATCAAGTTATGACTTCAAAAAGAAATTGATTACAGCTTTCCTAGAAGCTAATATTCCATTGCACAAACTTTGCCATTCGAGCATTGTTTCACTTTTTCAAAATCTCGAAAGACAAGTTCCTTCTGTTACAACATGTAGAAACTTGGTTTCGAAATTAGCAGATGAGAAACTTCAAAAAATTAAAAGTTTATTAAAAAATCAAGACCTGTTTCTGATGGTTGATGAAACCATTATTACGAATTGTGTATTCTTAAATGTCATTACTGGAAGATTGGTAGAACCTCAAAAAACTTACTTGATCAAAACTGCTCCTTTTGAAGCACATATAAATTCAATCGACTATACGTTGAAAGAGTTTCACATAGGTAGAAAACACTTTTTGCTTTTGATAACAGATGCTGTTAGATACAATACTGCCGCGGCTAAGAATTTAAAAGTTATGTTTCCTAACTTTTTTCACGTTACATGCATTTCCCACTTATTGCACAACTGTGCTCTAAAAATTAAAACTTTTTATACTGAAGTGGATGCATTGATTTCAAGTTTTAAAGCTCTCAAGATAAAGAACAAAACAAGACGCTCTTTTTCTCTGAAATTGGTTACCCACCAGTTCCTATAATTACAAGATGGGGTAGTTGGTTGGAAGCAACTCTTTACTATAGTAAAAATCTTCCTGAAATAAAAAAAATTATGAAAAATTTTGATGGTGAAAATTGTATTTTGATTGACAATGCAAGAAAAAGCTTAGAAAATCTTAATTTATGAAAAGCTTTGTTATCAATTAAAAAAAACTACGCTCAAAATATAATTGAGCTAATAGATCAATCGCAAAAAAAGGACTTTTAATATGTGACGCTAGCAAAGTTTTAAGTTTACTTCATTTTAACAATGATGAATGCAAATTGATCCCATATATCAAAAGTAGAATGGAACAAAATCAAATAACTGATATTATGGAAATGAAAAATTCAAGTATATCACCTGATACGTATTTATTTCTACAAAATTGTCCAGCTTCTAGTTGCGAAGTTGAAAGATCCTTCTCAAAACTCAGAAAGTTATTTAAAAAAGATCGAAATTTTAATCCAGACAATATTTTTAATTACATGATTTTTTTATATAATTGTAAATAATTTTGTTTTTTTATTTTATGTTTAAAAGTTAATAAAATCATAAAAGTCCATTTTTATTTTTAAAAGTCAATTTTTTTAGATTTAAAAGTTAATATTTTCTTTTAATAAAGTCAATTTTTTGTTTGCCCTGCTTACGACACACGATATCGACATTTGTTGTTATATCTTTATCTGCGCTTGTGCAATGTATCGATAAACTTCGCAATTTATTGGTAAACTGAGGAGCACAATTTGTTCATACACAATTTTCTGATAAATCTTTCTGGCTTCTGCTGACATTATTCACCTTCATCCATCGTGATTTTTCTTCTCATGTCTACCATCAATATAAGAGACCTTAGTAAAGTAAAGGCCTTATGATCCCAAAGGACAGGCCAAAAAGACAAAAGATGTTCTTATTCTGTTCAAGCTTTTCTTTGATACCATCATAGCTCATATTTATTCGATGACTCTAGCAAAAATAGATTCAAATTTCAGGTATTACAAAAATATATGCATGCGTGATATTATGATTTATGACACATCTAACCATTTTTTTCCTTAGTTCTCTAGTTGTGGGCCTAAATTTTTGATGAGTCAAATACACTAATAAGGTTTTGGATAGCTTGAATCGATTTTAGTTTTAGAATTCAGGTCTAGGGTTTAGGTTAGCGTTAGGATAATTTCATTTCTTTTTTTCTTTCAAAACTTTTTTTTTTATTTTCAAAAAGTTCAATTGCATTTTACTACTATGAATTTCCAAACTAACTTAATAGAATATGTTTTGCTTTGTTTGTTGGGGTATATTGGTAAGCAATTTATCAAAAGTTGAAAATTGTACGAATTGAAAAATGAAAAAAATTGTATTTTTACTACTAGAAAATTGTATTTTAGAACGTTTTTTTTACTTTTTCAGATCGATAAGTCCTAAGTATTCGAATTTGCATCACTGTTATAAAAGTTTTCAGATCAGTCATCTCTTAGCCTACTTTAGTGCCTTTATTAGTAAAATGGAAATCAAATAGTCAAATTTTCTGATTTGTGTTCAGGCAATGAGCGAGCTTGGGTTGGGATATGTTCACTCTCATACATGTTTTTCTCCGTTTTGACAAAAAAAGAGAGAGATCCATTGGACAAAATAAGCGCTATAAGAAAACTACATGACCACTTCTATAGTAAATTTTCAAGATATTGGACTCCATACTCAGCGATAGTTACTTTCAGAGGAGGTTGCTCAATAAAAATTTATGACCCTAAACTTCGCAAGACAGAATTGGGAGTTTTAATACATTTTTGAATTGCAGATTTAGCTAATAACATATACAAACCCTATATTCAAATTATCACGTATATTTCTATAACAGCCTTAAGTTTTCTCAGAAAAAATTTTTTTATAAAAAAAAGATAAAAAATCTCATGAAAAAAGCTTTATTTTAGATTAAAATTAAGAAAAAATGAAATTAGTTAAAAACAAAGAATTACAGTTTTCAATGATAATAAAAAAATATGAAATATTATTTGTCATATTTTTCACACAAATAAATTATATGCGATTTACAGACTGATTTGTTGCATTTAGAACACATTATTGTGGTTCTTTTTCTAGGTTTACAAGTGGAAATATATCAATATCCTCGCTATCAACCTTGTAACATAAATTTGAGGTGCTAAAATGTAATAGTTACGAGTATCATTGCAATGGTAACATTTGATTCCATAATGCCCAGGTTTGGATCGATCGTAAATTTTCAAAGAAGATTTGCCTCGAAACTTTATAAGTTGCTCATTTATGGTAACATAGTCATGAGGTGTGAAATACTTATGACAGCTTTGAAAAAAATGATCATGTAGGATTCGAATTGGGGACAACTTATTGTTGAGATTTCTTTCCCTCCTGACATCAAAGCGGATGAACACATGAATTAAAATGAACATATCTCAATTCATCACAGCTTTGAGAAAAGGCTCTCTGTTTTTTTTGTGAAAATAGATACTTTATGTCAAGGCGTTTATTTTTAGCTTGACCAATGAAAAAAAGAGTAGAAAAATACGCGAACAAATCACAAATTGAAAATTTATCATAACGGTATTTCAAATTTTGCTAATGATTAATTTCACTTCTACAAAATAAAAAAGTCTATTAGCAGTTTTTTATTTATGAGGCAAAAAATTACTGACTCAAATCATTTATTTTTTAAAATTTTGGAGGTGGAAGGACTTAAAAGTTATAAGCACGATATATAATCAATACGATTTTTATCCATTTTAATATCTTCATTAGGGAGGATCGCAGCCGAAATAGTAGTATAGGCCACCACCAACTTGCGAAGTTGAAGAAAAATTAATATTTGTGCATTTTAACACTAGAAGTTTTAATTTTAATTTTTAACTATTAAATTAGATAAAGCTCAATTAAAGCAACAATTAGTCTTTCATTTGTTATTTTTTAAAAACTTTTATGAAAAAGCCTATTTAAGTTTTTTGAATGTGTGGATATTATATAATTGTAAATAGATTTTAAATTGCAATTTTTTTCAAATTTTTCAACTTAAAAATAAGATAAATAATAGTAAAGGTAAAATTATAAATAAATGTATATGGTTGTATATATAGATATACATGATTGTACCGAGAGACGCACATTCAGAAGGGCGACATGGTTTTGCAAAATAGGTTTCACACCCCCAATAAAAATTTTAAGGGCGGATGTACATCCCTAATGTTTTGGAAAAATTATAGTAAGACAAGGTATAGGAATCATTCGGTGAATGGCAAATATAATATATCGGCAAAATTTGGAATAGCTACATCCCTAATCTTATTTCAACATTCAGAATTACGTTACATACAAATGAAAGAGAAAATTAAATAAACTTGCAAAAAACGTCATCCATTTTTGTTTTAGTGCAGCGAAATATGTGACAAATAATCTCTTGTGTGAAAAATAGTTTGAAAATATCCAAGGAACTCTCCAACGATTTCTAATATTAGGAGAAAATGGTTTCCCATATGTTGAGGATAAAGGTTCCCATTGAAAAATGGTACCATCCGGTGCAACAAGGCTATCCGAAACACTAAAAGTTTCATCCGAAGATTGAGAAGCCTCATATACAACATATGTTGCGGTTTCAGAATCATGAGAGTATGTAAAGAAGAAATGCTCGACACGGAAGAAGAGAAATGGAAGACATTATAATGAACAAGTTTTCGAATTTATGATATGAATACGCTTTTCATAGAAAAATGCTTCAAGGCCAGGTGATTTGTAAACAGATATGAAGGTGGCTCGTCTGTTTATAGTAAGGAAAAATATCAATGAAAAGTGTTTCAAGGTCACAAGAATAATAGAAATAAATACTGATCTGATGATCTGACGATTATTTATATACTTCATATACTTCTAATATAATTTTGAAGCGTTTTTCAAACTGTGGGTCCCTACACTTCAGTGGGTCGCGTGAAAAATAAAATGGGGCGTGACAAAAAAGATGCTGAATAAATGAATCTAGTGAACAGAGTTTGTCTTATTACACCTAAGTATTATGGGTAGCGATGCAAACTGTGGTTCTTGCTATGGGTCGCAGTAAAATAAGTTTGAAAAACGCTGGTTTAGACAATGAATTCTTTCCAATGAATTCTTTCCATTTTTATGTAGTTGTACTTTTTCAAATTTATTTTCATAGATGGCGTTAAAATCAAAATATATTTTAGCGTTTCTAAGGGATTAAACAGTTGTTTAGTAAGAAATATAAAGTGAATATCTTGAAAATAAAGCATAATAGTAATAAAATCGAGAATATTGTCCTTTTATATTAAATTTTCATTTTGGGAGTTTTACGGCATATATCCGTCTTTCGCGTATGCAAAAAATCATCCACCCTAAGAAGCCCGGCCACTATGGGGTGAAGTTTTATCACTTGAACGACGCTAAATATTTTTACTGCATGAAACCTGAAATTTACGTGTCTGGTTTACAGGACCCTCCTACTTTTCTGTTTCAACGCGTGCAAGCGTTTGATAAAAGATAGTAGCATCCAGAAAGGTTCTGGATTATACACTGATCGATTTTTTTACTAGTCATGAACTTCTCATTTGGTGTAATGGCTAAGACGTTTCTTTGTGTGGAACAGTTATGGCTAACAGAAGGTTTCTCCCTTTTATATTCAGGCCACCCTATCTCAAAAACTTGAAATTATGTGAGTATGAGAGTAGAATAATTTACACAAAATTTGCTTCTTTGACTGTCTACATACCAAGAAATCTTCTAAAAACTTCAAATTTGTGTATATTCTATCCTCACAACATAAAAATCCAAGAGTAAGCAATGTTCATTCTAAACCTGACAGCTTATTTATTATCTTATAATGAATATAAAGGAGTGGGGATGTTGCTAATAAAATGCTCAGAGCCTACAGGTCTTACAAGCCTAATAGAAAATGGACGCATGCAGTTTTTTCTAACTATTTAGACATTAGTGTCTTGAACACCTGGATAATTGCCAAGTTCAACTCGCCTGACAAATTTCCTTCAACCAAAGAAAGTAGAAGAAAAGTTTTCATACAGAATTTATCAATTCTGGCCGAAGAATCAATGAAAACAAGATCAATGATATCCGAAGTACCCTTAGCTATCAGAAACTTATTCTCTTTTTATAGTTTTTCTCAAGACACTATTCAACCAACGACTTCCACTTCAAGATCTTTGTGTTACTGTTGCAAATTAAAAAGAAAAAAAGCATCTAAAAAGTGTGAAAATGCAAAAAGTTTGTTTGCAATGTACATTATAGAATATTGTGTTCTGAATGCTTAGTCAAATCATATAAATTTAACGCCAAATATACTAACTTTTACTATAATTTCAAAATTTTCTTTTTTTCAAAAACAATAAAATAATTTTTTTTGCTAATTTTATTTTATTTAGATTCTTTATCCTAACGAGAACGTTTACATGTTACTTTTGAGAGAAGTTTCTATGGTGGATATTTTAGAAAAATGTGTTTTAAATTGGCAATGGACAAAATTGTCCGGAGTCCGTCAAGCGAGGGTTAAACGAATTAGTAAAATTTCATTAGCGTTCGACACAAATTACGAAAAATATGATCTCACTAGCAATATTATGTGCGGGTGTGACTTTTTACCGAAATCCACCGAAATCTTGAAGAAATTTACCAAAATTTGATAAAAGTCAATGATTTTACATGCAACTACACTATATGCTGAAAATGATTTTGACTTTCCACCGAAATCTAAAAGAAATTTACCAAAATCTGATAAAACTCAATGATTTTTCATGCACCACACTATATATGCTGGATTATGACTTTTAACCCTAATGGACCAAAATATACTGAAATTCACCAAAATCTACCGAAATCCGTCTAAATCTACCAAATTTAGAAGGAATTGACCAAAATCTAATAAAATTCAATGAACTTTCATCAAATTAAACAAAATATACTGGAAATTATTTAATATGGAAAAAACTTAACAAACTTTTCCAAGAGAATTCAGAAAACTCTACCAAAATCCACCGAAGTTATAACTAAATAAAATAGCTAAGCTAAAATTTACTCATTATCATTGAAAGTTAAAAAAGTTTCAATGAAAAGTTTAAAAAAATTCACAAAATCTAATGACTAAACTTAATTCAGTCAAACTCAGTAAAACTTTATAGAAGTGAAGTTTAAGCGAAAAATTATTCTTTTTAATTAAAAACTAGGTGTTACTCAAAAAAATCCAAAAACCTCACCGAAATTAACTTAAATAAAAAAACCTATACAAATCTAGTAAAATTGAACAAAATTATATCAAAGTGAAAAAGAAAAGTCTGAACTCATTTTTATAAGTAAAAATTAAAAAAATTTGAAAAAAAAGGAAAATTTGACTAAATTCATATGAATATTAGTAAATTTACCATTTTGCTTGATGACGAATAATAGAGTTGTAATTTACTAACAGCATAGTAAATGTCTCAAGCTTAATTCTAATGCTTCCCGAACTACTGGTAATTCATGTACTTTTGAGACAATAAGTTCACTGGAGAATTCCAGTAACCGTTACTAGTTTTTTATGAGTGAAATACTCATTAAAATAGACAAAACTTTATTGAAAATTTTTCCCCAGAGAAGAGTAACAAATTGATTGCTTTCAAAAACAAACATTTTTTCAAGATTTGAAGTGTTTTCATACTCTTTCATATTATTACATATTATTCAACTATAATTTAGAGTATTTGGAAAATATTTTATCAATTTTCAAATGAATGTAGTTGACAGCTTTTCACATATATAGATAAATTTGTGATGTTTTCTTGAATATATTGATGTATAGTTGGTCGTTTGTTGCACATGTAAAAATGCGAACAAGCATTTAATGTAAGGTGACCAGGTTTTAACATCGGTTGACACAATTGACATGGGGTTTCTTGATAAAAACTTTGGTCTGCATACAATACAGAGCAACAGAAAATTTCAAAACACAAGAGTAGATCGTAATACATTTTTTGAATTTTGATAAAGTACCATTTACAGATCACATGAGTAAATTCCTTTCAGTAGAATGCTGTTGTTATTCATAAGATCATCAAAGTTTTCACAGGAACTTGCTAAATTTTATTTCACACACAAAATTGCTTTCAAAGTTTAAACCCTCAACTGTCATTTTTCAGATGATTTCCGGTTCATGCTTTTTTAACTCTAGAAAGGAACACTTTCATTTACAGCATTAGTTCCTTCGACAGGGCATTTTGCAATGTTTTTTCAGTATAATATTGTATGAAATATGTTTTATACAAAATGATGAGTTGTTAGTGGGGGTATTTACAGTGCAAAACAAAAATTATCGCTTGTTTTATCGCTTGCCCAATTTAGTGGTCGATACAATACCTCTAGTTACACAACACCGCCTTAGGACACATACTCAATCACGTCGCAATGGATACGTTTTAGGAGAGCGAGACAGATTGCTGTATGTAGAGAGTGAAAAGTAACAAAAGTAATGATGAAAATAATAAATTCGCCACCATGTGTCCAAAGAGCGGTAACTTCAAAGAAGTCGAAATTTCCATTTATACGTATGATGTTTATACACTAAAAACCCTTGTATTGATCACTTCCGTATTTTTCTTCAACAACACTAAAACAAAATATGTGGAGTTTGTGTCAAATCATTTGTAAGCAAGTTCCCCTTGTTGTATTCATAGTTCTTGTGATAATGACTGATACTTTTGAATGCAAAGCTAGCGGAAACGTGCTGTGTGAAGAAGACGAGTTCCAGGAAATAAGGTGACTTTCTATAATATTTTGAACAGTGGCGGATTCCAGCTTTTGATCACAGGTGGTCTTACTGAAAATTGGAAAGAAAATTTTATTTTTAATCAAAAAGAGAAAACTAAACTTTTCATTAAGTAAGTAAGTAAGTAAGTTTATTTAAATAAAATGAAAATATTAATAAGAATGAACAGAGATATAAGGTAATTTTATACTGAATTTTGATGAAAATATATGTATTCAAAAGAAATGAAGTGTGAAATCTAAAGGTTTATGCAAACCGCTGCAAGATTTCCAACATCAAGTATTATATTTTATATAGCATCAGAAAGAGTAAGAAGAGAAGTGTTACTACTACTAGAGAAATATGGATTCAATTCAGCAAAATTAAACAAAAAATCATTTTGAAAATATGAATGATTGTTTGATTCATAATAGTTTGTATTAAACTTGACCCTTTCAACTTCTTTTTGCACTGATGGACAAGCGAAATCAAATGCTGAATGATCAGTTTTTTCACGACAAAAAAACTTACAAGTTGCGCACGTTAATTGATTAGAAGCCATATCATAAGAACTACCATTGTGATTTTTAGAACAGTACCTACAAATAGGTTTTCTAGTACACTTTGATGCCTTGTGTCTATTCTATTCTTATAACTATTCAAATCAATGTAAACTACAAACTTATTTTTTTGAAAGAAATTGAAAATTTTACTGGACACTACAAAAACTAAAAGTTTACGATCTTGAGACCTTAACTTTTTAGAAAACAGAAATCTAAAAACCTCACCTTGTTCTTTCAAACTTTTAAGGCTAGGATTTTTAGAAAACATTGATTCTAAAATCTCTTCATCAGATATTTTACATGAAAAATTGAGACTTAGTTTAGGCAAAAACTTTCTAGCCGGATCAACTTTAAGCTTTTCAGTGGATAATTTTTCAGAAGCTCTCTGCATACTTTGAGAGTCACTAAACTTAAAGCAATACTTGTTTTTCATTTTTTTCACAGAACTAACTTGAACGTCTTTCAGCACTTTTGAAGACTTTTCAAAAACATTATCATCGGCATCAGATTTTGAAACGTAAAAACAAAAGTTGTTGACTGGCTTCTTTACAACATCAGCATAGGAAATTTTTTTTGGTAATACAGAAGCCTTTTCGGATTTCGCAGAAATTATTATTTTCTAAATTGTTAACTTTATTCAGTAAATCATCTAATTTTGATGATAGACTAGTAGTATCCCCATGTCCTTTATTATTACAAGAGTTTTCAGACAAATTTGGAGTAGAAGAAACGGTATCACAGGAATGAGATAATTTTAAACTTTTTTTCTTATCAAGGCAAGAGGTACATACATAATTAAAACCCAGAGGAAGATATTTGTCATAAAATTTATTGAAGCCTTTTTGGAGGCCAACACATAAATAACATAACCAGTTATCACATAATATGCATTGTATCATGTGCTCTGAACAATCATCGCCTTTATTGTTTTTCGATACGTCTCGAAGACAAGCTTTACACACCCACTCTTTCATTTTGAAAGAATATATGAAACAGAAAATTAAAGTATGATGAAGAGACACTGATACTTGAGGATTCAATCAACATGAGTTCATAAATCAGAGGCAACGAATATTTTTGAGATAAAATGTAAAGTTTAAGTCGGCCATTATAAAAAAGTAAAAGCGAGGGTTTTATTTGAAAATGAACAAAATAGAAAAGAAAATATTCTAAAAAAAAGCAGACGAAAAAATTGTTGTGTTGGAGTAAAAAAAGTTAATAAAAAAAAGTTAATTAAAAGGTAAGTATAAAATATTGCACATAAAATGTAAACAATTCTACATAAAAAGTATGAAAAATCGAGATTTCATAAAAACGAGGACACACTTATAAGACTTTTTCCAACATTTGCAATCATTGATAATAAAAATTTATTTAATTTAGACAAAAATTATGATGTGGGTAAATATTATTTATCAAATATTCTCAGTTCATAAAGTAAAGTTTGAATTTTAGTATTTAAACTTTCAAAAAAATTTAAGGGGTGTGTGGCTGAGACGGATAGGCCTCCCCTTGAATTCACAACTGATTTTGGAAACTATTTACAAGTTATACTTGTAGCAATTTTTACATAATTTGTAGTTTTTCATGTGCATTGTTCCGGTAAAAAGTATACGGTAAGGATTCCTGTGGAATAAGGGGAGTTCTAGTAAAAAGTTACACCCGTCCACTAGGATATTAACTGGTGTTCAATCTGAGCATATTTTGTATAAAACAGTCGAATATTAGAAGCAACAAACCAGAAGTTTCATTGCAAAGTGGAAGTGATACGATGGATGGAAATTAAAGAGACTCGCAAACATTTAAGAAAGCAGAAGTTTTTCCACAAGAAAAAATAAACTAAGGAACAAATTTTTATCTCTACAAAATCTTTTAGATATTTTATTTTATCAAAGAGAGTGATTGACAGAGTACCTGATAGAGCTAAAATCATTTCGAAGATAAAAAATAAGCAATGGCCAGAATACTTCGATAAATGTGGAGTTTGGAAGAATGGAGCAAGTCCAATTTCCTACTATTTGGAGAAAAAATAGTATATATGCGTAAATTTATAAAAAATGATTTTTTTTATACTAAATCTTCAAAAAATGGAAAAGTATGCTATGAGAAAATAGAGACTCAACCAAAACTTGAAGAGGTTATTGTCTTGCAACGATACTACACTTGCCTTAAGAACTGCGATACATACAAAAGAAGAGTTTCTTACTTGAAAAACAAAGAAAAAATGTCAATAAATAGCCCTATTTGAGTACATTGGTTCGTATCCGCAGTTGATGAATGCAAAAGTAAGGACTCCCATAAAAACTATAGAAAAAATAAGGGATAAATGCAAGGACTTGAAGCCTAAAAAACTGTATATATATATCTTCTAAAAGAAGATGAAGAACATAACCGTCCGATGAATGTGAAACAAGTTAGAAACCTTAAATATAAGACTAAAATAGGAAAAATTACTCCCCCTAAAAACTTTACAGACAATATATTATCTGTTCAGTTCAATTTATACTCGCAACGGGAGCCAACGATATATTTGAAAAGAAAAAATATTTTCGATTTTTTAAAGAATATTTTTCGATTCTTTGATTACAGTATTTTATATTGATTATTATTTGACAAATATATTAATTAATATCGTGCAAATTGCAAAAATATAGATAATAACTTTTGTAATATCGTATGAGGTATATCAAATCATACATTTTAGCTTATGCTGAAATTTTTATTATATAATATGGAAGTGTATCTTGGTTCTCAGCCAGAAAGAAAATATAAAGTAAGCATTAAACCAAGTGATGTAGTCAAAAGAAGCTCTCCAATATATAACACAGGTCGAAACATAACAGCGGGCAACTGTTTCACAGATTTTAAATTGGTTAATTTTTTAATTTAAAAAGTTATCTTATGTTGGAATTATAAAAAAAAGAATAAAGATGAAATTCAGAATTTGTTGCAAGAAAAAAAACGCGAAGAATTTTTTTGATTTCATCAAAACTGTTCAATGGTTTCATATGTACCAAAAAATATATAAATGTTATTTTGGTTTTAAGTTTGCATAATGATGATGAAATTGATGAGGACTATAAAGAAATAAGCCCGAAGTTATTACGTTTCATAATAGAACAAAATCGTGTGTAGATGTCGTAAACAAGATGTGTGAAAGTTATAATGGTGCTAGAAACACAAAAAGATGGCCAATGATTATTTTTTCAATTTTGAATATAAGTCGAATAAATGCTCAAATATTGAACATGCTTAATGGTATAAAATATCCTTGTAGAAAAAAGGTTTTGAAAACATTATCTGACAAGTTAGTCGAAGAGCACTTGAAAAGAAGTGAATACACAAAAGGAATACCTTTGAATTTACAACAAAAACTACAACTTATTAGTAACTCACTAGCATCAAATTCTGGAAATGCGATTGAAGATTCCCATGTAAGTTCGCAGTCTAATAAGCGAAAAAGATGTTTGCCATGTACCAATTCAAAAAAAGCAAGACTGACAAAATATTATTGTTCTATTTGTAAAGTGCATTTGTGTTTGGAGCACGCCAAAGTCGTTTGTGAAACATGCTTGGTACAAAAAGCAATATAAATGTCCTTTTTTCATGTTATATTTTATCAATAAGTTTAGTATTAATTATTTTATTTATAACTATATCCTAAATTTTAACTAATCGCATTTAAAATATATTGTCTTTTGGTTGAGTCGCCACGCCAGCTTTTTCTAATGTTATGACTAACTACTTTTATGCCAAGCCTATCCGCATATTATTCTACCAAAATGCAAATGCTTAATTAGTAAAATATCAAAATTACATTATAAACTGATCATATACGCATTGGAATAAAAATATGACCAGCGAGCCCTTAACTTTTTTGTGTAAAATATCGAGATTTTGAAAGCCCCTAAAGCACACACATATCATTTTTGATACAAAAACAAGGAAATTTTGGACATTATTAATTTATTTTGATTAATACATCTTTTAACACGTTTATATTTTATTTAAAATCAATGCATTGTTGAACTGTTGTAAAACATTATCTAAAAGATATATGTACCTCTTAGATACATTGTGACAAATCATGTTACAACTACTATTGCGCCTATTGGAGGGTTAGAACTCTGAATTCTAGCATGTTTACCGTTGTCCGTATTCATCAACAAATGGAATCCAAGATACCGGTAAATGTCTTCTTTTGAGAACTTATCATTATAATTTTACTTTTATTTTTAACGTTTTCATTTGTCCAAAACAAAATGTGATGTATAATTTCTCCAAAACAATAGTTGAAAAAAGTTTTTTTATCATTAAAAAGGCTTTCTAAGATTTTCTGCACATTAGGTTTGTTAATATGATTTCCTACATTTTTTCTAAAAAAAACTTCTGGTGGAGTCTTTACCGGTGCCCAATTTTTCAAAGCATCATCAGGTATAAGCAGGTTTTGAGAACGTACGCTGGTGTATGTACTTGTAGAAGGATCGTAGTTAATAGAAAGACGTATAGATTATAGAGGACATAACGATGAAAACAGTAGAAATATGAATTTTTATAGAAATGAAAGGACTATGAAAGCTTAGCAAGCGTTCATATAAAATAACTCAAATAATTCATGTGATTGATTCGTTTTAATAGCCAAGTAATAAAGTAGTTGTGGCACAAGTTAGACAAGTCAAAAGCAGTTTTGACAGCTTTCTTCATTTTTCTCTTTCTCATATTCACCATAAGCACAAATTCGATATAGCACAGATGTCTGAAATTCTTTTATTTCAAACTGTGTTCAAATACGATCAAATCAATATACGCACAAATCACTATAAGCACGGATTTTGTAATAAAAATTTATCTTCGATAATAAAAAGTGAAAAGTTGTAGAGTTGTACGATTTACTTCCTATATTTTCCATATTGTTTGTTTTACATAAGAGCTTATATCGAATGTGGACTGTATATATATGAGAGCAAAAATCGAATAAGGGTGACTTTTTAACGAAATCCCCCGATATCCACCTCAAAAGTGTATTTTTTGTTAAAACATATATTAAGTGGTTTTTTTAAGCCAAACACCTGTTATACATCGACATTTTTTTAAACATCAATTCATTTCAATGAATTTTTAGTGGAATCCCCCATAATTTACCGGAATCCACCTAAATAGTAATTTTTAGTAATATCAATTAATTTTTTAACAAGTATACTACATCAAAATCAATTCACATACAGTGCACCCTCGATATACCGCCACTATAGGGGTTATCATCAATTGGCGGTATAACGGGGGTGGCGGTATATCGGGGGTATCGAAAATCTAGCTATCTTATTATTTGCTTTGAGTAGTATTGTAAAGTACGGCATTTAATTAAAGTAAG
This sequence comes from Nectonema munidae, assembly GCA_030549495.1. Classification (NCBI taxonomy): domain Eukaryota; kingdom Metazoa; phylum Nematomorpha; class Nectonematoida; family Nectonematidae; genus Nectonema; species Nectonema munidae. The sequence goes on along the minus strand of JAUIRK010000168.1, from coordinate 703,605 downwards.
AAATCCAAAAATTTATTTAAATTTATTTATTTTTTGAAGTTAAAATCGAGCATTGCTTTTTCTTTACACTTGTAGTTCAAAACCTCATTTGAGCGTTTTTCTTATTATAATATCACTTTCTACATTTGTTACTAGTAGCCAGAAATATTTTCTTGTGTAAATTTCCTTTATCAACAGTAACTAAAAATGCCTAATGAGTACAAAAGTGTCACTCAGGGCCGGTTTTTAGCCGATTTGACCAAATTGGGCACCGCGTCTGAAGGGCCCCGCATTTACTATGATCGGAACAGTTGAAATTAATGCAAAATACGAAATTTACAAAATGAGATATTACAACGCAATATCTGAGCAAAGAGCGTGTTATTGCTAATGATATTTGCATACTAGTTGCTCTATACGAGACCTATTTACCCTGCTAATTTCGTCTGGATCAATTGGTTTTGAAGTGAGATATCAAATTTTAAACCTAATTCATTTTTGATTCTAATGCAAATTTGGCGAAAGGTAACTAATAGCGAACATAATAGTACACATTCTGAGTAAACAAACACACCCGCCTCCATGTGACGATCATATGAATGCCTCTATGCGACGATTATATGAATGAACACAACTCGATCTTGTGCTATCGACATACAGGTAATTTCATCTCACTTTAAATTTTTATTGCAACATTAAGAATAAGTTAAATAAAAGATTTAACTCCAAGTACATCCTCGACCCTTCTAGTTTTATTACCCAACTACAAATGTCCAAATCTGCATAGACTCGATCTAAATAAGGTACCTAATTACTAGTGGTGGCATAGATCACCCAGAGATTGCTCAAGGTCTGTACCGAATAGCTACAGGTAATCATGTTTGTTTTTATATTTAGTAATTTTTAAATTTTTTTTTCCGCTAAAAGCAAAATGGCGTTAGCTATTTAAAGTTATTTTATTCTGCTTTTTTGAAATATATTGTCATAAGTTTTTTACTGAACTGTTTCATTGAATATTTTATAACAATTTGTCTAAGTTTCATCAGAATATGTTTTTTTTTAATATTTTTAATTTTGTCTTGTTTAAATAAATGAACAATTTAGAATCTTATAACTGTTCACAATTACAAACAATGTCTTCATCGTCTTGTCAACTTAAATATTTTAAAATTTATATCACCAAAAAATATTCTTTTAAAAATGTTAATTTCTTGTGATAGGTTTATTTCTTTACTAATTCTTCTGTTTTGTTACTTTTTTAGATCTTCCGTTTTCTAGATACAAAAGTTAAATAAAGAGGCACTACATCATGACAAGCACAAGCAGAAATCGAGATAAAGGGCGTAAATATTTATGTGGTAACAAGAAACGAGCATTGGCCAAGGCAAAGGCAGCAGAAAATAAAAAGCATAGAGGTGCCTTAAAAAAGTTCCTTATCACGCCATCTTTGAAGCGCGCTCGGTTTGAAGATGAGAGAATCATCAATTATTTGCAGAATGAGGATAAAACCATGGATCAAATTTCAGATAATCAATACAATGATGAAAAAGATAACACACTAGAAGAAGTGGGCCCAGCCTCACCATCTGTGACTGAAATTGAAGATCTCGGTTCATTGGAAGACAGTCCCAAACCAGAAAGTTCATTCATGGCTGCAAACAAACAACTTCAACAAGAATCCATAAACAAAAATGTAACTATCATGAACGATGATCCAGCATATTGGCCTGCTAATATAAATAACAATGAAAGGGATTATTTAACAATGAAAGATGCCCCTAATATTCCTGGTAACAGCTTTCCAAAAAATGAAAAGGGCTTGTGTTTTTCAAAGTTTCACTGTAAGAGACGACTTCTGAATGGAGAGAGTATTGAAAGACCTTGGATTATATACTCTAGTTCCTCTGATAAAATTTATTGCTTTTATTGCAAACTTTTTGTAAGGAATACAACCATGGCATTAGCAACAAGTGGGTTCAATGACTGGTCTAATATTCACACAAGGCTATGTGAGCATGAAAAGTCAAAGAACCATATGGAGGCCACGTGGAGTTTTTGGGAGTTAAATCAACGGCTATGTAGTGAAAAGACAATTGACAAAGAGCAAGAAAAAACATCAATGACCATGCAAAGTACTGGCAGAAGGTATTCCAAAGATTAGTAGCTATAGTGCAGTTTCTTGCTGAGAGAAATTTAGCGATTAGAGGAACAGAAGAAAATGTTTTCAATGAGACTGTCCAAAATGGAAACCTTTTAGGTCTTGTGAAGTTGATTGGAAAGTTTGACCCTGTTCTAGACACACATCTGCAAAAAATCAAAACACATGAAGTTCATAATCATTATTTGGGAAAAGATACCCAGAATGAACTTCTATATATCATGGCTACAGCAGCTTTGAATGAGATACTGACACGTATAAAAGCAGCTAAGCATTATGCCATTATTTTAGACTGCACACCTGATATAAGTCATCAAGAACAAATGTCTCTAACAATCAGATATGTGTCTGATGGTAACTTGGCTCCTTTTGGTGTGCATGAACATTTCATAAAGTTTATCGAAGTGGAAAGTAGTAAAGGAGAAAACTTATGTAAAACACTATTAAACGCATTAAAGGAATTGAATTTAGAAGTGCAGGACATTCGAGGCCAAGGCTATGACAACGGTAGCAACATGAAAGGTCACACGTCTGGAGTACAAGCCGGACTGTTGAAGGAAAATTCAAGAGCATTTTTTGTACCATGTGCATGCCACAATTTTAACCTTTTACTCGGAGATGTAGCTAAGTGTTGTCCAGATGCTAATACGTTTTTTGGGATCTTGCAAGCCATCTATGTTTTGTTCTCAGCATCAACTAGAAGATGGGCAATTTTGAAAAAACATGTAACTATGTTAACAGTGAAACCCTTAAGCAATACAAGGTAGGAGTGTCGTATTGATAGCGTTAAAGCTATTCGTTATCAGGTTGGAGAAGTATATGATGCACTTGTTGAAGTAGCAGAGACAGCAGATCAGCCCAAGATAAAAGCAGAAGCCGAATCATTAGCCAACCAGCTAAAAAACTACAAATTTCTAGTTTCTTTGGTATTTTGGTATGATGTACTTTTTAAAGTTAACTACGTGAGCAAGGAATTACAAGGTGAAAAAAGGACATTAATGAAGGAATGGAATCATATGAACAACTCTTGTCATGGCTGAAAAATTATAGGGAGGAAGGCTTTAATGGTGTTTTAGTAAGTGCAAATGAATTAGCTGAAGTTGTTGAGTTGCCATTTGAGTTTAGAAAATTTCAAGAAAAAGAATTACGAAGAAGGAAAAGAATGTTTTTATATAAAGCAGAAGATCAAGCTATAGACGATCCAAGAGAAGCATACAGAATTCAGTGCTTCACCTTAGTGCTAGATCAAGCTATTCAGTCATTGGAAAGCAGATTTCAACAACTCAAAAATCATGTCAAGTTATTTGGATTTGTAAATAACTTTCAAAATATACAGAAGTCGGAAATGAGAAAGCATGCATTAAACCTTGATGCAGCTTTAACACTCACCAAAATGAAACAGGACGCTGATGGAAAAGTTGTTACTGAAAAAAGTAAAGACATTGATGGGTATTTGTTGGCTGAAGAACTTGAAGCTCTGAAAACTTTCCTTCCCTCTACAATTAAGCCTTATGCGTTGTTTGAACATCTGATAGAAAATAATAGATTTACAGCATTTCCTAATGTTTTCATTGTGTTAAGGATTTATTTAACAATGCCAATATCAGTCGCCTCAGGGGAAAGAGGTTTTTCAAAGCTGAAGCTAATTAAAACATACTTGAGGTCTACGATCTCACAAGAAAGACATATATATATGCGTTATAAAATTTGCTATATAGAGGAGGGGGCCCCACCATCAAGTTTCTAATCGGGCCCCGCAACACTTGGCACCGGCCCTGGTGTCACTAAAACATAAATAGAAGGAAAATTATGGCAAAGGCTATTATTTTTGAATAAATAAAAGTAAATATTATTATAGTTAATTTGAGAGCAATACATGATATAAAATCGGGGCTAAATTTGATGAAAAAAAGTATATCCGTTCTGTAAATAAATATGGCGGACGGCAGACAACAGTGGCGTTATATTGGGGGAGTTATAAAAGAGAGAAATTTGATCTATATAATTTTATGGCATTAAGCGGGAGGCGTTTGTGCGAGGGATCAAACAACTCATTAAATTAATCACTGCTAAAATTCCATCAACAACGCATGGCGTTAAATCGAGGGTTATTTCAATGAAGTAAAGTGTGCTTGTTCTATCAATGTTATTGGCGGATGGCGGATAGCGAGGGACGTTAAATCGGGGGAATTATAATGGAGAGAAATCGGGTCTACCTAATTGTAAAGTGGTATGCGGGGTTGGCGGTAAATCAGGGTGGCGGTAAAGCGAGGGAGCAGTGTATTTAAAAAATATATCGATGTAAAACAGGTTATTGACTTTCAAGAAACCAAATGATGCTAGTTTTTACAAAAAAAAATTACACTATTTAGGTGGATTCCGATAAAAATCACACCCGTCGAATAATATTTAGATATCAGTTGTCAAATTTGCTTTGTCTACAATGTTTAGTGCCCTTTAATCGAATCTCCTAAAACAGACTTAGATCTTTTCAGAATCTGTTATTTCAATTTTATTGTTAGAACATCATCATAAGTAACAACTTATCCCACTCACATCAACAGAACAACTTGGCGTATATCAAGTTCGGCAAATACGATATCTACAGAAATTTGATGAATTTTAGAAAAAAAGCGTACTAATCAATTATCTTCAAAAAATTATGGAGAGATTACTTTTTCCAAATAAAATATAATTTTTTACTAAAAGCATATAAAATTTAATATTGTATATAGATTTATAATAAAAGACAAACGTAAAATTACAAAAAATTCAAAAACTTATTTTTCCTTATATTATTTTAAATACTATTTTGAAAACTTTAAAGGTTTTCAATTATAATAACTATTTTCTAAACATGACTATGTACTAGAAAAATGAAAACGCCAACTGTTTTATGTGTAAACTTCTTATATTTTCCAAGTATAGCTATTTTAAAATTAGGTCAAATTTAAAGGGTTTGGTGGTTTTTTCCACTCAAAAACTTTAAAATCACAAAATATTATTGTGTTGGAAGTGAAATATGTCTCTTAGAAATGCCCTTGTCGTAAAGAGATAGAAAACTGAAGAAATAGTAAACTATTTTTTCCATTTCTTTTTGAATTTTTTGTTTTATTGTAGTAAAGTTTTGTTTGGTTTTGATGAAAACAAAAATTTCCCTAATGAAAAAACTTTGCTCTTGATAGACGTCAAAAATATTGATTCGGCATGAACGTGTCTCATAGGTACAGAAAATACAACAAAATAAACAAAAAAAAATTTATGTTCTTTCCCATACCAAACCTACTCTAAAAAATATGTCAAGTTTGGGGGGTTCAGCTTAATTTTTTTAAGAAAAAAATGGAAATTTAGTTTTAAAAAGTAATGGAAATGTTGATCCGGCATGAACGCGTCTTATGTGTACAGAAAAAACAACTAAACAATCAAAAGCCCATTTCACCAGTTTCACTTGATGGGCTTTAAAAAATGGATACTAACACTTCAAACACAAAGGACTCTTATGTCCCTCTTCCTCACCAAACTTTAATGCAGTAAAACGAAATTTCAAGTGTGAGGTTTTTTAGTAATTAAGAAAAATGCATATTTACAAATTAGGCCTAAAAAGCAATAAATAAAAAAATAGTACCCAATTCAAAGACCAACTTATTTATTCTTTTTAAATGTGACTTGCAAAAATGGCAAATGACCCAATATGTCAAAGGAATATATCAAAGAGCGTATAAGCCCCCTTGATGGTTCAGAAGGCTGCATGAGGCCTTAAGACCGCAGGTTCACGTTACATGTTCTAGCACGTTTAAAAAATTGCTTTAAAGTTATCCTAAATATTTACTTACCTATATATCCTGTTTGTATGCTTTTTTAGCTAAATGTTATAAATTTTATTTATAATTATCCTTATTTTATTTTATGAGAGGCTAGATTACAAGATGTGATGTAATTCTTTCTTGTTTGTTCCTCTGAAGAATTCAAAGCTTTGTGCACAGCTTATTCTCAAGAGAACTAAAATAAGTGTGCTCGTATGGGTTTGTATTTTTCCGTTAGGATTGTAACTATCTATAACAATATTTTATTTATTTAATTTTAAGTAATTATTAATATCCGTAAGAAATTGTGTTTAAGTAGCTGCACTAGCAGGGGTTTCAAACATACTGCTGCGAGATCATTTCATTCTACCTATCCAAAGGATTTATTCATTGTGTAGTAAGATTTTAAGTTAAAACATTTTTAAAATATAAATTTTCTTAGTATATTTATAATGTGATTCTCACTTTTATACAAAAGAATGAGTTTTATCAACTCATTCCTTTTTTATTTTCCTGAGAACCTTGATAATATTCATGAAGAACTTCAAGCACGAGTAAAAGAAATGAAATGTGAAAGTTTCTGGAAGTATAGTTAAGTTATATAAACATTTTATCAACTTTATTGCAATAAATAACAGAAATTCATTTTTTGCTGCAAAAAAAAATCTATTTAATAGATCAAGCATATGTGAACTGTTTTTTTCCAAAAAAAATGGATATTACGAAAATAAAATATGTACAAAGATTAACAGATAATAACGAAAATAGGCAAAAATCAAGCCATTAAAGAAATTTTAGTTTGAGTGTGCCATACTTATAAATTGTTTATTTTTTTAGAAATATTTAGTAATATAGGTTTGATCACAGGTCAAAAGTGCGATGAAAAGTGCAAGAGAAACTCAACAATTTACCAAAAATAGTGATGAAAATTAGGAGAAAATAGAACAATAATTTAAAACATATAAGAAAAATGAAAACAAATAAAATAGAGATATTTAAATTACTTTCAAAGAATATGTTTATTATTATTAAAAAATGTGTAAGAGCGAAAATAAAAGAAGAATACCTATGCACCAAAAAAAGCCACCAAGCATAGCTAAAGGATAAAATTTTGGAGAACCAAGAATAAGATGCATGATGATGCCCATAACCATGATTGGAGAACTGTACAACCATATGAAGAAAAAACCTATCGCAAAAACGAGTTAATAATTATGCTTACACATATTAGACAATTATAAAACCGATAAGGATTCCCCTAGTGGAAATTAATGTACTGAGGAGTTAAACTATTAAATTTCAAAAATTCATATTTGAAAAAAAAAAAAACTATATATACTTTAAGAAATGAATTGAAGACACTTTGTATTTTGTTTATATAACGACTAACTCTCCTGCATATTTTGCTATTCGGACTCCTCTCACAAAAATTGCTTCGTATTAGTTTTGATCAATGAGGACTATTTTTATAAAAAATTGTTGATTATATCGAAGTCGGCAGAGTTTAGTGAAATCGAGCTGAATCAAGTTATTAATTAATGCGTTGGACTTGGGGCCTGCAGTACAGTGCTAAGCAAAAAATTTATTGGGGAAAGAGTTTAAGAGGTAGAAATTATTTAGGAGTATTATAAAAAACAATATATCATAGGCATTCTAACCTCTTCACCCAGCATCATTTATGAAGCCTGGTAATTTAAGCTGAATAATATATAGAACGTTGGTTATGGAGGCGAAATGTACAAAATGCACACTCTAATCCAGTGTATTAGTATTGTTTATGGTACAGGATTTTTAGCTGCTTCCAGATTATGTGAATCAGCGTTTATTCAAGCTCTTTAAATTTGTTTGTGTTCCAAGATGATTTGATATTTTAGGATTTTTAAGTAAATTAAGAACAATAGATCTGGTAAAATCTGATTGATCTATTGTCGCACATGAAGCCCTATGAATTTTCCATGCAGCTACTCCTCGCATAACCTTAGCAGGACGGAACTTTTTAGAGCAACACTAAGGACGGTTAATGGGAGTTTTACTCCAATTTTTAAAAAAAGTATATTTCTTTTTTTTAATAAAGCTTTAGCATATCAAAGTCCTTTTAAGAATGTTTTTGTTCAGTTTGATATGTTTCCATGTTTTTTATACGAAAAAAATCAAAAAACTTATTTTAAAATTAACGCCATCTATAATAAAAAAGAGTTTGTTTTAGTTAACGTCATCTATAATAAAAATAAAAATTGCATTCGAACTTCCATAACGTTTACACTTATTAGATATACATATCTAAGAAAAAATTTTAAATTCATCTATTATATTATTTGTTAAATTATTTCAACAAACGCTACTTCATATGCAAAAAAGGCATATTAATCATAGATTAATATTTAGTTTTTTTCAAATATATATATAAAAAAATGAACTAACATTCAAGTTTATATTCACAATCTATGGTTCAAAATAAAACCATTCAAGTCACACTATATAATGTGATCTAGTTCGATGGATATGACGAAGAGCACGTATTCTGTACACATACACAAAATTTAGGTGGCATGATGATTCTCTTGTGATAGATATTATAAACTTTTCGTAATCCCTTCGCACAGAAATCTAAGTATTTATCCACACATAACAAATGATTTACAATTTGTGCGTATCTTTCACATACTTTATTGTTTATGTGTATGATTTTGTGGTATCTACCACATACTTTATTGTTTATGTGTATGATAGATGTACTTCTTACTCTGTAATTTTATTTATATGAGTGAGGTTCATGTTACTGAATGTAATCAATACCCTTGAACCATAGATTATTCCGCGCTTATTCTTTATAAGGCAGTACACTTTCATCTGTATCATTTCTTGGATTCATTTCATATCTTTGAAAAACTACCGTCTTTGCACATATAATCTATCCTTTACATCTTCTTGAGTTGGACGTTGTTTATTTTATCTTTTCTAAATCACCTTATCTTCAACTACTCTTTTCAATTTTATTGTTGTTCCTTCGTTCTGATTATTACTCTCTTCAATTTATGAGTTCTACAAACAGTGATTCTGAAAGTTTTGCTGGGGAAAGCGTTGCATCCGATGTTTACTCTTTGAGTGAATATGAAACGGTTTGTAGAAGCAGTAGTGAAAGTGATAGTGAAAGAGAAGGAGACGATCTTATAGCTCCCGATATGACAAAGTACTCATGGGAGCCTTATAGAGATACTCGTGGAAGGAGTCTTGGTGTCAATACTCGTAATATTGCCTCATTTTCACCTGGTCCCAAAGGAGATGCAAAAAATTTGACAAACTCATTAGATGTATTCTCCCTTTTTTTTACTCAAAGCCTGATACATCACATATACGAGTGTACTAAAGCTAAAATTGATGAAAATTACAGGTAACTTAATTTTTTATCTCTGTTTTCTCTAATTATAATTTTTTTAGTTTGAGCCAACCTTTTTTTGAAAGTTTGCGTTATTGCGCTCTCAAATTTTCGATAGAAGATATGCTTGCCTATTTTGGATGTATTTTTCACATTGGGCAGTCCAAAAATCAACAAATTGATCTAAAATATTTATTTTCTGACAAAAATGGAGAGCCTTTTTTGAAAGCTGCCATAAGCAGACATGTTTATATTCATAAACTATTTCATACGCTTTGACTTGAAAAAAGATAGGAATCCATTAGACAAATTGAGTCCAATTAGATACCTACATGATGAGATCGTTAGTAGTTGTGTCAAGTATTGGTGCCCAACAGATTATATAACAATTGATGAACAGTTAGTCAAGTATCGGGGAAGATCTCCAATAAAAGTGTATGATCCTTCAAAACCAGGAAGATACGGGATGAAGGTCTATCACTGTAATGATTCAAGAAGTTTTTATGTTTTGGCCAGTGAAGTGTATGTAACAGGTTTATCTGATAAAGAGTATTTCAAACCAGCAAACATAGTCAAAAGGTTAGTTGAAAAATCGAAAGTACCTAGTGGTTGTGGAGTTTATGTTGATCGGTTTTTTATGACACATACACTCTGTATATGGGCTAAATCTCAAAGGTTGACAATTTGTGGAACGGTCAGAAGTAATAGAAGGTTTGTTCCGTATTTATTACGTCCTGCACACTTGAAAGGTCTAAACCTTGTAGAAATGGAAAGTAAATTTTTATATACTGAATATGCTTCGCTGACTATATGCATTCCAGAAAAACATGCAAAAAAAAATTTCAAGCCTGTTTATATGATGTCCAGTCAGCATATTTCAAAGATAGACACACTAGGTAATAAAAAAAAGCCTGAAACAATTGTAGACTACAATAGTTATAAAGGCGATGTTGATACTTTCAACAGGATGGTTCGTAGTTTTACTTGTTACAGAGCCTCAAGAAGATGGCCTATGACTATTTTCACAAATTTTCTCGATATGGTAGCAAGTAATTGTTGGATTATAGTCAAAGCCAACATGCCTGATTTGTACCCAAGTACTTCCAGAGGTGGTAGAAAGTATTTTATTAGAAATTTAGCGCTAAGTCTAACTGAAAAGTCAATGAGAATTAGGTGCGAGAACGCATCTACTCGCTTGATTACTAAGAATCTTCTCTCTTTTATGGGTTCACAAGAACGACTGAAATTGCTCCAACAACAACCCGAAGAGGATACTGTTTTGTTTCTAATTGTCATCCCAGAAAGAGGAACCAGAAAGTGTCAAAAATGTTCAAGATCTATTTGTAAAAATCACACTATACTCATTTGTCCTGAATGTCAGAATGTCTAAATTATTATTGACTTCATGCCTTATTCTTGCATTTTATATGATATATTTTTCGCAAATCTATTTTGTTTCGTGTAACTTCGTGGTTCTTGTAATTAAATTTGTGTACTTGAATATTTTTAGAACACTTTTAGAATGTAAATAAAGCTCACTTTTCAAATTTGAATTTTTTTACTTTATAATTTTTCAAAAAATAATAATAGTTTGTAACTTTTTTTGTAAAATGGTGATCTAGACAAAATGATTGATAAATACATTTCTATTTAGTAACTTTCATATACTTTTTTTGATGAAAAAAGGGTTCAAAAATTTCTGTTGACGTAACTCCCACTCCGTCCTGCGAAGAAACTTTATGATTTTTCAAAAAATAATAATAGTTTGTAACTTTTTTTGTAAAATAGTGATCTAGACAAAATAATTGAAAAATACATTTATATTTTTAAGTGACTTTCATATACTTTTTTTGATTCAAAAAGGGTTCAAAAATTTCTGTTGACGTAAAACTCCCACTCCGTCCTGCGAAGGTTATAATGAACAATTTAGGGATACATACCATTTTTTATAACTTATAGAAGAATGATATCCAAATAAGTTGATCTAGCATATATACTCCTCCCATTAACTGGTTATAGGAGTCGATTAAGTGGGGTTGCTTAACAGCGAATTAGGTGTGTCGTTGACATTTGAAAGGTACAAAGAAAAGGATCTATATTTTCAAAATTAGTTGCTAGTGTGAGATCTTTATTATTTTTCCATTTACAATACAAAACGTTGCCACCAGAATTACAAATAACGACCCCTTTCTACTTTTGCAATACATTTTTATCAGGCAGTGTACATTTTAAAGATAGGTTTTCAATTCCAGTACCAGTTGTTAAGAGGCCTTTGTCTTTAAGATAACATAACAAGTTATAGGATGTAAAAAAGATGTTAAAGTAAATGTTGGATAACAAAGAGTTTTGCTCAATTTATCTCAATTATATATCTTTATATTATTTAAAAGATTTGTTTAGGCTGTGAGAAGACTTTTCATATTATTTTAAAAAGCTCACAAATTTTTCAACAGGGCAACTATTTTTTATTTTTTTAAACATATAATGTAGCGTATTAAATTTCTATTAATAAAAAAGTATATAGGGATTTTTTATATTTAAATTTTGATGTAATGTGACAAAATCTAATGATTTTCATATACTTTCGATGCAAAATTTGGTTCAAAAACGTAACAGTAATGAATGTATATTTTTTTAAATCACACTTATTTGGTCATGAAATTAATTAGGAAGGTTCTCTAAGTGCACATAACATATATTACTACATTTCAAGCTAAAATTAAATGACTCCTATACTTACTCAAGCATTTTCCAAAAGTTTAAATTCAGTGCTTTAAGTATTGTTTTGCTTTCATGCCTCAATTTTATAGTGTTCTAAACTAATTATTCCAACTATAGGAAAGTTATTTGAAATTTTCATTTTGAAAAAATCACTAGATTATTTGGTTTTCTGGTAGTCAGACAACTTTTTTGTTTGAAAGTATAACCCGAAATCAATTTCGCGTAACATTATTTTTTACGCTTCCAAACAAGTTTTAATATGGGCCTAATGAAAAATAAAGACTAGTTAAGACTTTTGCTATAGAGTGTAAAAGTTTTAATATGGGCCAAATAAAAATAACAAGTTGAAATTTTTTCTAGAGTGTAAAGTTTTAAAGTGGTCAAATGAAAAATAAAGACAAGTTAAGACTTTTGCTAGAGAGTGTAAAAGTTTTAATATGGGCCAAATAAAAACTAAAGACAAGTTGAAACTTTTGATAAAGAGTGTACATTTTAAATAAATGGTCTTAATATAGGGGTGTAAAAATATTATAACTAATTGCACAAATTACCATCTCCTGTATCAAATTTTTTTGCTACCAATAAATTAGTACCCAGAAAAATAACAGACAAAAAACAGCATATGTAACCAATAAGGTCACACGCTAACATTTTTAAAAATTTTAATATAATTCCATTTTATAAATAGATAAAAATAATTTTGTAAAATATTTAATTTGAAAAGTCAAAATTTCAAATATAAAAGGGTGTTGAGGAAAAATGCCCACATGTGCCCACCTATGCCCACTAATGCCCACCTTTATTTTCTTCATGGTAAAAAATAAAATTTTCAATAATAAAATGAAAAAAAGTGCATAAAGTATTTTTTTCAAGTTTTAAAATATTTTTGAGTAGTTTCTTAATTTTTATTTGATATTAACAAATTTTTTGAATTATTTTTCATTATTCTCGAAAAAACTAATTATCCATTCAATCCACAATTTAAATTTTAAAAATCCAATAGATTTAAATAATTGTTTTAAAGATTTAGTAAGCTTAATATTTTTTGTTTAAATTATATCTATTAATTGTATTAAATTATATTATACTATAAAAGATTGAGACATTTAAGATCTGTATAAAACAATAAAAAGTAATTTTTTGATAAATCATAAATACTATTTGCTCAGTATGTGATGATTAAAAATTGTAGATACCAACCAAGAAATGAAATATCTTCAAAAATCTATAAAGCTGATTTAAAGCCATTATCAACGCCTCTAGATAGAAACTGTTCGTTTAACGCTGCCTTACTCATCTTATTTGGAAATAAAAAAATCCATAGTAGAGACCCAGGTATGGAAAAAGTTTCCCCAACTTAAACGCACTGCGTGCCCTCCATCCTGCTTCCTTTGCTTGTCCGACGAAGAGATATGGGGTAGAGTAAATAGAAGAAGGAATTATCAAACTTTGTGTTTAAAATTCTTGGTGTTCAGTTTTAGCAATTAAAGCAGTTGTTAGTGTTTTTTGAAGATCAATTAAGGGTTTTAACTTTTCACCCAAACTCAAATAAACTCCAATAATTTTTTGCAAAAAACAATTCAAAAATTTAAATAAAATCGTTTGTTCTTCATTTTACATTTATATATGGTCTTATATTTTTCTATTTATTTTATAAAAAGATCATCTAAAAACGGCTGCTCGCTCATTCATGGTAATGTCCTAGTTAGACTTGGTTTTTTCTTGTTTGCAATGAGATATATTTTCTTTGATTTAATTTAATGTATTATATAATAGTTATACTATTTTCTTATAATGTTTTATGTATTCATTTTATAATAATGGTATACATAAAAAATTCAGAGAGATGTACAGTTTGTTCTTCAAATTTTATTCTAGGCTCCATTTTTGCTTGACTTGTCAAGTTATCTTTACTTCGAATGCTTACATTTCGGATAATTTTATACTTGATGAATGATCCAAAGAATTTTATTCAAAGTTTTTTTTTTGTGTTAAAAATCTTCGATTGTTATCTTATTATTACACTCATGTTTTGAATCGCAGATTTTTGTATATTGTTCAATTTTTAGTACAAAATTTTGATTTGTCTTGACTTTTATGTTCTGTTTTATAAGCGGTTATACTTATAGAATTATATAAAAGTTTTGAAAAAAATACTTCCCTATTATCAGAAAAAATATTCGAGTATTATCAAATCCCTCCCTGGGTTTCTTAACCAGGAAATTAATTCTATGTTCGTCAAAAGAATCGCTTTAAAGCCTAAACGACCAAAATTTTATGATAGAATAGAAGTCTGAAATTATATGGTAAATTCTCTTTAAATTTTTTTAACTCAAATCATAATACTTTATTTAAGGTTGAAGCAAACAGAAAAGATCCATTGAATAATCGGGTGGAATTTTCATCTATTCCTATTTGAATTGATGTTTGGATGTGAATTTACCTTATTATAAAATGTTACAGTAATAACTGAAAATTGATATCATTTCCTCTTTTTCCTCCTCGTTCATGTATTTATTATATATTGCAGAAGACTCAGAAATGAAATTCTTGGGAGGTATACAAGATTTTTTAATATAGGTGTAATATTTTCTTATTTTTCTCAATAAAATTTTTCTATTTTTAAAAACTACTGTCTTCATGATTTTTACTTTGTAACTCATTGAAACTAAATTTTGAAAGTGTATCATTTAACTTTTTATGCTTTTATATAGACAAAGTTAATAGTTCTTTTTTGACAATTTAACAAGCTGGTTCTCTCTTATTACATGATGATTTATTTTATCAAACAAAAATTGATAGTTATTTTGATAATATATAAATATGTATATCAAATTAAAAAATAAATCTTTTATGTGCCTAAAAAAATTAATAAATAAATTTTAAAGCTTTAAAAAAAGGATTGTATGGAGTAGTACTTTTAACAGAAGAGTAAGACTAACAGATACTGTACTCGACAAATGTAAATTGCAAGTGAACTTTTATTTTTGTAATTTTATACCTTATAATTTTATCATTTATTTCAGTTTAATATAAAAATAATTTTACTTTCTCTATATTTAGGATAATGATATACTTTTGTGATCAGTGCAGAAAAGTGATACTGTTGTCTATAGTGATTTGTAGTATTTGTAAGAAGAAATTTCATTCTGCTTGTCAGAAATTGACCGAAGAACAGAACAAAATTTTCATTTAACTTGAATTTATTTGTTTTCTATGTAATCTAAATAATTCTGAATACAATTTCGAATCTTCTCTGAAGAGATTGAGCTTGATAAGATCTTTAGAAAATAATGAGAAATACTTTTTGAGAGAATCAGTTTTTTTAAGAAATGACACAATACCTTTGCATGAAAAGTACGGAAATATACTCTTATGAACATTTACCAATCGATGAAATAGCTTCTAAAATTTATGAAACTAATTTGAAACCTTTAAAATCAACAGGGGATGGGAATTGTTTGTTTAATTCTCTTTCTCTTGTTCTAGTTGGAAGCGAAAAACTTTCAACAGAAATTAGATTGAAAACAGCCTTAGAAATTAATTTGAATAAAACATTTTATAATTTATGTGTCAAAAATTTAGGTATAGAGAAGGTTTCATGGGATTTAGAGGAAGAATGTGAAAAAATATGCTTGAAAAATTCTTATTGTTCTGCATTTGCGATTAAAGTAGCTTTGACTGTTATTGGAACTCAAATTAAATCAATTTATCCTCGAATAAACGGTAGCAAGGATTTAGTTTACAAAATATTAAATACAATTTTCCATCCAAGAATCAACCCGCGATTAACAGAAACAAGTATTTTAGCTTATCATGTGAATTTTATTAATATTTTATGGTCATCAACTTACTTTCCTACGGAAAACTCTGGCTATTTTTTCTGGAATCCAAATCATTTCGTGCCTTTAGTTATTTCAAATCATAATTATGACTTAGTCAATGAATCCGCAGAAAAACTAATAGAATTTTCTAAAAAGGAGGATGACATTTATTGGAATAATACTCAAAATATAGAAAATGGAAATACATGCCATGAAAAGGATCAAATTAGGAAAAATACATTATTAAATTTTTTATCATTCTCAGAAGTAACAAAACTACTAATCAATAGTATAGATATAGTACATAAAATTCC
This sequence comes from Nectonema munidae, assembly GCA_030549495.1. Lineage (NCBI taxonomy): Eukaryota > Metazoa > Nematomorpha > Nectonematoida > Nectonematidae > Nectonema > Nectonema munidae. Next base: position 687,430 of record JAUIRK010000168.1, on the reverse strand, counting down.
TGATAATCTTAAAAATAATGAGTATTTCATTTTATATATGGAAACAAAAAATAGAAGGAGAAACTTTCATGACAATTGTGGTGTTTGGTGTGGGAATTCGATAAAAAAATATTTTTTCTTTGAAAATATAGATAATTCATACACATTTTTAAAAAGAAATTCTTCGGGGACTTTTGGAAAAACAGTAAAAAACTAATTTCGACCTGTAGAAAAACAACCAGATTTGAAAGATTTGATCATTTTAAATCGATATTATACCTATTTGAAAATTGATAAAAATTACAAAAGAAGAGTGTCATGGTTTGAACAATTTCCAGGAAATCAAATTGAAATATCTAACAAATATCTTTATGAGTATCTTGGGGAGTACCCTGAACAAAAAATTTCTATACACGGTAACTCAAAAACCTATCATGAATATTTCAGAACACCTAATGCAACATTTGAAACAATAAGAGAAAAATTAAATCAAAACAAGAATGCAAAAAGTATTTTCATAGAATCAATAAAAGATGATGAATATTTTAGAAATATGAGAGTAATATATGATGTTAAAAAAACAATGAAAAATGATTTTTTTTTCAATACAAATGTTGCTGATGAATATCAACATATATTGAACGTGATAACTACGGGAGATAATTACATTAAATCGTTCACCCAAAATATTGGAAAAAACCCTTCTGTAATTTGTTATACAGAAACACAAATTTCTCATATGATTAATTGTGTTTATTATTCAAAGAGTTGTGTTTTAGGTATTGATAAAACATTCAATTTAGGATCTTGCTATGTGACTTGCACAGTGTATCAAGACAGAAATTTGTTCAAACGCTCAACTAAAAGAGCACCTATTTTGATGGGACCTGTTTTTTTACATTTTGATTCAAGCTTCAATACATTTTCGGTTTTTTTCTCACACTTATCTTTAGTACTTAACCATAATTTGAAAAGCAAGTTTCAACAGGAACAACTTTACATAGGATCTGATCAGGAACTTGCTATCGTTAAATCTATAAGATGTCATTTTCCTAATGTAAATATGTTGTTTTGTGTGAGACATCTTCAAGATAATATAAAAAGAACATTAAGAAAAAAACTGAGGCTAAAAGAAAAAAACTCTTTTATTAATAAAATATTTAGTACCAACGGCCTAACATCTTCGAATTCATTAAGTGAGTTTGATGAAAAGGTAAAATTAATAATTGAAAACTTTTACCAGAATACAAATCAAAATTTAAATTTCCTAAATAAATATTTTCCAATTATTAAAAAACATGTTGTGGAACCGTGCTTAAAAAATTCCCATTTACAGATAAACTGGAAAAATAACCATTCAGAATCGTTAAATCATATAATCAAAAATTTAGTGGATTGGAAACCTAACAAAATGTTTCAACTCACCCGCAAGTTATATGATCAAACACTTTTTCAAGAAAACCAAATAAAGTCCGCATTGCATGGACAAGGAGAATATAATTTAGTAGGCGATGGAATTAAATATCGAGTAAACTACATGCAGTGGATAAAATTATCGAATGAAGAAAGAGAAAAGAAATACAAGGATTTCATTAACGATTGGAAAACTAAATATGAAGCTAAATACACAACATTTGGTATATTTCAATATATTCATAATTTTTATCTAAATTATTCTGTAATTTTTTAGGATGAACCCATTATCAAAAAAGAAAGTTTAGACTTTGCTTTGTTCAGTTACATTGAAGATTAATTGAATGTTATATTATTTTAATAAAATTTTCTGATTTTTTTATTGTAAGTTTATCATGTTTTTGATTTACTAAACTAAGATATTCTAGCATTTTAGTATAAAAATCCAAATCAATATAAAGATTTAAGCAATTTTCTGTAAATACTCTAAATCAATACTTACTTGCGCTTGTCTTGAGATTTTTTTGAGTATTTATTCCGAAAAATCTGATGTTACAAACAAAGTAAAAATCACGAAGACAGTAGTTTTTAAAAATAGAAAAATTTTATTGAAAATAATAAAAAAATAATACACATATATAAAAAAATCTTGTATACCACCCAAGAATTCCATTTTTGAGTCTTTTGCAATATATAATAAATACATGAAAGAAGAGGAAAAAGAGGAAATAATATCAATTTTCAGTTATTACTGTAACATCTTATAATAAGGTAAATTCACATCCAAACATCAATTCAAATAGGAATAGATGAAAAATTCCACCCGATTATTCAATGCATCTTTTCTGTTTGCTTCAACCTTAAATAAAGTATTATGATTTGAGTTAAAAAAATTTTAAGAGAATTTACCGTATAATTTATGACTTTCTTTTGTAAAATTTTGGTCGTTTAAGCTTTAAAGCGATTCTTTTGACGAACTTAGAATTAATAAATACCTAGGCAGGGATTTGATAATACTCCAATATGTTTTCTGATAATGGGGAAGTATTTTTTCAAAACTTTTATATAATTCTATAAGTGTAACAGCTTGTAAAACAGAACATAAAAGAAGAGTCAAATCAACTGACCTAAAAATTAAACAATATAAAAAAAATCTGCGGTTCAAAACATGAGTGTAATAATACAAGCTTTACAATCGAAGATTTTTAACCCAAATAAACAAACTTTTATTAAAATTCTTTGGATCATTAATCAAGTATAAGATCACAAATGTAAACATTCGAAGTAAAAATAACTTTACAAGTCAAGCAAAAATGGAACCTAGAATAAAATTTGAAGAACAAACTGTACATCTCTCCGAATATTTTATGTGTACGATTATTATAAAATTAATACATAAATTGGGTGAAAAATTAAACCCCTTAATTGATCTTCAAAAACACTAACAACTGCTTTAATTGCTAAAACTGAACACCAAGAATTTTAAACACAAAGTTTGATAATTCCTTCTTCTATAGTTGGGGAAACTTTTTCCATACTTGGGTCCCTACTAAGGATTTTTTCATTTCCAAATAAGATGAGTAAGGCAGTGTTAAACGAACAGTTTCTATCTAGAGGCGTTGATAATGGCTTTAAGTCAGCTTTATAGATTTTTGAAGATATTTCATTTATTGGTTGTTATCTACAATTTTTAATCATCACATACAGAGCAAATAGTATCTATCATTTATCAAAAAAATTACTTTTTATTGTTTTATACAGATCTTAAATGTCTCAATCTTTTATAGTAAAATATAATTTAATACAATTAATAGATATAATTTAAACAAAATATATTAAGCTTACTAAATCTTTAAAACAATTATTTAAATCTACTGGTTTTTAAAATTTAAATTGAGGGGTCGTGGCAAAATGAGCTGACAGAAACAAAGTTAAATTGCCACGTAATAAAAAAAGATATGAACATGAAACTTGACATACATATAAATCTCGAGTTTCTTATTCAGAAAAATATCATCTTAATCTATAAAGTTATGTCAAAGACCTCATTCTGATGATGATAATGCAAAAATTTTATAATTGTGAACCATTTTTGTTACCTCGATAAGGATTGAAATGTCTATGCGAAAAAATTAAAGCAAAATTTTTTATTTTTCAAAGAAAAAAAATAAAATTAAACAAAATATAAATAAAAACTTTAAAAATTCTTAACAAGTAAATATATATAAATTTTATTATAAAATAACTTAAATTAACAAATCTAGAAAATGTTAGATTATTCCCAAATAAAAAAAATCGTGTTTATGCTAAAATGATTTTACAATATTTTTTGACATACTTCTCAATTATTTTTGAAAACTATTCTATTTAATTGTACAGCTTTGTTTTATATAATAAGTACACTAAAACCTGAAGATTAAAGGCAAGTAGAGATAACTTTAATTTTAATGTATTATTCTGTTATGTATAATATTTTCCAGAAAATAAATTAAAATGACTCGCCACTATTGAATATCCGCAGACTTTTACTGATTATTTTTTATATGTAAAACTAAGTCTTGTGTATTTGTCTAGATTTACTGAATGAAAGAAATTATATAAACACTATAATTTTGAGTTTCAGATTTCAATGGGGCTAAAAATGACTCTAAAAGGCTTATATATACTTTTTAAAAGAAAAATATAAAATTTTATATAATTTGCCTTTTTTTAATTCCAATCGTTTCGGTAAAGTTATATTTTAATTTGAAGTGAGATTTTGGTCAAAAATGACCCCAATTAAAAATATTTTTCCCTTTCTTTATATTTTTTTGTTTCTTCAATGCAGTTGACATAACTCATAATTATTGCACCTGAGATAAAAGCCTTTTATGTAACTAAATTTTTAATTTACATTAGGTTAAAATGCTAAAGAATGTCAAAAAATAGAATTTTCTTTTTGAATTAAATACAAGAAAATGAATTTAACTTAGCAAAGGTTATTGATATAAAAAAATAAGTTATTTTCATGCAATTTTCAAAATATTAACTAAAATTATTATTTTATTAAGGTTTTTTATTGGCGAAAACCTATCATTTTATAAAATTTAATTCAGAAGAGAATGGGAATTATTTAACTAATAGCTTTATTGCATTAAAAAACAGGAGAGGTATAAAGCACGATAAGGAGGTGCGTTAAAATAAATTATAGACTTATTTTGCGCCGTTAAACTGAGTGAAAAGTTTTAGAGATATTAAATTATCAAATGTTTAGAAAAATGAAAAAAAGTTTTGTCTTAGAAAAAAACAAACTGAAAGAATGAAAATTTCATTTAAATTTTATATCGGAACCTCAAAGAAATGTGACTTCATTAGTTCAAAGTGCGAAGTAGGAAATTTTCACCGAAAAATTCATTAAAAAAGATCAGTGCTTATATGCATGTCTGAAGCTACATGCTACTACACTGCCTATATTTTGAAATGGATACCATACGTTCTATATATCAAAAAAGTTTCAGTGAGAATTCTTATGAATATGGGTCATGACAAACACTGAAACTACAAGAGTTAGGCTATATTATTGAATGACCTCAAATGCTTGTACAGTCATCTGATTACGTTATGATGTACATATGTCATTCATCGAACTAAATTCACGTTCGCATTCAGCGAACAAGCATTTGAAATCTCGAAAGAGATACAATGGACATCACATCTTGTTTGAAAAATCGAGCCACAACCATCACTTCCGTGTCTCCATAAGTTACGAATTCTTCTTACTTTTTCGACCAATTTCTGGGATCTAATTGCACACAGTCATTCAACAACTTCGAGTCAAATCTGCAATTGAGATTGTCAATCCCAGCTTGGATGAACTGGTTGTGAAAGTTAAAAAGGGAAGATCCGGTTAAAGAGTTAAATTCAAAAACATCGAAGTCATTTATTGATACAAAGTAATAACCATTACAATTCTTAATCTTCAAAATTATGGTCTACAAGGTAACCATCGTGTCATGTCTAAAAATATTTATAAAATTATAACATTTGAATTAAAAGATTTTTATTTCTGCATCATTTAGTAACCGATACCGGTATAAGCTCCTTCACCACGTCAAGGTGATGCAGTTTGAAGGAGATAAGACATGCAACGAAATTTTTATAAGAGCGTAAAAAAAATTATAGAAATAGGTTAAATTAAAATTGTGAAATCAGAAATTTCGTCCAATTTATTTTATCATTTTTCACATTTTTTAAAAAATCTAAATTTGGAGAAAAATTGATGCAAATAGTCAATATACTGGAAATTTCAGAATAATAATTCATCATTTGAATTTCCAGAAATAAATTGTTAATGTAGAACATAGAAGGGAAAATGTTAGGTTGATTTTAACTCTAAACACATTTCAAAATAATATAGATCAAACTACATTACCTTAACCAATTTATACCCAGGACGAGGAGAGGATTTTCGAAATTCATATTAATTACAATAAAAAAAACTATCGTCTGCGTTTATTAAAGAAAAATTCGGGATACATGGGTTAGCTACTACAAGATAAGGAAACTGTTTATTTAATTCATTTTCAATATTCTTCCATGATAATAGAAAATATAGGAATTCAGGATATCTTTAGGATAAAATATTACAAAGTGTAAAAAAGTTTAATTCAAAAACATCGAGGTTATTAATTGATACAAAGTGATAAGTAATCATTACAATTCAAGAGTTATAATCTTAATCTTTGAAATTATGGTCTACAAGATAACCATTGTCATATCAGGAGTGCACATTCGGGGACGAGAGTGGCACAATTTGTTTTCAGGGGTATGGGGGAGGCGAAAATTGCCTTCGCCCCCTCCCCCAATAATTTCACAAGTAAAAGTACTTTAAAAAGCTTGCATATAAAAAATTTATGATCGCATTATAGGATGTAATGATCATTGAACACGACAATACATGAGGTAAGATGAGATGAAAAAGAGGATGAAAGATCGTATTCAGACTAGAATCATTCATCATGCGCAAGAGCCGTGAAATTTCTATCCAAGATATTTTCAAACGATATGAGAGCTTAATAATAATAACAATTCCTCGCTTCAATATGCACACGATGAGTAAACAATGTTTATCAGTGTCTCAACTGGTCTTATAATAAATTGGAGAGTCTCTAAGTGATTATATTTCACTTGTTCTTGAATATTATCAGTAAAAAGCGAATCTGTGATATACCTGAAATTATCAAAATTAATTTACTTTTTATTTTGTTTATTTGAATTTTTTAGTCTATCTTGTCAATTTTACTTTTTTTATATTTTCTTATTTTGTCAAAATGGCAAAACGACAAAGCATATAAGTAACATTTAACCCTATTAGTGCTGGACAAAATTTGTCTGCTCAAGTGCTGGTGGGGGGGGGGGGGGCGTAAAGTGACCCCCTATTTTTCTCAGATATTAATAAGTTTTTATAAATATTTTTAATCTTACATATATATTTCAACGATGCTGAATTCAGTGGTGATGTCCATTTTTTTTTTTATCAAAATCAATCTAACCTGTCAAAAAATTGATTTATATTTGACAGCTCATCTCCAAAAGGAACTTTTTATTTAAATAATCATATAAAGTTTTTTACGCATGTATACCAATTTTCAAATATGCTAAATTCAGTGGTGATATTCATTTATTATGAAAATCAACAAAACCTGTCAAAAAATTAATCTAAATGTGACAGCCATCTCAAAAAGGAACTTTTTATCTAGATAAGTATATAAAGTTTTTACACATGTATATCCATTTTCAAATATGCTGAATTCAGAGGTGATATTCATTTTTTTTTATGAAAATCAATCAAACCTGTCAAAAATTGATCTAAATGTGACAGATCATCTCAAAAAGGAACTTTTTATCTAAATAAGTATATAATGTTTTTACACATATAAACCTATTTTCAAGAATGCTGAATTCAGGGGTGATATTCATTTTTTTTTCTAAAACTCAATAAAAGTTATCAAAGCATTGATTTATATATGATAGCTCATCTTAAAAAGAAACTTTTTATCTAAGTAATAATATAAAGTTTTTTACACATATATACCCATTTTTAAGCATGCGTAATTCAGTGGTGATATTTATTTTTTTATAAAAATCAATCAAAACTGTCTAAAAATTGATTTATCCCAAAAAGAAAGAATCAGAGACGGTTTTTTGAATTAGAGAATTACGTTTAATAGAAAGTATAGGGAGATGATGAAGTTTACCGTGTATGGCATTTTACACACATATCCCATTTTCAAGTAGGCTGTGTTTACTGGTTATACTCCTATTTTTTTTTTATAAATATTAGTCAAAACTGACAAAATAATTTAAATATGACAGCCCATGTCAAAATTAAAATTTTTATTCTTATAAAAAGTTTTTTATACATTTCAACTATGCAGAATTTAATGGTGATATTCATTTTTTATGAAATCAATAAAACCTGTCAAAAAATGGATTAAACCTGTAAATCAATGTCAAATATATAAACATAAAAATAACTTCTACTTGCAGCATTTCTCTGGTAATTATTTTTTTAATTTATTTAATAAACCAACTTTAGATGTTTAATTCATTCAAAATATTTCATTCTACAGTAACTTATGTAACTCGTTAGGACCTCCATCTTTTTGGCTACAATTTCGATATCGGCTCGTAGTCTCTACGTCATATTATAATTTACAGTGCGTAATTTTGCTATTCATTCCATGATGATCCTTTCTTGGTAGCTCTATTTTCATTAGAAATTTATATTCTGCAATGTCTGTTCGAAATTTTTTTTATAATGATAAAATTACTTTTTTCCTCTCTCAAAGCATTTTGATTAAAGAATCTTCTGGATGATCTGTCTTTTTTATCAGTATCGTGTATTTTATTATCAGGCCTGAATATTTGTCAACCAATCTTATTTCAAAGGTTTTTTTCTGATGAATCATTGGTGATATTGATTGTTCAATTACAAAAAGTTGTCCACGTTCTTCATCTAAAAAATTATTTCTTTGACGCAAAAGGAAAAAGATGGACAAATTCAATTTAAATTAAAAATATCTTGATAGTGACTAAATTCTCATATATTGGCATCTGTGGCATTTTTGATAAATCTGACCTATTCTAAATTTTCAGATTTCCTACCCATCTTAGCTAAATGTTAACTGTAATCCTAGATGATAAGCTATAGATTTAAATATTTTTCATTTGTAAGAGAGGAACTTCTTTTTCACAGTCAAAATCTTTTTTGAAGCATCTAATATTATATAATTAAACCACTTCCTAGTTCATTAGAACATTGTAGATCTTCCATTTAGTCAAGATACATATTTTTTTTAATTAATTGTTTTGATCACATGTTTTCTTTTCAATTAGTTTTCAACTTGGTTCCTTCTCTCATACAAATTTTCTTTTTCACAGTCAAAATCTTTTTTGAAGCATCTAATATTATATAATTAAACCACTTCCTAGTTCATTAGAACATTGTAGATCTTCCATTTAGTCAAGATACATATTTTTTTTAATTATTTGTTTTGATCACATGTTTTCTTTTCAATTAGTTTTCAACTTGGTTCCTTCTCTCATACAAATTTTCAAAAGATTTTATAATGTTTTATTTTTTTTAATAAATATTTCATACTCAAGATGATTGTAGAAAGTATTATAAGCCAAAATATACAAAAAAAAAGTATATTTTTACTATATACCTAATATGCAGCCATTTTTTGAAATTTTTTTACAGAACTGATTTTCAGGCATACATTACTAATTCAATTGTCACTTCGAGATATTTTTTAACTGTATTATCCAAAATCAAGTACAGAAATAAAATAAGCATAGTCGATTTGGTATAAAACAGATATTTTATTTTTTTGAAAATATTTTTGAAGACAGTATCTAGAAGTAAACCGCAAATCATATTCAAGCTTTCAGATATTTTAAAAAATGATTTCAGAAATAAAAATTATCATGGTCGAATTGGTATAAAAACATATATTTCATTTAAAATTAGAGAGAATATTTTGGGATATAGTTTTCAGACATAAACTGCAAATTTGATTGACACTAGCAGTAAAACCTCTAAATGGGAAAACTGTGTTCAGTAATGGAATCATCATGATCTATTTGCTATAAAAACAAATTTTAGAACTAAACGCAAATTTAATTGATACTTATATGTATTTTCAAATTCAAACTGCAAAAATTGAGTCCATAAATGAAACTAGCATGGTTGATTTGGTATAAAAACATATATTTAATTGTAAAATTTGAATGAATGTTTTTGGAGACAATTTTTAAAAGTAAACCGCAAATTTGATTAACACTTATAGGTATTTTCACATGCTAAATGTAAAAAATGAGTTCAGAAATGAAAACAGCATGGTTGATTTGGTATAAAAACATATATTTCAAGAGAATATTTTTGGAGATAATTTTCAGAAGAAACCGCAATTTTGATTAATACTTATAGGTATTTTCAAATCCTATATGTAAAAAATGAGTTCAAAAATGAAAACAGCATGATCGATTTAGTATAAAAACAAATATTTCATGTAAAATTGAGAGAATATTTTTGGATAGCTTTTAAAAGTAAACCGCAAATTTTGACTGATATTTAAAACCTCTAAACGTGAAAAATGAGTTCAGAAATGAAAACAGCATGGTTGATAATGTTTTTGGAGACAATTTTCAGAAGTAAACCGCAAATTTGATTAATACTTATAGGTATTTTCAAATCCTATATGTAGAGTCCAGAAATGAAAACAACATGATCGATTTGGTATAAAACCGCAAATTTGATTAACAATTATAGGTATTTTCAAATCCTAAATGTAAAAAATGAGTGCAGAAATGAAAACAACATGACCGATTTTGTATAAAAACATATATTTTATGTAAAATTTGAAGGAATATATTATTAGATATATTTTTGATTAATCAAAATTTTGATTGACATTTTCTAAAAAGTAGCCATGATTATTGAAAAAAATAAATATATAAAGTGTTATGCGTTCCAAACTGTATATAATTATAAATTTTCAAGGTATTGTATAATATAGATTCTAAGTTATAAAGTTAAGTACAGATAATGTCAAAATTTTGCTGAAAAATAAATATGCACACGTTTAATATGGACACAAACTACATTCCCTTAACCACTAAAGGAGATGGGAACTGTTTGTTTAATTCCATTTCTATATTCTTTCATGATAATGAAAATTATTCTATTATATACCGCATTTTAACAGCATTTGAATTAGTTGAAAACTATGAAAAATATAGGAATGAAGAGTATAATAAAGTATGCAGTTTAGAAGATGCAGTTTATGGTGCATGTTCAAATTACGGTTGGGGGTCGTTCACAATTGACGTCAACTAAAACGGGGGAGGGGGGGTATCCAAAGTTGACATAAGTCGATTTTGTTAAGTGATAATATATCTAAAAGTTGACATGAGGGGGGGGGGGTTCAAATTTATCAAAAAAATGTTGACGTCAATTGTGAACGACCTCTTGGTCTAATGTTTTCACGATAAGTGCTCTTTCAAATGTTCTAAAAAAACCAATTAGATTAGTATATCCACCGTATAATTCAATTGATGATGTTGCTCATTTGATATTAAATACAATCATTTTACCTCTTGAGTTTAACTCGAAGAACATTTCTTCGTTTGATAACATAAAAATTTTATTTACATCTACTAATTTCAAAAAAAATTATCCTTCATTTCCAAACCACTTTGTTCCTTTGGTTAAATGCGAAAAACATGTTTCTTCCGTATTCAGAAATAAAGATCAATTAGTTCCCATAGAAGAGTTGGTTAAAAAAGATAAAATTTTGCTTGAATGTCACTCCGATGATATTAATAACAGAAATTGTGAGTCATTAAAAGCCGTGGCTGGTAAATCAATTTATTATGAGCACAGTTACGCTTGTGTATATACTCAATCAGATAAAACAAATTCGTTTATCAAAATAGAAGAATTTTTATCTAGAAATGATTGGTTTGAATTTATTTATAACACATCTCTTCCATATGATAATGTTCCATTGGGGTGTAAAGAAAATATATGTTTCCTCGTTAAAAAGACTTCTCAAAATAAGAATAAATTTTTCGATGACTGTGGTGCCTGGACTAAAAACTCAACAGTGCCGGTTTTTTACCCTGGTTTTCTTCCTTTGAAGAATTAAAAGGTTTTTACGGTTAAGTAATCCAAGTTGGTTAAATAAGATGGTTAAACATAAATTACATTTGATTCGTCAAGGTGGTTAACCCTGACAAAAGATAAACTGTTATCAGAATTTACTACATAAGAAAACTTATTAGTTGAGTTAGTTGTTAAGTTGTTTTGTGACGTTCGCACCCATCCTTTCGGATATCGTGGCCCGCCCGGAATGCTGAGTCCAAGTCTAACTGGACTTTCCATCCCACTAAACACCTATCGGCTCTTGTTACAAAAGAATAGCTATACCTTGTAATATATATTATTTTACAAGAATTTATGTGACAATATATAAATACAACTGAGTGAAAGATACAATCCTAACGCGAACGCTCCCAATTTGGGAAACAAACTTATTGTCTAGTGATAGCTTGATTACTAACCACGTAGAATCGCGTCGCTAGAGAAGCGGAATTTTTACTTAACCGTAAAAACCTTTTAATTCTTCAAAGGAAGAAAACCAGGGTAAAAAACCGGCACTGTTGAGTTTTTAGTCCAGGCACCACAGTCATCGAAAAATTTATTCTTATTTTGAGAAGTCTTTTTAACGAGGAAACATATATTTTCTTTACACCCCAATGGAACATTATCATATGGAAGAGATGTGTTATAAATAAATTCAAACCAATCATTTCTAGATAAAAATTCTTCTATTTTGATAAACGAATTTGTTTTATCTGATTGAGTATATACACAAGCGTAACTGTGCTCATAATAAATTGATTTACCAGCCACGGCTTTTAATGACTCACAATTTCTGTTATTAATATCATCGGAGTGACATTCAAGCAAAATTTTATCTTTTTTAACCAACTCTTCTATGGGAACTAATTGATCTTTATTTCTGAATACGGAAGAAACATATTTTTCGCATTTAACCAAAGGAACAAAGTGGTTTGGAAATGAAGGATAATTTTTTTTGAAATTAGTAGATGTAAATAAAATTTTTATGTTATCAAACGAAGAAATTTTCTTCGAGTTAAACTCAAGAGGTAAAATGATTGTATTTAATATCAAATGAGCAACATCATCAATTGAATTATACGGTGGATATACTAATCTAATTGGTTTTTTTAGAACATTTGAAAGAGCACTTATCGTGAAAACATTAGACCAAGAGGTCGTTCACAATTGACGTCAACATTTTTTTTATAAATTTGAACCCCCCCCCCCCCCCCCCCCATGTCAACTTTTAGATATATTATCACTTAACAAAATCGACTTATGTCAACTTTGGATACCCCCCCCCCCCCCCCCCCCCGTTTTAGTTGACGTCAATTGTGAACGACCCCCAACCGTAATTTGAACATGCACCATAAACTGCATCTTCTAAACTGCATACTTTATTATACTCTTCATTCCTATATTTTTCATAGTTTTCAACTAATTCAAATGCTGTTAAAATGCGGTATATAATAGAATAATTTTCATTATCATGAAAGAATATAGAAATGGAATTAAACAAACAGTTCCCATCTCCTTTAGTGGTTAAGGGAATGTAGTTTGTGTCCATATTAAACGTGTCTAAAATGTGTTTAGAGTTAAAATCAAGAGTAGTCGAATACATATTTGGTTCAAAAGTGGGAAGAGGTACTGTTAATATATTTTTATGATGGTGTATATATTTTTTTAAAGAGAATATTTTGGCATCAAAGTTCTTCTCTGAATTTAGACTATTTAAACATGCATTCATATTTAATAAAATATTAGAGTACCTTTCCATTTGACACTATAAAAAGTTATAATAATTAAGAAAATAAGTGTAAAGGAAACACTAACAAAAATGTAAGATGAGAACAAATGTGTATATCTCAAAAGATAGAAAAAGCTAAATATAAAGTTAAACAAAAAGATAGAAATAATTATCTTACAGAATTGGAAAAGGTAAAAAGCAGTTCTAAAAAATATTAATATTTCACATAAAAGAATAACAAAACGAAAAGATAGAAATAATTATCTTACAGAATTGGAAAAGGTAAAAAGCAGTTCTGAAAAATATTAATATTTCATATAAGATAATAACAAAATGAAAAGATAGAAATAATTATTATCTTACAGAATTGGAAAAGGTAAAAAGCAGTTCTAAAAAATATTAATATTTCATATAAGATAATAACAAAATGAAAAGATAGAAATAATTATCTTACAGAATTGGAAAAGGTAAAAAGCAGTTCTAAAAAATATTAATATTTCACATAAGAGAATAACAAAACGAAAAGATAGAAATAATTATCTTACAGAATTGGAAAAGGTAAAAAGCAGTTCTAAAAAATATTAATATTTCACATAAGAGAATAACAAAACGAAAAGATAGAAATAATTATCTTACAGAATTGGAAAAGGTAAAAAGCAGTTCTAAAAAATATTAATATTTCATATAAGATAATAAGAAAATGAAAAGATAGAAATAATTATCTTACAGAATTGGAAAAGGTAAAAAGCAGTTCTAAAAAATATTAATATTTCATATAAGATAATAACAAAATGAAAAGATAGAAATAATTATCTTACAGAATTGGAAAAGGTAAAAAGCTGTTCTAAAAAATATTAATATTTCATATAAGGGAATAACAAAATCAAAAGATAGAAATAATTATCTTACAGAATTGGAAAAGGTAAAAAGTTGTTCTAAAAAATATTAATATTTCATATAAGATAATAACAAAATGAAAAGATAGAAATAATTATCTTACAGAATTGGAAAAGGTAAAAAGTTGTTCTAAAAAATATTAATATTTCACATAAGAGAATAACAAAACGAAAAGATAGAAATAATTATCTTACAGAATTGGAAAAGGTAAAAAGCTGTTCTAAAAAATATTAATATTTCACATAAGAGAATAACAAAACGAAAAGATAGAAATAATTATCTTACAGAATTGGAAAAGGTAAAAAGCTGTTCTGAAAAATATTAATATTTCACATAAGAGAATAACAAAACGAAAAGATAGAAATAATTATCTTACAGAATTGGAAAAGGTAAAAAGTTGTTCTAAAAAATATTAATATTTCATATAAGAGAATAACAAAACGAAAAGTTAGAAATAATTATCTTACAGAATTGGAAAAGGTAAAAAGTTGTTCTAAAAAATATTAATATTTCACATAAGAGAATAACAAAACGAAAAGATAGAATAATTATCTTACAGAATTGGAAAAGGTAAAAAGCTGTTCTAAAAATATTAATATTTCACATAAGAGAATAACAAAACGAAAAGATAGAAATAATTATCTTACAGAATTGGAAAAGGTAAAAAGCTGTTCTAAAAAATATTAATATTTCATATAAGAGAATAACAAAATGAAAAGATAGAAATAATTATCTTACAGAATTGGAAAAGGTAAAAAGTTGTTCTAAAAAATATTAATATTTCACATAAGAGAATAACAAAACGAAAAGATAGAAATAATTATCTTACAGAATTGGAAAAGGTAAAAAGCAGTTCTAAAAAATATTAATATTTCACATAAGAGAATAACAAACCGAAAAGATAGAAATAATTATCTTACAGAATTGGAAAAGGTAAAAAGCTGTTCTAAAAAATATTAATATTTCACATAAGAGAATAACAAAACGAAAAGATAGAAATAATTATCTTACAGAATTGGAAAAGGTAAAAAGCTGTTCTAAAAAATATTAATATTTCACATAAGAGAATAACAAAACGAAAAGATAGAAATAATTATCTTACAGAATTGTAAAAGGTAAAAAGTTGTTCTAAAAAATATTAATATTTCATATAAGATAATAACAAAATGAAAAGATAGAAATAATTATCTTACAGAATTGGAAAAGGTAAAAAGCTGTTCTAAAAAATATTAATATTTCACATAAGAGAATAACAAAACGAAAAGATAGAAATAATTATCTTACAGAATTGGAAAAGGTAAAAAGTTGTTCTAAAAAATATTAATATTTCATATAAGATAATAACAAAATGAAAAGATAGAAATAATTATCTTACAGAATTGGAAAAGGTAAAAAGCAGTTCTAAAAAATATTAATATTTCACATAAGAGAATAACAAAACGAAAAGATAGAAATAATTATCTTACAGAATTGGAAAAGGTAAAAAGCAGTTCTAAAAAATATTAATATTTCACATAAGAGAATAACAAAACGAAAAGATAGAAATAATTATCTTACAGAATTGGAAAAGGTAAAAAGCAGTTCTAAAAAATATTAATATTTCACATAAGAGAATAACAAAATGAAAAGATAGAAATAATTATCTTACAGAATTGGAAAAGGTAAAAAGCAGTTCTGAAAAATATTAATATTTCATATAAGATAATAACAAAATGAAAAGATAGAAATAATTATCTTACAGAATTGGAAAAGGTAAAAAGCAGTTCTAAAAAATATTAATATTTCATATAAGATAATAACAAAATGAAAAGATAGAAATAATTATCTTACAGAATTGGAAAAGGTAAAAAGCAGTTCTAAAAAATATTAATATTTCACATAAGAGAATAACAAAACGAAAAGATAGAAATAATTATCTTACAGAATTGGAAAAGGTAAAAAGCAGTTCTAAAAAATATTAATATTTCACATAAGAGAATAACAAAACGAAAAGATAGAAATAATTATCTTACAGAATTGGAAAAGGTAAAAAGCAGTTCTAAAAAATATTAATATTTCATATAAGATAATAAGAAAATGAAAAGATAGAAATAATTATCTTACAGAATTGGAAAAGGTAAAAGCAGTTCTAAAAAATATTAATATTTCATATAAGATAATAACAAAATGAAAAGATAGAAATAATTATCTTACAGAATTGGAAAAGGTAAAAAGCTGTTCTAAAAAATATTAATATTTCATATAAGGGAATAACAAAATCAAAAGATAGAAATAATTATCTTACAGAATTGGAAAAGGTAAAAAGTTGTTCTAAAAAATATTAATATTTCATATAAGATAATAACAAAATGAAAAGATAGAAATAATTATCTTACAGAATTGGAAAAGGTAAAAAGTTGTTCTAAAAAAATATTAATATTTCACATAAGAGAATAACAAAACGAAAAGATAGAAATAATTATCTTACAGAATTGGAAAAGGTAAAAAGCTGTTCTAAAAAATATTAATATTTCACATAAGAGAATAACAAAACGAAAAGATAGAAATAATTATCTTACAGAATTGGAAAAGGTAAAAAGCTGTTCTGAAAAATATTAATATTTCACATAAGAGAATAACAAAACGAAAAGATAGAAATAATTATCTTACAGAATTGGAAAAGGTAAAAAGTTGTTCTAAAAAATATTAATATTTCATATAAGAGAATAACAAAACGAAAAGATAGAAATAATTATCTTACAGAATTGGAAAAGGTAAAAAGTTGTTCTAAAAAATATTAATATTTCACATAAGAGAATAACAAAACGAAAAGATAGAATAATTATCTTATAGAATTGGAAAAGGTAAAAAGCTGTTCTAAAAATATTAATATTTCACATAAGAGAATAACAAAACGAAAAGATAGAAATAATTATCTTACAGAATTGGAAAAGGTAAAAAGCTGTTCTAAAAAATATTAATATTTCATATAAGAGAATAACAAAATGAAAAGATAGAAATAATTATCTTACAGAATTGGAAAAGGTAAAAAGTTGTTCTAAAAAATATTAATATTTCACATAAGAGAATAACAAAACGAAAAGATAGAAATAATTATCTTACAGAATTGGAAAAGGTAAAAAGCAGTTCTAAAAAATATTAATATTTCACATAAGAGAATAACAAACCGAAAAGATAGAAATAATTATCTTACAGAATTGGAAAAGGTAAAAAGCTGTTCTAAAAAATATTAATATTTCACATAAGAGAATAACAAACCGAAAAGATAGAAATAATTATCTTACAGAATTGGAAAAGGTAAAAAGCTGTTCTAAAAAAATATTAATATTTCACATAAGAGAATAACAAAACGAAAAGATAGAAATAATTATCTTACAGAATTGGAAAAGGTAAAAAGTTGTTCTAAAAAATATTAATATTTCATATAAGATAATAACAAAATGAAAAGATAGAAATAATTATCTTACAGAATTGGAAAAGGTAAAAAGCTGTTCTAAAAAAATATTAATATTTCACATAAGAGAATAACAAAACGAAAAGATAGAAATAATTATCTTACAGAATTGGAAAAGGTAAAAAGTTGTTCTAAAAAATATTAATATTTCATATAAGATAATAACAAAATGAAAAGATAGAAATAATTATCTTACAGAATTGGAAAAGGTAAAAAGCTGTTCTAAAAAATATTAATATTTCACATAAGAGAATAACAAAACGAAAAGATAGAAATAATTATCTTACAGAATTGGAAAAGGTAAAAAGCAGTTCTAAAAAATATTAATATTTCACATAAGAGAATAACAAAACGAAAAGATAGAAATAATTACTTACAGAATTGGAAAAGGTAAAAAGCAGTTCTAAAAAATATTAATATTTCACATAAGAGAATAACAAAATGAAAAGATAGAAATAATTATCTTACAGAATTGGAAAAGGTAAAAAGCAGTTCTGAAAAATATTAATATTTCATATAAGATAATAACAAAATGAAAAGATAGAAATAATTATCTTACAGAATTGGAAAAAGCGTCAAAAAAATAATCATATAAGATAAAACAAAATGAAAAGATAGAAATAATTATCTTACAGAATTGGAAAAGGTAAAAAGCAGTTCTAAAAAATATTAATATTTCACATAAGAGAATAACAAAACGAAAAGATAGAAATAATTATCTTACAGAATTGGAAAAGGTAAAAAGCAGTTCTAAAAAATATTAATATTTCACATAAGAGAATAACAAAACGAAAAGATAGAAATAATTATCTTACAGAATTGGAAAAGGTAAAAAGCAGTTCTAAAAAATATTAATATTTCATATAAGATAATAAGAAAATGAAAAGATAGAAATAATTATCTTACAGAATTGGAAAAGGTAAAAAGCAGTTCTAAAAAATATTAATATTTCATATAAGATAATAACAAAATGAAAAGATAGAAATAATTATCTTACAGAATTGGAAAAGGTAAAAAGCAGTTCTAAAAAATATTAATATTTCACATAAGATAATAACAAAATGAAAAGATAAAAAAAAGTTTCATATAAAAATTGGAAGTTAAAAATGTCATATGTGATATCAATATTATAACTATAAGAAAAAAATAAAATATTAGAGCATAGTTTATTTTAAAAGTTAAATAGGCTTAAAATTCTTAATTACATCTACGAAAGTAAAAAACTTGTAAAGTTGTTTAGAGAACTTACGAGTAGTAAAAATGAAATTAAATTTGAAAATCAAAGAAAAAAGATAATTACGAAAATCTCCATTTTTAAAAAACCGATAAAATGGCTGTTGATTCTGTCAGCTTATTTTGCCACAAAAATGGCTACCGAAAAAATTTCCGAATTTTGAATGATCATAATATAAAATCTATAGGTTAGATTCTTATGTAACTTTACAAGATTATATATTTTATCATGTTCTATTAGTATTTTAAATTTCAAGTCAATTCATTGAATATTTTTAAAGTTATTAAAGTTTTTCTTGTAAGCTTTTCTGTCAGCTCATTTTGCCAGGACCGTAAATTGAGGATTGAATGGATAATTAGTTTGTTCGAGAAAAAAGAAAAATAATTCAAAAAATTTGTTAATATCAAATAAAAATTAAGAAACTACTCAAAAATATTTTAAAACTTGAAAAAAAACTTTATGCACTTTTTTTCATTTTATTATTGAAAATTTTATTTTTTTCCATGAAGAAAATAAAGGTGGGCATTACTGGGCATAGGTGGGCACATGTGGGCATTTTTTCTCAAAACCCAACATAAAATACTCCTACTGAAATTTGAAACAATTTGAATCTTGATATATCACATCGTCTAATTATCATTTTGAAAGCACCTCTCACATCCTCATTTGAATTTTTTCAGTTAAATTGTCTAACCTTTCAATCTTATCATTGTCATCAACAGATAACAATCTAGTAAAAATATTGAAGTTCTTATAACTGAAGTATTGAATCTTATTCTGTATCACAAATGTCAAAAAATTATCTTATCCAGAGACTTTAATATCGATTTAATTAAATCACATATTAACGGTTCTGAATTGAGATTTCTTAATTTGACTAGATTTACTCACAATTCCAGTTCTTTATTTGATAACATATATTTATCCAATACAACATAATCCTCTCAGGTAACATCCTAGCGGACGTATCTAATAATTTGCCAAACTTTGTAATTATTAAAAATTTAATCAAAAATACAAACAATTTATAATTTCCAATTTATAAGGTTGTTTCCACTAAATCCTATTGACTATTTCTCTTTACTAATATGCAAAATTCAATGCTTAATAAGCCTTATCAAAAAGATAAATAAACTCTCCCATTCTAAACATAATCCATGGTTCTGCAATAATTAAAAATTAAAAGCATAAAAAACTAACTTTACAAACAATACAATGCCTCTGCTGATAGCCATATGTTTAATAATTCAAAAATTACAGAAATACTTATTTCCAAGGAATTTTCAAAAAAAAAACGACTATATAGAAGAAGAATTGGCTAATAATTTAAACAACCTAAAAACAATTGAAAATTTTAATTTACTTGGAAAAAACAATAATGCAAAATCTTACCCAGAATTAACTTGTGACTCACTGAATAAATTTTTCTCGAGTATTTTCAATTCTTGTAAAGCTTCTCCACTTTCTTGTGATAATATAATTATTTTTAATGTCAACACTTTCTATTTCAACAAAATTATTCGAATATGACATCAATTTAACTGCACAACGCATAAAAAAGTCAAATAAATGGGGTTATGACTGCAATACAAGCAACATATGCTTAATTCGCATTCCATATTTTTTCCATGAAAAGTGTATCTTTATAATTTAATTTATAACACTGGAATCTATCCCTCTAAACGTAAAACGGTACCCATTCATAAACAAGGTGCCAAAAATGAAGTCTCTAACTATCGATCCATTCCTATCCTGCCCTACTATAGCAAAATTTTTGAAAGGATAATCTTTGAACAAACAAGTATCAATTCGGTTCAAGAAAAAACTTATCCACACAAGATGAAGCTACGCATCTATACCACAGTATTGCTTCTTAAGTTGATAAAGAAAACCAGGTATTACTATCTTTTTTGATTTTGGTAGTGCCTTTGATAGGGTTAACCACTATATTTTATTTGATAAGCTCCACAAGTATGGTTATAGAGGCAAATTAAATGCTCAAAAGTTTTCTCAACGATCGTATGCAATATAAATATTTTAATGGAAATTCAAATTTATACTCAATCTCCAATGGTGTTCTACAAGGTTCCGCTTTAGCTTAACTCCTTTTTAATATTTACATCAATGACATTTTTCAACTTAAACAACATGAAACTGTGTCATTCTTATATGCTGATGATTGTGCTGGGACATTTCACTTTAATAACGAACAATCAACAATAATGGAATTCTTAGATAACTTCAATAATTGGTGTATTAAAAATGATTTGCTCATTAATTTCTCTAAAACGAAATATTTGACATTCAATTACAGATACGTTCTACATCTTGCTATCGGTCAAAAAAATCTTAACTGAAACGAACTATATGAATTATCTCGGTATAATCTTTAAATCATAATTAAAATTTAAATTAATCTATATAAAAAAGTTATTAGGGAAATATTCTCTTACTAAGCCTGTTTATATGATAAAAAATATTTTAAATACTAGTAATAAATTAAATCTTTATTAAGCTTTTATTCAACTTTAACTGTCTTACGTTAACATAATTTGGGCTAAATCAAAACTCTTTCATATCAACGATCTGTGCTAAATATCACATACTTGATCTAAATGAACTGCACTTTTTAAACTTAACCTATGGTTACTTCGCCACATTTTGATAGATTCAACCACTACTCATAATCACAATTTTAGAAATAAAAAATATATAAAAGAACTATTTGCGAACAAAAAACTATGCAGTCAATATTTTATTCCTAATTCCATTAGGACCTGAAATATTCTACCTTTTGAAATAAAATATCTTTGCAATATTAAGTCGTAAAAAATTAAAATAATTATTATTTGGCTCCCCAAACTTAATTTACTCCAATTTATCCTTTTAAAATCGATTAATATTTATTTCTTTTTTTCTTTTTTCTTAATCATTTTATACCACCATAATGCTTTACAATACTATCACTTTGACCCCGAATGATTATTCTCTGTATTTCCTCTCTTTTCAACCAACTTAATATTTGAAATTACTTGATTTTAATCTTATGTTTTATAATATTTATTTCACTATTATTTTTACCTTTTTTCTATCTTCTTCCCCTTAATATTTTTTTGCAATTAAAATTTAGTCTTTCTTCTTTATTTTTATTACTTTCTCCAATCTTTAATTTATATATTAATAATTTTTATAACGAAAAGAAGAATTCGTTATAACGAGATTCTTCATATAACGAAGCTTATAGTAATCCATTAAATTTTACCTTAATTAATCCACTAAGATTACCTTATTTTTATACGCCATTTATAACAAGAAATGCTTTTTTGCCTTTGCTAGAGCAAGACGTTGGGGAGCGGAAGGGTATGAGAAAGGAATAGGTGAAGTAACTGAAAGCGGAAAAAAGAAATTGTTATTGAAAGATGATGTTGTCTGCGTTAAGTGATAGGATCACAAGCTTGTTCTGAACTTGGAAAGAAATAGAAAAAAGTACGGATTCTAAAAGGACATAACAACATTGAGTGTTGACATAACACGAACATTTTATACAAATAAACAAAATCATATATAAAAGCATGCGAATATACCAATCATTAGATTTTAAATATACATAACATCGAAGAGTTCGGATACCATCTCTTTGAGCAACAATTATTGCCGTGCAATACTCTGCAGGCGCTTTGTTTTGAGTGCAGTCTAAGTATCAATTTCTTTCTTGCTTCGTGAAAGTTGCATGGCTGCAATAAAAATAATAGAAGTAGTATATTAACCCTTTGAGGACCAGAATCTTGAAGAATAATAATCTTTCATTTTTGTATGTTTTAAGCAGAGGATTATTATTTTTTGGTACACCGGTGTCACACTAATCCTCAAAGGGTTAAGGAATATGAGGCAAAACGCGAAGTTACACAATTTCCAAAACCATCAGCGAGGTATGTGTCTAGGTTTCGTTTTTATTAACGCAGTATCCCCAAGAGGGCTAATCTGCGTGACATGAGTACTTAATTTATATGGATTTAAAAAAATAATTATGTTCGTCATAAATACAATAACCATAAATAACATGGGTGATCATAGAGAACTTGGAAGAAGCGGACATACACAGATCTGATTACTCCGAATCATTCTCCAACACAGTACTGTAATTACAAGGTGTTTTTGAAGTTAAACTTTGGGTTTCATGTTGTAAACATTTTTTTTGAACTAAAAGAACCAAATGGTTAGGATTTGAACTAATATGACTAATAAAACGTGAACATGTAAGTAAAATTTTAATATTTGTAAAAGAATTTCTTTTTTTTATGGTTGAAATTCAAAGGATTTAACATTTTATTTAAAGTAAGGTAAGGCTGAATCATCAATGGAATTATAGGGAGGATAAACTAATCTTATAGGCGTGTCTATTACTGTTGCAAGTGCCCAAATTGTAAAAGCATTCGACCAGCCCCCTTCTATACATACACTTTTTATTGCATCTTCTTGACTGCTAAATTATATTTTTCAAAATTTCTAATAAGTTCAAAAGTTGTCAGAAAGCGTAATATTTTGGAAAAATTTTCGTTATCATAAAAAAAGTGAGACTGAATTAAACAAAAAGTTACCATTTCCTAAAGATTTAAGGGGGACATACTCATTAGATAAGTAATAGACTCAGTTATAAATGATTTATAAATATTTAATGGTCTATAATCGATAACACTACTATCAATCGTATCATCAAGGTTTTTAACTCTTAATTTTAACCGTATTTAAAGCAGGGCTATTTAATACAAGTTTTTCGCAAGGTGAGGGGGCAGATTCCGCCCCCCGTTTTTCAAAAAAATTTCAGAATCTCTTTTGCTAGCAAAAAAGTCAAAGCTACCATTTTTATGTACGCTGAATTGATTGATGACCTTAATTTTTTATGAAATACAGTCAATTTGTCATTAATCAATCATTTTTGACAAGTTTGTCGAAAATTAAAAGTTAATTATTTTTAAAATAAAATAAGTCAAAACTACCATTTTTAAGTACGCTGAGTTGATTGATGACATTAATTTTTTATGAAACACAGTCAATTTGTCATTAATCAATCATTTTTAAAAAATCAAAAACTAAATATTTTAAAGATAAAATACGACTTAATCAATAATTATGTTATTAAAAAGTAATACTTCGACTTATGGAAAGACAATTAGTATTTTTTTGTATAATAAATCTGTAAAACACTTTGAAAAAAAGTTTGAATAATAAACTTGAAATAATGTATGTAACTGATATAAGAAAAGAATCAAAAGTGAACATGTTTTTTGTTTTTTGATTGTTTATATTTTATATATTTTTAGAAGGCGCTGAATTTAGCTGTAATGTATTTTTTTTAACAAATTGAATCGTTTTTGAATAGCGGATTCCACCCCTGCAAAAAATATTAAAAAAGTATGTTAAGCACCCCAAAGATTCTGAGTTATGGTTTATAAATGACGTTTTATCAAATTTGAAAAGTATAGAGTTTTGATAGAAATAAGGTTTAAACCCACGATCTTCTGTTTACAAATTTAGAGCTTCACCCCTAGACCAAATGAATATGCAAAACTATATAGTGTGATATGTAAACTCAAATATAGTATAATAATTAGCTTAAATGGATGGTCATGAAACATACAGGGGTGGTTTTGGCTTGATTACTATTATACAGGGATATAAAAAATACCATGCAACAAAATCTAGTATAAAATTTTAATCTATATGAAATTAAATATTTTGTAGACAAGTTTTCAATGAATTGTCAAGAAATGAATTTTTTCAGATTAATTAACTAGAGACCAATTTTCCAAGAACTGATCTTAAATTTTGAGCAAAACAAAAGCCAATCTTCTAGATTTTAAACAAATTTTATAAACACTAGATACCATTAATCCAAAATCTCAAAAAAAACTAGAAGCATACATGACTATCAATGAACCTTGCATATCCTACTTTATGTTCCAATGATATAAAGCCATAAATAAAGTAAAAAACCAATTGCTTATTTTAACATAAAAAACACGTTAGAAAATTAAAAAAACTTTAAAAAATTTATTAGTAGTAATAAAACAATAATATATTAGTTATATAATTAAAATTTTTGAAAACATATACCGTATTTCATCGTCTATAAGCCGCATCCGGTCTTTTGAACGAAATACAAGGTAAAAAACCTTACCTATGTGTATAAGCCGCACCCACAAACATCCAGCAGCTCAAGCCGATTAGATTTAGAATACAATATAAAATATTCAATATGAGTGCCATTTGGTGTGAGGTAATCAAGTGGTGTCTATTTGGTGTGAAGTAATTAAAGTGGTACCTAGTGTGAAATAATCAAGTGGTATCAATTTGGTTTGAAGTAATCAAGTGACATCTATGAAATATTAAGCCTCCAAAATCTATCTACTGCTCTACCAACAACATGCCTAGAAGAATCCAATAGACTGTCAAGGAGAAGATTGCCATGACTGAGTATGCTGACCTTCATGGTAACAGTGGTGCAGCCAGACATTTTGGTATCGATGAATCCAACATCCGAAGATGGAAAAGAAACAGACCCATCCTTGAAGAGATGACCAACCGTGCTAGCTCAGCCAAATACCCGGAGTTGGAATCCAAGCTTTTAGAAGAGATTCTACGGCGTCGACAAGCAGGCATCCCAGTATCCACCACAGAACTGCGAGTCCGTGCTCTCCAAGTCGCTCCTCAGTTTGGTGCAACAGAATTCAAATCAAGTTATGGTTGGGTTGCCAGGTTCCTAGAAAGGCACAACCTCTCGGTTCGAAGGAGGACAACAATAGCCCAACGATTTACAGACCAGTATAAGGACAAGATAAGCTTCCAGAAGTTTATCATTGATGGACGCAAGAAGCAAGAGTACTCCCTCAGCCAGATCGGCAACGCAGACCAGACTCCCCTCACCTTCGATCTGCCATCCAACACCACCATCGCCTCTAAGGGGAGCAAGACTGTGTCCATACGCACCACCGGCCATGAGAAGAGCCACTTCACCGTGATGCTGGCCTGCATTGCTGATGGTGGCAACCTAGCCCCTTTGTAATCTTCAAACGAAAGAAATTGCCGAAGGAAAAGTTCCCTCTGGTCTCCATGTCAGAGTGCATCCAAAAGGTTGGATGGACCAGAACCTTTTAAAAGACTGGGTCAATCAAGTATGGGATTCCAGACCTGGCAGCTTGCTGAAGAAATCGTCCATCTTAGTCCTGGACAGTTTCAGGTGCCACAAGACAAACTTCTCTTTAGCAAAAGCTGAAAAACATCAAGACCACACTATCTATTATCCCAGGCGGTCGTACCTCTGTCCTGCAGCCATTGAATGTCTCGTTTAACCGTCCTTTCAAGCAGAGGATGAGGAAGAAATGGACTGAGTGGATGGCTACCGGAAACCAAGCAAGGATCCCCACTGGACGACTAAAAAGGTTTGATCTACCAATCATCTTTACTTGGATTGTAGAGTCCTGGAAGGAGATCCCTACATCTTGTATCACAAATGGGTTTTTGAAGTGTGGGATTTCAAACAAACTTGATGGGACACAGGATGAGTTTTTGTGGGAGAACACGGATGATGTGAGTGTTGAAGAGGGGATGAGGAAGTTGAACTTTATTATGACTCTACTGATGCAGTTACCCTATCCCATAAGGAGTATGACAACATGTTTGGTTCTAGTTCAGATGAAGAAGACTTTGATCAATTTTAAATTTAATAAACTGTATTGACATTTCTTTGTATATGATTATGAGAAGTATGATTGTGGATTGAATATATTGAATATTGACAATGCGGTAAAAAAAACTTTATTTCTTATATTTGTCTATAGGCCGCACCCGTAAATTGATCGAAAGTTCCCAGTAAAAAAAGTGTGGCTTATAGACGATGAAATAATACAATATGAATGTTCATTACAACATGCCTTTCCGCATTTCTGACATTGCTGCTTTATTTTTTTCAATTTGTCTTTAAGTTTCTTGTAGTTGTCTCCAGAAATAGACTTTAAACATTTATCACATCTTCTAACTGGCCCTGTTTTTTCCAAAAATGAATCGCTGCTTGAAATAGTTATATTATCTGACAAATCGCAAATAGTTGCAATTTTGGATTTTATTTTGGTACTAAGACCACAACTAGGTTTTGATCGTATATAAGGAAACACTAAAGACTTAACAAGCTCTATACCAAAAGAGAACGTATCAATTTTTCTAGGATCTTTTGATTTTTTCAAACAAAAAACAGTTCCAGCATTAACTCTTGCTGTATCTAGTATAAAGCTCCAAGCCTTTATAGTCCATTTTTTAGTTTTTCTATTACTTGTAATATAAGAAATAATCTGATCAAATATATCAACTCCACCTTTTGTATAGTCATACAGTTTATACAATGCTGGCTTTTTATTTTTATCTTAAGAAACACCTAAAAATAACTATGTAAGCTTAACGACTTAAAATAGTTTATTTCCCAAAAAATTTTGTAAGAAAAATAATCTCTATCGGTCAATGAAATAAGTTCTCTGGGAATACCTATTCTTGTAGTCATTATTGTTCCTAAACATGTTATTTTTTCTTTAAACAACCACTCAATTAATTTTAAAGATGTATAAAATCTATCTAAAGTGATATTTCTACCTTTTATGTTGCATGATCTCTTGACTTTGTTTATTAACTCTTTAACCGTTTCTTCAGTTGTGTTCAGATAATATGGGCCTTCGCCCTCAATTGGTCTGCCAGCTTAAGCGTTTGATTGGTATGTAAAAGCATATTCAACACTTCAAAGAGATCTGAATAACAGTCCATACTTTACAGGTTTAAGTGGGCTATATACTTGAAATTCTACTGCAGTTCTAGATGGATACAAAGATTCATCTATTGTTAAAAAAAATTTCTAATTTTTTGACAATTTTCAAAACATTTCAAAAATATTACGAAATGCAGCAAATCTATCGAACTTCCATCTTTTCTCTCTCGTCGAAACTAAATCAAAGCACAAATGTTTATTTAAAAAATAAAATCTCTTCATACTCATAGTGGAAGCAAATATATGACAACCCAAATCTGACCACAAAAATTTTACTCTCAAGTAATTTTGTTTTAGCAATGCTCTTAAATAAGTCAGACCAATAAAAGCATGCAGTTCTTCAATGTAGATACGAATGTGAGGATACCTATCATCATCAAGTTTTTCTTTATTGTTATCTTTGATATAAATATTTGTCTTATGTATTATTTCATTTAAAATTGACTCACTTAAAAACAAATTCAAGCATTCTTTAAGGGATTCCGAAAAAACATTTGATTTCAGACCAACACCTCCTCTAATTATATTTTCGCTTACGTCTACCAACATTTATTGGTTTAACATTTGAACATAAAAGTTCCTTATCTTTTATCCCTTGTTTTTTTTCTAAAGAATTAGCTTTCAATACAGATCTAAAAGTTTCTTCTTTCTGTACAGGAATTCTATCAAATCTATTTTCATCTAAACAATCATTAATAGAAAATAAAAGTCTACGCTGACTTTCGAGACTCGTGCCAATACTTCTGGTATTTTGATCGGAGTCGTTTTCTAACTCTTGGGAAACATCATCCTCTTCTGATGCGCAAAGTTCTCCATAAATTGAGTCGGAATCACTTTCACTAGTTGATGACTTTGATGTTGAAGCATCTTGATCATGAAATAATTGAAAGATGTTATCTATACTCGATGACTCTTCGGCACAAACATCTTTTGATGAACCCTCATTTTTATTGATTCAGTTGAAAATATTTAGAAAAAAACGTGGACCCCATCAGAAGTAAAAATATCATTAAAAATGTCATTATACCGTGTAATAAGGAAAAACTAAGAAAAATCTAAAATTTGAGAAAAATAAAAATATCGTCATTTTTAAAGGGTATAAAATGGCTACCTATAAAATAGCCATTTATTTTAAACTCTTATTACATAAAAAATGTAAGACCAAATATAAAAAAACTTTGAATACTCTTATAAAATTATACTTTTTATATATATACCAAAAATTTGTTTACTTCAATGTGTAATTAGTATAAAAAATGAAGCAGGTTTTAAACAGACCGTATATAATATATATATAGGAATAGTACAAGATTCAACTTGTCCAAGCTGGTAAAAAATATTTAAATATGAAAAAAATAACAGATAGTCTAGAAATTTTATTAATAATGTAATTAGATTTGGCAAGATTTTAAGCAAATTCATCTTAGACAATAGGAAATTTTTTTCAAGAACTTTATTGATAAAATATACTTCATTAATTAAATTTATAACATTTGGTAAAAATCGTTTATCATTCGTTAAAAATTCGCAGCTAATAAAATGGGTGAGGCAAGAGAAGAAATTTGTTTAGAAAGGTCGTATATGTACAATAAAACAAGAAGAGTGCAACGAATTGAGCATTGAGAAACTCCTTTTTGGAGTATAAGAGAACTAGCTTTAATCTGGTTGACTTCAATAAAGAAAGGTCTTTTTTAATTATGAGAATAACCATCGACTCTTTTGCAAAAAGAAAAAAAGGCTAAACTTATATAATAGAAGGTTATGATTGATAGAGTCCAAAACTTTAGAGTAATCTAAAAAAACAACAAACGGTACATTTTATAGAGATTTATTACAAACATCAGAAATAAAATTAAGAATAGAAGCTACAATAAATTTGGGGGGTGGACTAATTTTTAAAACTAATATTAGTTTAAAGAATTTTGATTAGCCCAATTTTTAAATTCGAATAAATTTTTTTTTGGATTATTATCATGCGCAAAGTAGGAGTTTAGCCATTTTAAACTGTATTATTATGGGTTTGGATAACTCAAGATCTTGGGTTCAATCCTGCATTAAAGCCTACTTTCTTCATACTTCGATACAAGCGGCGCAATTGTGCCTTGTCGATGAAAACACCCCACAGTACATTTACCTTTAAGCAAATAATATATAAATATAGTTGACAAACATGAAAATGGAAGTAATATAGATGCAGAAGCTTCAGAAGACTACTATAGGAAAAATCTAACCGTCGAATTTTTGGACATATTAATTAATCAATCAAATTAAACTTATATTTAACATTATTAGTGCTGGGCTAAATTTGTCCGCTCAAGTGTTGGGGCATAAAGTGCCACTCCCAATTTACCTCAGATATTAATAAGTTTTTATAAATATTTTTAATATTACATATATATTTCAACTATGCTGAATTCAGTGGTGATGTCCATTATTTAATTCAAAATCAATCAAACCTGTCAAAAAATTGATTTATATATGTCAGCTAATCTCAAAAAGAAACTTTTTATCTAAGTAATTATATAAAGTCTTTTACAAATATATACCCATTTTCAAGTATAGTAATGTTCTTTTTTTTTTTATGAAAAAACGTATTAAAAAATCGATTAAACCTGTAAATCAATCTCAAATATATAAACTCAAAAAAAATTTTACTTGCAGTATTTTGCTGGTAATTATTTTCTTAATTTATTTAATAAACAAACATTATGTGTTTAATTCCTCAAAATATTTTATTTGTAAGTAAATTAGGTATTTCGATAGGACCTCCATCTTTTTGGCTACAAATTCGTTATCGGCTGGTGGTATCTACGTCATTTATTCTATACTTTACAGTATGTAATTTTGCTATTCATTCTATCATGATGGTAGCTCTTTTTTTCAATAGAAATTTATTTTCTTCAATGTGTGTTTGGAAAAAGTTTTTTAAGGATTTGTTTTGAACAGATTTTTTCCTCTCTAAAAGCATTCTTATAAAAGAATCTTCTTGATGATCTTAGTCTATTTTATCAGTATCTTGTATTTATTATCAGGTGATATGAACAGATATTCTGTCTGAATATTTCTCAACGAATCCCATTTTTGTTTTTTTCTGATGAAATTATTCATGATGTTCATTGTTCAATTAGAAAAAGTTGTCCACCTTCTTCATCTAAAAGTTTCTCTTTTTTACGCAAAAGAAAAAGATGGACACATTCAATATAAAATATCTTGATAATGACTAAATTCTCCCATATTGGCATCTGTGCTATTTTTGATAACTCAGACCTATTCTAAATTTTCAGATTTCCTACCCATCTTAGTTAATAATAATTGTAATCCTAGATGATAAGCTATAGATTTGAAGATTTTTCATTTGTAAAAGAGGAACTTCTTTTTCACGGTAAACATCTTTTTGAAGCACACGATAGATCATTACACGACTTCCTAGTTGATTAGAACATGGTAGATCTTCCATTTATTCAAGATACATATATTTTTTTTAATTATTTCTTTTGTTCACACGTTCTCTTTTCAATTGGTTTTCAGATTGCTTCCTTCTCTCATACAAATTTTCAAAAGATTTTATGATACGTTTTGTTTTTTTTAAATAAATATTTTATACTCAAGATGATTGTAGAAAGTATTATAAGCTAAAATATACAAAAAAAAAGTATATTTTTACTATATACCTAATATGCAGGGATTTTTTAAAATTTTTTTACAGAACTGATTTTTAGGCATACATTACTAATTCAATTGCCACTTCGAGATATTTTTAACCGTATTATCTAAAATCCAGTACAGAAATAAAATAAGCATAGTCGATTTGGTATAAAAACAGATATTTTATTTGAAGGAGATATTTTTCAAGACAGTATCTAAAAGTAAACCGCAAATCTGATTGAAGCTTTCAGATATTTTAAAACCATAAATGCCAAACCTGAGTCCAAAAATGTAACCAGCATCTTCCATTTGGCATAAAAACAGATATTTTATTTAAATTTCAAAAATATTTCTGTAGACATTAGACGTAAATCGAACATTTGATTGACACTTTCAGACATTTAAAATCTTTAAATGCAAAAAATTATTTCAGAAATAAAAATTATCATGGTCCAATTGGTATAAAAACATATATTTCATGTAAAATTAGAGAGAATATTTTGGGATATAGTTTTCAGACATAAACCGCAAATTTGATTGACACTAGTAGTAAAATCTCTAAATGCGAAAACTGTGTTCAGAAATGAAATCATCATGATCTATTTGCTATAAAACCATATATTTCATGTAAAATTTGAATCAATATTTTTGGAAACAAATTTTAGAACTAAACCTAAATTTGATTGATACTTATATGTATTTTCAAATTAAAACTGCAAAAATTGAGTCCATATATGAAACTAGCATGGTTGATTTAGTATAACACATATATTTTATGTAAAATGTGAAGGAATGTTTTTGGAGACAATTTTTAGAAGTAAACCGCAAATTTGATTAACACTTATTATTGTTTTCATATCCTAAATGTAAATCAGAAATGAAAACAGCATGATTGATTTGGTATAAAACATATATTTTATGTAAAATTGAGAGAATATTTTTGGAGATTGCTTTTAGAAGTAAACCGCAAATTTGATTGACACTGACCGATATTTTAAGACTTCTATATATGACTGATATTTTAAGTTAAAAATGTGTTCACAAAAGAAAACAGCATGATCGATTCGGTATAAAAATATATATTTCATGTAAAATTTGATTAAATGTTTTGGAGACAATATTTAGATATAAACGGCAAATTATAGGCATTTTCAAATTCTAAATGTAAAAAATAAGTCCAAAAATGAAACCAGCATAGCTCAATAGTTCTAAATTTTATTTGATATATTTCTGATCAATAAAAATTTTGATTGACATTTTTTTAAAAAGTAGCCATGATTATTGAAAAAATTAAATATATAAAGTGTTATGCGTTAAAAAGTGTATATAATTATTAACTTTCAAGGTAGTATATAATATATACCCTAAGTTATAAGGTTAACTACCAATAATGTCAAAATTTTGTTAAAAATTTTAATTTTTGATTTTGATTGACAGTATTTGACACGAGAGTGTCATTCAACTTTCATAAAATGGTATCAAAAGATGCAGCTAGCGATTTTAGGAAAAGTTACTAAATTTGAAGGGATATAATTCAGCCAATTTTGTACAATTAATTTTTTAGTGATGGCATAAAGCACTAAAAGGGTAATGAAATTCAGACAAAAGCATCAATGAGAGTATAAGTGATTCAAAAGACTATGAAATTACATATCAAATCCTTCAGTCTTTAAACTCTAAAGTCTTTTACTCCTCAATCTTTAAACGCTGAACTACATCTTTGAAAAAAAATTGAAAATTAGTAAATGAAAACCATCAACAGTTGAGAAAAGCTTAAAAAATGTTCAAAAGGGTTATATCCAAACATAGATAGAATAGTCTCAATTACAAATGTGCTTCAAGTCACGCTAGTGTGAAAGAAGCATAGTAGGCCAGGCCTTGTAAAAACAAAATTAAAATCTTCGATGTTCGGTCTTAACATTATTAAGTATACATAGAAAGATAAACATTGATCAAGATCTGGTAGTTTTAGAATTTTCCAAAAAATACTGTAGAAGAATGTTTTTACCAAAGGTTTTATCTGATGATTAATTATTTTTTAGCACATTTTGTTCATTACTCTTTATTTGATATTTTTTATATTTTTTTTTAATAAAATACTCTATAAATACATTTACAATTGAATTGACATGTAAAATTTTTAGTTAGTTTAAGTCAATTTTTAAAACTTATCGATGTTTATCGAAAATGTTATCTAAGATAAAAAATTAATAGGTAGAGTCATTTTGATATAAAACTAATTTTTATTATTTTACGCCCCTAGCTAAAATTTTCTGGATACGTCCCTGTTTAAAATAATAATAAATTAAATAAATTATAACACATACCGAAGTAAAAATTCCAGTTGAATAAATTATAGA
The DNA here is from genome assembly GCA_030549495.1 of Nectonema munidae. Classification (NCBI taxonomy): domain Eukaryota; kingdom Metazoa; phylum Nematomorpha; class Nectonematoida; family Nectonematidae; genus Nectonema; species Nectonema munidae. The sequence goes on along the minus strand of JAUIRK010000168.1, from coordinate 653,721 downwards.
GAAAAAGTAGCCATTTTAGTCCCTCCTATTTTGCTCAATATCCTTGATTTGCGCATGACAGTAATGTTTTAATTGGATGAATATTGACTTTATTGGAAAGAAAAGAACAAACTGAATTGGGGTTAACCCTATATAATTTAGTGTTTACATTAGATACACTTTTGAAATTTCATAATCATATATATATTGGAACGCATAACACTTATATATATTTTTTTCCCAATAAGCATAGAAACTTTGTAGCAAATGTCAATCAAAATTTTGATTAATGATAAAATTGCTTACGAAAACATCTATTAAAATTTTTAAATGAAAATATTTTTTTTATACCAAATAAACCATGTTGATTTCATTTCTAGACTTAGTTTCCACTATTACAATATGAAAATTTATTAAAGTGTCTATCAAATTTGCGCTTTCGCCTGAGAATAGTGTCCAAAAATATTTTCAAATTTTAAATATAATATATATATTTTTACTAAATTAATCATGGAGAATTAGAGTGTAAAAATGTCAATCATATATGTGGTCGACGGAAAAAAATTATTTCTTACCTCTATTTATTATTTCCTACATTCCTATTATTTTTATTGTCAATAAAATATGTATTTTATACTAGATCTTGATGCTGATTTCGTTTTTATACTTAGTTTTCTTATTTAGAATGTGAAAATGTCGATCAAATTTGTTAGTTTCTTCTGAAAAATTTCTTCAAAAACATTTATTCACATTTTAAGTAAAATATTTTTGTAACAAAATTGACCATCCTAACACCATTTTTTGGCTAAGTTTTTATCATTACTGTGAAAAAATGTGTCAAATTACAAATAGAATTAGTGATGTATGCCTGAAAATTATCTCATAAACATACTTTAATATATTAAATAAAATATATTTTTTATTTTTTATTTATTTATTACGATGCTCACTTCATTTCTGGGCGAAGTTTTCACAATTATGGTGCAAGAATACGTGGAATTATGAAACAAGTTTGACATTTCGCAAAAAAGCAAATTCTGAAAAAATTATATTTTATCAAAAAACTCAAATCAAAAAATTCGCTTTTGATTGAAAATCATTATTAAAATTTGGATTCAGGATAAAATTCTCACTAAAAATATCCTTCAAATTTAAAATAATTTTTTAATACAATTTTCGTCCATGTTTTTTATTTTTGTACTCCTTTCTAAAAATAGGTGAAAGTGTCAATCGAATTCATAAAAATCAGTTTTTTTTCAAAAAAATAATTTTAAGTTTTTTCTCACTATCGTTATTTATTATAGTTGAATTATTATTTACTTTTAAAAAAAATTCTCCTCTATTTATAAGCTTTTTATTTAAACCACACTTTTTGGCCCTATCTATTCTTATCACTCCAGGGCATAGAATTTCTCTTTTATTTAGTTCTTCTAACAATTTATAGATGTGGAGTAATTATCTATAAACAAATGCTTATGCACACATTGCTGGTCTAATAAATTTAAAACTACATTTTCTCCGAACGCAAGTTTTTCATTGTGTAAATTTTGAAGGCCACTCTTACCCTGATAAATTTCAACGTTTTTGACATAGACAAAATCAAGATTTAAAGAAAATACTTTATATCCATAGCGTATTGGCTTATTTCTAACTGTTTGTTTTATGCCACAACTATAGCTCTCAAAGTAAGGAACCATTGTTTCGTCGATGTCAAAATATTTAAAAGAGGGGGCATGCTTATCAAATAAAACCCTCAAACTGTCAACGATAGGTCTTATTTTAGTTATTTTATCTTTGGTAGACAAAAAAATCTGATTTGTCTGAGTTTTATCATTAAAATAAATATATTTAATAATCTCTGTAAATCTATTACTAGACATTGCCTCTGAAATAGCCTGACTACTCTCTCAATACATAGACCTTTTTCTACATTTCACATAACCGCTTAGAATTAGTATGCAAAAAACACTTTTATTTCATTTCCATCTATAATAAAATTTACACCTTTAAAACGAGCATAAAGGTGGAATATTCTATAATTTTATCTAATATTATATTATTGAAAAAAAAGAATTCGGATACTTCAGAAGCTGATGAATAGGTATAAGAAACACTTTGTTCTGATTGAGCAGCTAATTCAAACTTTTGTAGTAAACATAAATTTCTCTCCATCAATCGAATCACCCTGATTTTGTTCACCCATAATTAAAGGTTGTGGGCGTTGATCCCAAAAAACAAGTTCCGCATCTGCTTCAAGCATGTTTTTAGAAAAATTGTCAATATCGACGCCCTTATCATCGTTTATCATCAGCCGAATATTCTTCAGTATCAAAATTGTTAGTATTTAGGCACGGAGGAGTAATATATATCATGAAAGTGTCTTGACTTTCGTCTTGTGTTAGATTTAGAGCATCATTCAAGCTTAACTCAACTCGGTCTTCCATAATGAAAAAAACTTGAAATAATGATAAAGGAAACAAATACAAATGTGTATTATATATAAAAACTTTTGGAACGGAAAAGCAACGTAGCCGATAATTTATAACTCATGAATTTTTGTTAAAAAAACGGAAATAACATTTGAGTTATTGTTAGCATGCACCAAATTTTTGCTTGTTTGACACATAGAAAAATGTATTGTAAGATGAATGATAAAAAAATTGCATGCTGAATGCATGCCTTTATTGAACTGTAAACAAAGTTATGCGTGTCATGTTTGAATGAATGTAGTGCATGCTGGATGTATGTATACACTTATATTGATCAAAAAATTGCAACACAATAAAACAAAAGAAAAGTTAATGTGTTAAATCAAAATATTCAATGAAAGTTTTTCATATATAAAATCTTTCAACTATTAGCAACATTTTACTTTAGTTTCCATAAAAACCAAATAAAAGTTTTTCAGAAAATCATAATTTGGGTTAAAATGTCGAGATTTCAAAAATTCAAATAAAAAAACAATTTATTTCAATGGTTGGTGCCCCTTTGCAAATCATATTAATACTTCATAATAAAGAAACATACTCCTAAATACATATTTTTAATTTTTGAATTACAAAAATAGTGTGCTTCTAGAATGTATTATTGCTTAAAACGGTTTTGCATTTTTGCAACACTGGCAAAATTCAGGGACAATTTTTTTTGTATATGCGGTAACAAGAGGGTTAAATCTCGTGGAAAATTTGAATAAGCCTGAAGATGAATTCATTTGTGATAATGAGATGCGTTCATTAATCAAAAGATATGAAGAGGACGTTCCTCAACCACAAACCCTTTCACAAGAACTCGATCTTTAAAAAACGTGTGGAAACGATCGGAAAATTTACCAAATTCTATTTCAGCTGCACTAAGGTGTTTGCGAATGAAAACATTCCCAGATATTGGCGCAATATTGAACAATCTACTTCTGATTCCAGTATCCACAGCTTCTGTTGAACGAGGTCACTCGGCTCTCAAATTTGTTAAAACGCATACAATGTCAACTATCTTAGAGGACAGAATGAACGCGCTAGTTTTGTTAGAAGTGCACAAAGATATCAAATTCAATTATGGTGAGATAGTCAATTCATTTGCCAAAAGCCACCGACGTCGTATGTTGCTATATTATCCTCTATTGGACAATTGATATTAAATTAAACAATGTTAAAAAAATTTTGCTTAAAAAATCTCTGTTTAATATATTCTTTTAAATCATATGTGTTAAAAATTTAAAATTTAAAAAATTTTTTAAATAAAAAACCACATAACTTTTTTACCGCCCTCTTTGTTAAAATCCTAGATCCGAGGCTCGTTTTAATTCTCTAAAGTCTAAGTGTCAATTTTTGAAGAAATTATTTATTGTAAATGAATTTTTAAATTATTTTTCTTTCTATGTCCATACACTTATATTTTGATGAAATTAACTTTTTTAGCTATTTATTTAGTTGATCAAAATAAATGACTATTTTCAGTTTTTTTTCCCATATAAATGCTGAGTTTGTTGGATAAGTATGTAATTTTCCGTAATGTTCAACATAGCACATCGTACATTTCAGTTGATTTGAAAGAAAATTAATTTCCAACATAAATGTAAATAACTATTTTAAATATAAATCAATTTTTTTTTAACAAATCCTGTCATATCTATTTTACATTTTGAAAAAATTACAAGCTCATTTATGAAAAAATTTAGTTATGAACTTAGCGAATTTGGACATTGTTAAAACCTCAATACATGTTATAGTAATTTTTTTTACAGATACTGTTATTTGAGTGATAATTCAGACAAGTTTCATATTTTATTGTTGAAGATAAATATTATACAAATCAAGTCAGCATAGTTTGAAAATATAATATACACATATTTTGGATTCAAAAAGGGTCAATACTTATAAAATGTTTTGACAGTTCTTCTCAATTATGGTTTATAATTAGAAAAAGTTATATATATTTGATAATATAACTAAAAATGGCAGCTTACATCTCTTTTAGGTAAAAATTCAATAGCTTTATATTAGAATTTTAATATAACTGTTTATTTTGAATAACAAAAGAGTATTGAAAAAAAGACGAAGTAGGATTGCGAAAAAAACAAAATACAACTATAAAAGACAAAATAGAATTTTAAAAAGATAAATTAGAATTTTATAAAGACAAATGCAAAAGAAAAAAAAGTATTATAAAAGTATAAAATTGAATGGCAGAAAGACAAATAAGGCAAAATAGAATTGCAAAAGAAAAATAAGACAAAATAGATTTGCAAAAAGACAAAATAGAATTGTAAAAACGATATAGAATTTCAAAAAGACGAACATAAATTTAGAAAGACAAAATATATTTCGAAAAAGTTAATTATAGCATTATAAACACAAAATAATAGAACTAAAAATGGTATATTAATTTTTATGCATTTATACTAAACTAACCCTAATTTGTGTATGTTGCTATATCATTATATTGATCAAAAAATTGCATAATTGCACATTGCAAAGATGCATCTTGCATCATAAAATATTTAAACCTTTGTTTATTCTACCCAATCCTACTATAATATTTTAATAACCTATGGATCAAGTTAATAATTTTATAAATATATATTTTTGTAGTCGTTTGTAAAGTACATATATTGAAAATATCTATTTTACAAAAACGTGAGAATATATTGAAACATAAAGAGAAAACCAATTTATTATAAACATTGTTAAAAAATCCAGAAAGTATGAAAAAAATTGAACAAAAATATTTTTGAAACTCCTAGGACCTATTTTAAATAAATGCTAGGCGCAACTTCTATACACAATACGATAAGGTGGTTGTTGCAAGGAATTAATCTGCTATGTCTGAAAATATTTGAAGACTGAGAGAAAAGAGGTAAAGCTTTTCCACTATGACTTTCTAAAATATATAAACAATAATTTATGTATTAATTACTTTTAAATAAATTCCTGATTTCTTAAATTTTATAACCTCTCTCCTTCCTCTAAGCGAATCTTTCCAAACTTATTGATAGTTTTCCCCCATAACTGGTATTTTGATTAGTATTTCTGTATTTTAAGATTTTTTAAATATTTTTTAGACCCAGAAAAACGTAAAAACAGTTAGATTGTTTTATCAGCAAATAAAATATGCCAAATACAGAGGGAGATATGAGGGGCCGCTCTGTCCACAAATGATCCATTTTCTCCAAGATAAAGAGTCGTTTTGAAATATTTTTGTTATTGTTGTTAGCCTCCACTGACAGATATCTTGTTATCTCCATACGAATGGCGACCGAGCTGCTTTGGTTGAAATCATGAGGGATATATAGAGTTTTTAAATATCAAAGTCTGCATGTAATGTTTGTATATAGGGATATGGGATTTAATCATGGATTATGCTGATTTGAGGAAGCGTGATCCTGTGTGTCAAAGGCATTGTTTAGATCTAATGTTGTTGTGATGGGGCGGAGGAAGGGTTTCTTTTTGTTGGCTATAAATGATTGGAGAGAAATTGGTCTGTAGGAAGAGCTAAGATTTTTGTTTTTATGTGTTTTAGGGATGGGTAGTATAAGAGATGTTTTTCATGTATATATGGAATTGTATTGTTGTTAAGTGCAGTATTGAAGATCCGTGTAAGGACTTTCATAGCCTTTGGCACAAGATGTTTGATGTTTATGTTAGTAATTTGATCTGGTCCTAGTGATTTGCTCTTTTTGATGTTAGGGATGTGCATTTCCTGCTAAAGTTACCTTTCTTTGGTTTGGTTGAAATTGCTTGTTTTTCACTTTCCTTTTTTCCACATCAAATAGTTCTATGCAGCATTTTGTATCCTTCAACAAACGACTGTTATGAATTCTTTTTTCATCATTTCAAGAGCTAGCTTTACTGAAAGCAAAGTCTATAATATTATAAAACACAACTATTGGCTAACGAACACTTTTTCTTCTGCAAGAAAATTCTTCGATGTTCTCATCTAATTGATCAACACCTCCTTTAGTATTATTATAAAGATGGATAGTCTCTGATAGAGAAGATGGAATTGTATCTCGAGCATAAAAACTGCTGTTCAAAAGATTACAGAATGGTTTTTCTTGGGCACAAACGAAAGTAACAAAAAAAATTTTTCTTTGTCGAACAGATATTCTGAACAATTTGGAGAACGTCCTTTAACATTTCTGAAAACTTTAGGAACTTCTTTCTGTTACAACGAAGTGTGCCAAGTAGCGTCATATTTTTTCTCAGTCAACTGGTAAGCTGGGTTATGACTGGTCAAAAATTTATCAGTGGTGATATTTCTACCAGTATTGAATTATGATTTGTATAAATTCATAACAACTTTTTCGGCAAGATTTCTTTCTCTCTGTTCGTTTTGCCTACCACAATATATTGGGGCATTTAAAGCAAATCCGGTCTTAACTTCTACAAAGTCAAAAAAATTTTAAACAATACTTTTTTGGTTTTCTTGGTAAGTAAGATTTTTCGGGTAGTTTACCTCTGTAAGGTAATAGTTTCTGATCTACTGTGAGAAATTATACAGGAATGTAAAGTTTTCTCAAAGACAACACAAAAAGTTCCCAAACTTCTCTGATCGCAGCCATTTTGTCTTTTTTTTTCTTGCTTCTCTGGTTGATTGGTTGTCAAAACGGAAATATCTAAGGAAAATTTTCATTCGATGTGAAATGCAAGCTCTGTAAAAAGGATAAGAATCATTTTTAACAAAAAAGTCTTCTATGTCATTAAAGTTATCACGATCTGCACCTGAGCGTATTAAAAAAGCCAAAATAGAGTCCATTTCTTCATTACTAAAACGATTAAACACAGCATGTTCAAACTTACCTGAATGTAGACGTTTGAGCATGACAACTTTTCGATTGGAGCATCTCAAAATATGTCTTCTAATTTCTTCAGGTATTTTAGATTAAATAATTCAAGTTCATCTTGAGTTGCTGTTAAAGTCCTTGAGTTTTTTGCACAAATATTTCTTGACAGTCTAACATTAGGTTGCACAGTTCTACTCCATGCTATCCCATTACATGTCTCAACTACATGCGGGCTTTCATCATCATTTGAGACTTGACTGAAGGACGAATCTTCGGAATCAGAACAAATTTCTATCTCACTTTAGCAATCATCAGTTTCCAAAGCTTGGATTAGTAATTCATCTAAGCACAAATTTTCTTCAATATCGCTCTCATATTCTACATTATCCAAACTTTCGTCTAGAATTTCATTATTTTTTTATCAAATTGGAGCTTTTGTTATTAGTTCTTTTACGAGAACTCATTGGGATAACGCAAGAAGAAAAATAACAATAAGGTAAGCAGGCTATGTTAAGCGAGAAAGAGTAAAAGTAAAAGAAAGAAAGAGAAACAACTTCCTATTTTTATTTCATCCCTTGATAATTGCAAAGATGTGTTTGATTGATGAAAAGAATAAAAAGCACCATATGAGCGATTAGACTCCCTTGTAATAGATAAATTCAACAATCACCAATTGCGCGTTTTTTGTTGATGAAATATTCAAACTCAATATACCATTTTCACATTAAATTCTTCTTTTTTCACTTTGATATTGTCATTTTTCACATGAAGCCCATTCTCATGATCTTTATATTTTTTAATATTGAAATTTTTAATTAAATTAAATAATACACAAAATTGTAAAGTCGAATTGAATAAGTTTAATAAATTTAGTGAGAATTAAACTGTTAGAATTTTGACTGTCTTAATTTGACCTTTCATTCTTGAATTTAACCTTTCACCTGTTTTACTGAGTCAAAAGTATAAAAAAAATTAACTTACTAAATTTATTAAATTTATTTTCAATTTTACAGTTTTGTGTTTTATTTGAATTAGTTAAAAATTTCAATACTAAAAAATAAAAAATCTTTAGGGACGGCTTTATGTGAAAAAGGACAAATTTAAAGTGAAAAATGACGAATTCAATGTAAAAAAGGACCAATTCAATGTGAATAAGGACGAATTCTATGTGAAAAAGGACAAATTCAATGTGAAAAAGGACAAATTCAATGTGAAAATGTATTTATTTTTGTATTTGATTGTAATTTTGATATTTAATTTTTATTACCTATGAGATATTGTGAATGAAATTTGAAGTTTTTTCAATTGACATTTGAAAAATTATAAGAGCCTGAATAGTAAGAGTGAATTTTAGCGGATTTGGCCTGGGTTCTACAAAAATTTGGAAAGATATTCTCATAATGCATCACTGTCATTTTGTCCTTTGTTTTAATGCGCATTAAATTTTGCAATTTCATATTCGTTCATGGCATTATTGTAATTATTAATAATAATTTAATCTATATATCTTTCAATCTCTTCATTCTGCTCATATTTTTGTCATATCTTTTGACCAGGGGTTAACAGTTAGATGCTTTCTACATATTATAGTTAGTTTAGCTTTCAATAAATCTTTCCTTCTATATGCTGGTATTTAAAATGACTTTCTAAATAAAATTTATACTAATTTTTGTTTTTAAGTTCAATCAGGCCCATCGATAAGAGGTGAATGGGTATGCATCGGTAAATGCACGAAGTATATTTGAAATGAATTTGATAAACAACATATGTTCGTGTTGTTTTGATTATATTCATCAATACAATTTGATTACCACAATGGAAATCATGATTAGATTAATTTTAGTTTTGTATTAAATTTCATTTTGTTTCTCGATTTTTTAATGATTTTTTAGTATATGTGACATTAAATTAAATTCAAGTTATAATATTGAATCTTTATAGGGAGTTAATAATTTTTTTAAACGAGTATTCACTTTATAAAATAAGTAAGTAAACCATTTTTTTTAACAAATTTGACATATCATTAATACCATTTTTTAAACTAATTCTACACATAATGAAAACTCCAACCAGAATTCTTGGGAAAACGAAATTTTCTATTTACCAAAAGAAACTCTCCGCTCTTAATTTTTGTCCTTCCAATCATTGGTAAAATATCCTTGCCAAACTGAATATTCTTTAATATGAAAACAGAACTTAAATTTTTGGAAAAGCGAATCTGGACAGTGTGACCTCTCACAATACTGTTACAACCGACCTTTTTCATGGTAAATTAAAGTTTCTACCAGTTAATACTACTTCTCCAATTCAGCCACTTGGCCAATGGGTAATCGGTTCGTTCAAGGCAAAATATGCAAAATTGTTAATGTTGGAACTTATCACAAAGATGGACGAACACTGTAAATACAGCAGCCGATTAGGTCAAGTTTATCACAATTTTAAATGTGCTACATTGGATTTCGACAGCGTCGCGTGAAACTAAATGGAGTAATATATCTGGATGGTTCAAACGCTACAGGTTTTCAGTGTAGAAGAGGAAGAAGATGCAGAAGACGAAGAAGATGCAGAAGATTCTTCATTAAAAACTTGTTTGATACAAGTCACTGCATAACAGATTGATTGAGATTGATGCATCTCAACCAACAAAAGGTGACAACAACCGGGAGACTTGCATATACGAAACTACATTGAGATCGAAGATATAAAGTTTCACGTCCCAGAATAACTCGCATAAGAGTACAGAATATTTTAAAAGAACTTCAAGTTTTTCCTGCTCATAAGACTCAAACATGCTGCCACTTGTCAATAAACGGTTATACTAACTCATTAGTACTTCCAATTAACCTTGATGAAATTAGAACATCCAAAAACCTTGATGCAATCACGCATCTCTTCACTACACCTAAACATGCTGTCACATACACGATAATACTTGAAGGAACAGTTTATAACTCCCTGAAGGCTTCTATTTATTATTTTTAGTAGTATATAGCACCTCTACTTTTTGCTTCACTATTGTTTTTATTTATCTTAAAGCTAATAAAGGTTTTATCTCTCTTTCCCTTATTTTCCTTTTCAGCGCATCAACTAACAAAAATGAACAATTTATCCATGGTTAAAAATAAATAAAATACAAGACAAACTCTTTTGAATGACTTTTTACAATGTAATTAATTTTTATAAATATGATTTAGTTTGTTTTTTGTTAAGATCGATGTAATTATTTTAATTTAAGGATAAATATTTTATCAATCATTTTATTGTTACAACTATGTTACGAGTATATAAACTAATATTTTTAATGTTTCTTTCATCTTCCCAAGATTTAGATGATACAAAGTTGAAATATTGGACTGCATTTGAACATATTAAAATCCTTTATATACCGGATCCTTGATAAACCGTATGTTTTTATTACCTCCATGAGGTTTCGGTTTATAGAGGTTTCACTTTAGTTAGTAACTCTGACAAATCTTACTAATTCATTAGTTAAAATTTGGACAAGAGGTTTATTAATTAGTGAGAGTTAGCTACTAATAATGTGTAAGGTAATTAAATTAGGTAAATGTTTATTTCATTTATGAAAGTTTTAGTAACTATATTTTCGAGTAATTTTCTTCAGAATAAAATAATTTATTTCATTTTAGATCATTATGCATGTTTTTTTTTATAATAAATTCTAATTTTTGTTTCATACTTTAAAAAATTTTAAATTGAAAAACTTTTCCGAAGTTTCAAAAAGTAGTTTAGTTGAAATGTTACCTCAAATACTCGAATTAATAGTCCTATTAAATTTACCTAAATTATTTAGACAATTAAATATTTTTTTAATTTTTAGGAATTTTGATAGAGTGATTTGAAAAAAAAGTTATTGTATGTGTGCATGTGTGTGACAATAGTTGATTTAGATAATATGTAGGTAGGGATAGTGGCAGGAGTAGAAGGGAGGTGGGAGGTGCACCATTCCTCCCCTCTCGTCCCTATTTTAATAATATATCACTGGTTATTAAACATTTTGATGGATAGGTGATAGATAATAGACCTTTCGGATACTTTCAAAATATAAAAATCGATACATTTATTTTTCGCATATAATATTCTTGCTGAAAATCTTGATTATTTCTTTATCCATTATATTTTATATAAGAATTCCTTATTCATACATTTAAATTTAATTTGCACCTAATATGTAAGATATTCTATGGACAGTGCTTATAAAATTAATACTCTCACTTATGAACCTCAATGATACGTGCTTAAGGTTTGGGAAAACTGGAAAAATTTTAAACCTACTAATCGAAGAGAAAAGTGAAAGCGATTTTCAATCGGATTTTTTACTTTATCATTTATAATAGGACAAATGTATCTATATGTGCATTTTATTTAATTATGAATTATTATGTGTATATTTCAAAACTCATCTGAAGAAGTATACTTAATTATGTATTATAAGATAATAAGTAAAGCTTTAATTTCTAGTAGGTATTTATAATGATATGAAATATTTCTGCTCCACATGAGACGATCATTTATCCATTTATATATTTTGATTTTAATTAACCCGTAATGGAACACAGTAGACATATGTCGACCTAACAAAAATAAAATCGTCTGCATTTATCAATGCTTTTTAATACAAATCTTCTGCTTTACATTAGATATCGTCTGATTATTCTGGTCGATAAAGGGTTAAATGGAACTTTACAAAGATAAATATAAATCTTTCTCTGAATCAACATTAGATAGAGTCTTTTATGTCTGATATATCATCATATTTTAGTTTCAACCATCTGCTTTCTACTCGATTATCAAAATTTACTTTTTTTTTAAAATCGTCTTTAAAAAAATAATTTTTTTTTTCAAATTTCTGCATTATAAATTAAAATTTTTAATAAACTCAAAATTAAAATAATTTAATATATTTACATTATTGTCTCAAAAATAAAAATTATAGAAAAAAAATAGAAATTATTGCCCTATGTATCAAAAAAGAAACGTACAAAGTTTTCTAATTTGAAAACTTTAACTCTACTATCATGGTACTGTAAAAATATGAAGCACATTATTTATGATAAAATACTCCTAAAAATATATGTTTTAGCCTAATATGTAAGCAAAAAGAAAGTTAAATGAGTTGATATAAGATGGAAATAAAGTATATTAGACATTTCAGTGATTAAGATCGCCAATTTGCTTTATCATAGGGATGAGGTGATAATGTTAAGTAAAATAAAATTTCAAACTACTTGAAAATAGATTGGATTAATTCGCAAAATTTTATACTCTTTAAAATAATATACAAATTTACTAAAATATTTTAAAATATACTTAAAGAGCTATTCCAGGATTCGCAAGAATTGAAAACATCTTTGGATCCATTATTATTAGAACCATGCCAAATGTAGTTTAAATACCTTAGAAGTAAATTTTTTATTCATTTTACATATATAAATAAATTTTTAATGTAATTTACCATCAGAGGCGCACGTCCTCAAATTTTTTTTGGGGAGTGGGGCAAACTTTTTTTTTATAATTTTCAAAATTTTTTATAAAAGAATTTTTGTCCAATGAACACGCCACCTTTATTACCCGACATTATACTTGCACTGTAAGAAGTCAAATTACGTTGTTTGTAATTCAGATCGCATCACTACCTTCTGGCTCAGTGATTTTCAAACTGGAGTCCGCGGTGCACTAGGCGATCAAGAAACAGTTTCATGGAGACAGAGAAGGGGTCACTGAGTGTATCGGTTTGCGCAACAGATTGCATCCATATTGGCTAATTTGTGATTTTTGCCAATAAGTCACATTTAAAAGATTGAATAATTTAGTTTTTGAATTGAGTTAAACAATTTTTACTTTTTTATTGCATTTCAGGACTGATTTTATAGATGGAAATGTGCATTTTTCTTAGTGGTTTAAAAATGAAATGACGACTCATATTTGACATTTGGTCTTACTGCATTAAATTCTGGTGAGAAAGAGGAACATAACACTTTTGTGTTCTGAAGTTTAGCATCCACTTTTCTAAAGTCCATCAAGTGAAGCTTGCATTGGAAGTGAAGGACTAGATTTCGGTAAACATAACTATTGACTATTTTAAACGTCAAGCTGAACAATTACACAAATCGAGATTTCAAAGAATTTTTTTTGCAAAATATTATGTATGGTTTGAAAAGTTTCAAAAGATATTTGTCGTCAAAAAATCCCACAGCATAGGAGAACAATTAATTTTACTTTGCGACAAAGATATCTTATTGAATGTGCAAGAAATTCTTAACTTATAAATTTGAAGCATAACTTGATGTCAAACGATACGGTTAGAAGGCTAATAGGAGAGATGTCTAATGACATAACAGATGGTTTAATTGATTCTGAATATGTATGTGACAAGCACCTGGTAGACAATTTTTTGTTTTACAAAACTCTTAGCAGTAGAACCACTGCAGATGAAATATTTCACAAGGTGGACAATCTTTTACCACACACGAATTTTTTGTTCTAGTTTTTATACTCTGATTAGGCAAAAATCTCTAGATGTAATTGGTACCCAGTGTGTTATTCATCGCCAAGCCTTAATAATGAAAACCATACCTAATGGATTGAAAAGTGTTCTCAATGAAGTCATTAAAACAGAGTTTAATTAAAGCAAATGCCTTCAACTCTTGTTAGTTTTCATAGTTATGCAAAGAAAATGATTCGAAAACTCTTGTTGTACTCAAACGTGAGACGACTTTCCAAATAAAAAATTTCGAGGCCATTGTATGGAAAGAAAAGAAGCCATTTCTGCATAGCAAACTAGATATGCATGTCGATATTTCTGATGTCCTTTTCGTATATTCCTATCATTTTTAGTCAACATATTTGAATCTATAAATTCCTTTAATCTTGGGCTAAGTAATAAAGATGTACTGGAGGCCATAAAACACCATGAAGCATATCATAGTCAAGAAATTTCTTCTTATTTTTCTAATCTACAAACTTTTGAAAAATACTCTCAATTTATACTTGATTTTTTATGTGAAATGTCTCATACCGATTTTTCGATTTAATTTGGACAGTCATATGCTGGTGTTGCAATGATGGCTCTGAAAGTTCTGATTTAATTTGCTTTTCAATTATATATGATTGTGAGCAAGCGTTTTGCATGCTAGTTGCGATTGAAATCAAATCCCGAAACACATTGGAAGTGAATAATATTATTAAGGTTGAATTGGCAAAAAAAACTGGTTTAGATGAAGCAGATGTATCCATTCCATTTACTTTTTTATTGGATTATTCAGACAATTTTGAAATAAACAACTGTGTTTTTTTAGTACAGTAGTTTATATGTTGTTTAATTTTTTTAAATGATACCTCAAGCTATTAAAAATTATAGAGGATTCTAGGTAAATTGCTCGAAAAATAATTTCTCGAACTATCAATTCTTCGAAAGTCAGATTGCTCAAAGCACCACGTAAACTGCACCGTCTCACGACACGTTGACGGAGCTGGATATAAAAGGAGCCACAACACTCACTTTAGAAGTTGTATTATTTTATCTTATAGTAAATATTAGAAACGATGTAGTTTTATTTATTTTCGAGCAATTGATTTCGAGCAATTTAACTAGAATCTAATCGGTATACGGTAGAAAAAAATAAGACCTGCTATATAAATGTACTCGTTCTTTAATTTTAGATGTTCAGTTAACAAGAATAAAGTTGTATTATTTTATCTTATAGATTAGAAACGATGTAGTTTTATTTATTTTTCCAGCAATCTGCCTTTCAAGCCATTGTTTGAGAAATTATTTTTCGAACAATTAATTTCGAGCAATTTTTTGGATACCATTATTGAGAAACCGCTACGCCGAAATTTTTTAGAAGGTTTTATACCATGACTCTAAAAATTATCTTTTTGTAAGAAAACAGAATTTTTGTAAAAGCAGATTTTATATTTGTGGTTCAAAGGTTAAAAATGCCTCCGTCTTTTAAAGACAATATGGAAAGAGTTGTGTTAGTAGACTCATTGGTAATACAGTCAAACCTACCTCATTTATTCGACAGTAGATTATTCGACAACCCACTATCCGATCAGGGCTAAATATATTTTCTCATCCTCTCATCTCTCTAATTGTCAACAAGCCTTGTTTATATCAAATGAATTGGTTAGGTGGATTTTTAGCAACGAAATGTTACCAAGCTAGATTATTAACACAGAAAAAACAAATAATCATTGTTAAACCTACACATATATTCAGTCAGTAAAGTAAATTATTTGAAAATATATTTAGAACATGTATCTATGTAATTTTGTAACATGTTTGTAATTTTGCCCTTTTAAATAGAAATTGAAGGTTTAAAATTTTTGGAAGAAATATTCCACAAACCTTAAATTTATATAAATTACCTATTCCATTCCAATCTACTAGGGTCGTGAGCGGGGTTGGTTAGATGCTGGATTCGGTAACTCAAGGTCTTGGGTCCGATCCCGCATCAAGCCTGCTTTCCTCATAGTTCGATACAAGCGGCGCAATTGTTCCTTCTCGATGAAAACGCCCCTTTACCTAAGTTATACCCTATAAATTACATAAAAATGGAATTATTTATACTAAGTTCTATTAACAAAAATTTTAAGCAAAGTGTAAAAACATTGCTCCCTTGCCCTCCTCATCGTCCCGAAGTCCTGGTACAGTAATTAATAGCTAACCTTTTAAGCTTTAAATTATAGTGTTCTTATATAGTTGTGTGCTATAAAAAATATTTGACACACTCAAAAATGTATCTGCTCTTGTTCAATCTACTGGCTACATTACTGTCTCTGATAATATATAGCTCACATTTGCATTATTATATCCAAAAAGTGGACGTTAATGAAAAAAATAGATTTCATTCTACGACTTATGGATATAAAGAATGAGACAATTAAAAAATTTTGGGTAGCGAAAGGCTTTTTCGCCTCCTCCCTCTCCTCTATTAAAATCCCCTCCCCTCGTCCCCTGGATGTTCGCCCCTGTTTACCATATATTATATAATTTATTAATCGAAATTTCATTTTTCAAAATATAGTAAAATAGAAACTTACCTGTTTTTGCGTAATATGGAAGTCTCTCTATATTTAAAGTCAAAAATTTTTTTCATACGATACTGGTCTATGTTATAAACATCGAATATCGATTTCCAAGTTTCAAAAATGACCTCATTCTGTAAGATAATAAGTTAAATGAAATTATATTTCAAAGCAGAAAAAGGTGTGAATTAATTTATACTTTTAAATTTAAAATCGGCAGTTCCCAATAAATTTTTTTAACAACTTGTTTTAAATCTTGATAATCGGATGAAACGAAAGCTCTAAAAACGCCATTTATTCCATTCACTCTGGCTTCAAAATTGCATCTAAAGTCTGCTCCTGCAATTCCAGTCATACCACCATCAAATCGTTTGCTAAGCGAAATTAGTCGGAGCTAAAATCACAGTTTTATCTAAATTTTAAATAGTGGTGAAAAAAAATTACTCCCTTGTAAAAATGCAATCTCCTCTTTAAATTAACTTGATAAACATTTGGATTAACATCACTTTTGACTAAGGTTAACATTTCATATAATCGCTTTTCTTTTGAGCGTTTTTTGTCAAATTTACTTTTTAATTCCAATTTTGTATTCTTTTTGAAATTCTTTTTGGTGAGATGTATGCGTTTTTTCTGCAAATAATAAATCTGTATATTTTTATTAGTATGTGGAAGAAGAGTTTTTTAAATATATATTAAGAGAAAAGTATGTTATCTTAGAGCTTTTTAATTTTTTTAAATATAAATTTATTTTTTCTTTCAAATATTTGAGTTAAAAGGTTTCGTCAAAGGCTTCATTACTTATACAAATAAAATAATAACAAAATGGACCAAATCTCTAATCAAATTATCACAAAATAGTTTTTAGAAATAGCTTATCTCAAAATATATATTTAATAGATATACAGTCGACCATCACTAATTCGGAATGCTTGGGATTCAGCCTTTCCGAATTAGTGATTCTTATTTTAATTAAAAAAACACCCCTCCCTTACTCGATTTCTCTCACTATAAACTTGACTCGTACTAAAATTCAATGTCAGATGTCTGTTTACTAAAAGTACTACAAAAAAATTATTGCATATTAGAATTTGTAAGTTAATTTTCAGATGTACTTATTCTACTGGGAGTAGACAATTTTTTGAAAATTTCTTTTAAACTTATTGTTTTAGGTGCTTTGGCCTTTCTCTAATTAGTTCTTCTTGCAAGTTATAAAGATTCATTAGTTCTTCTTCTTTTATTTTCTAAACCTTCGAAAAGCTCAGGTGTTAATTGAATCAACCATTCAATAATTTTACTAAAATAAAGATTTCCTGAATAAACAAAGTACCGTATTAACGAAGATCCGAATTAGTGGAAATATAACACCAAAAAGAATGATACAAATAATTTTGATGATTAAATTATTTACTCAGTTTGAATTTAGAGTATTTTTTTATTATTCCAATGTAATAAATGAAAACTCAAAACTTTTTATAATTTTTCAATTTTTATTTTATTGATGAATATATAAAGAATATAAGTTAATTTCAAACTTATTTTTCAAATATATGTAAAAGTTTACACAAAAATTGATATCAAATTATTCTGATAAAAGGAAAGGTTGTCTAAATATATTTTCGTTAGAAAATAAATGAGTGAAAAATATTATTTCTAAATAAAAAAAAATATGTAAATATATTTGAAGCATTAGATTTGCCTTCTTAGCTTGAAAGACAGGAAGATATATTGGAAAAACTCATAGCACAAAAAATAAGATTCTATCTATTTCAAAGTTCTATATTTCATATATACCTACCAAATTTTTATTGCAAAAAATATATTTGTTATTAAAATCATTGGATTTGGTTATTCAAAAATATAATAGCATTATTGAAAAATATTGTAGGTATTTTTAACCTGTCAAGAAATATATTTTTTTGGATAACTAAAATAGAAAATCTCAATAATTACTAAACAATAAGGAAAGAATAAGTGGTGTAAAATATACTAGAATTAGACTAATACACCAATGATATATTTTGTAAATTTAAACCTTAAAGCGTTTTTATAAGCACGCTTAGCTCTGGTTACATTTGAGTCCTGTTTAAGAAGTGTAGATCGAAATTAGATATCAGAAATTATACTACGTTATTTACATTGCAATACATAATTCTTTCTAATTGCTAATTTTTTAGGGCAAGAGCCCACTCTGTGGCCCAGTTTACAGGCTCAGACATATTACTTTTGTGCCGCCATAGTCTACATGCAAACAAAATCTATTTACTTGCATTTCGAAGAAGTTGGCTTCATATATCAAAGAAAGGAATGTCATAGCTAGAATATTCTTTAAAGGTAAACTTGAAAATTTCAATTTAAAGATAAAGCAATATTCGTATATTTTTACTCGTACTATTTTTAGTTCTGTTTCGTCTTTGGACAATTTTATTTCCTCTTTTAGAAAGGTAAATTAGAATTACAAAACGACGAAACAAAATTGCAAAAAGAATTGAAAAGAGACGAAAAGAACTAAAAAAAATATTTAATGTATAATTGTTGTTTTTATATAGCTGATTATTTTCTTTTAAACTGCTATGAATTATTTTGCCTCTTGAAGCCCCAATAAAATTGTTTGCATAGCGCTTTCTCTGTTGCAATAATTAGCAATAGTTATTAGAAAAATGTAATAGACTAAAATTTAAAAAATCAAATTGAATAAAAAATTAATTACGTTGTTAATCTTTGAAATTTTTTCTCCTAACATTTCTTCTTTCTTATATGTATCTATAAAAAATTTAATAAATTATCTAACATAGTAAAATTTTAATATCCAAGCATTTCACTTTTTTAATACAATCGATTAAAAATGGCAAATAAAAAGGTAAAAATATTTCAGCAAGAAACGTTCTTCTGTCGATTAGTACACATGCTAACTAGCAACTAACAACAAAAATCCGTCTGAATAGATAAATTTTTTAATTGTCAGTATTACATCTAATTGGAAAATAATATTTCATAATTGGACATTTAAGTATGCTCCTATAAAGAATCAGTTCGATAAAAATTTCAAGCAGTATTTGCCATCAGTAGAGATTATGTTTATAAATATTTAATCGAAAATTTCGTAAAGTAAAAAATGATAAATGTTTAATGAAATGTATATCGATGGAATAAGAAATAGAAAAATAATGAATATATAGGAACACACAGAGCACTCTAGTGGTTTATATCCACAAAGTTTGTTTGGAAAATAAACTCACAAGACTGAGCATTGAAGCAATATAAGATTACTAAACATTTGCTAGAAAATCTATATTTAATATGAATAAAGAAATGCTGACTGTAATTTATCTGAAAGGTAAAAAATTAAATAAAGTTTACTTCTTCATTAAATAATAATAAGCCGCAACTTATGAGTGAACAACAACGTGAAAATTAAAAAAATTATTTAGCGTCATCTATAAATAACCAAAATTTAATTAACGTTATTTAAAAACATTAAAATGAATTTCTAATCTTCTTTGACCAAAAATGAATGAGATAATAATTAAAGAATACAAATCCTATAAATGAAATACAAACGAATATCAATCAGTGTAGATAAATAAAAGCAAAATGACATCTGATACCGGCCGATGTTTACTGGGTGTAGCTATCTATAGTTGTAATTGATCTCAATAAGTATGGTATAATATTTAAAATGTATTGATTATCATTATATAATACTTACATATTTTTGAAAAAGGTAGTGGTAATATTGGTAGGATGACAATTGTTTCATAGTTATCTCTAAAATTTATCTCCAAATCCTCGAAAATAAACTAAAGTTAATTATCAAATCGGATTGTAGAGATTGGTAAGATTGTCACACCAACCAAAAAAGGACGCTGTTAAATTGACAAATAAAAGAAAAAAATTAAAGTTTTTTTTCTATTTTCACCCTCTTTTTTCTTTTTGACATCTAATTGAAGAATTTATTTAATTCAGTTTTCGTTTTTGTAAATACTTATACGTATACACATTTTTATTGGATATATGCATATATATTTATATAGTTCATATTATTTTTCTTCAAACATGTAAACTTTGTTAACACACCTTCACATAATAACTATATGTCCATTCCTCCCCTGTTGTCATTTTGTCACGCTCTCTATCATTGCTTCTTTTATTCTCTATGCTGCTCTTAATTGGCTGGCTAATCATCCTAGCGGCTTAATCACATTTTGGTTATCCAAGATTATCACTCGTTTCACGATATTTGGAATTTTTTTACCTCATTTGTTCTTTAACTTATATTTTATTTTAACATTTTTTTACTTTAATTTATTATTAGTATATCAGAACTATAATACGATATGAGTATGAGGTGAAATTTATTTTATTTTCCATTGTATTCGCTCCAATCATTCAAAAATAGTTTAAGTTATAATATTTTTTGACATTTCAGTAAATAAAATGGACAACTACAATAAAGAAAGAGAACGGGTCATATATTTGCAAACAGCATTTTATAATTCTAAAATTATTTTGAACGTGTAAAAAACGTTGTCGTGTTTATCAACTATTGTATTTGGTATTTTGCTATCGAGATGGCTAATGGACTCTGAAATTTGAGTGAACAATTCAAATAAAGCATTTTGAGTTGACTTTCTTGTAAGTAAGCCAAACCGTTTTTTGGAAAAGAAATCAATTTATATTAAATAATTTTGTAATTTTTTACGTATGATCTTTTCAAAAATCTTAGCAAAATTTGATAGTAAAGCAATATGTCTATATGATTCTACTACGTTACGTGCTTTATTCGGTTTTAATATTGGTAGGGTTTTTGCTATTTTCATACCGTTCGGTAATACACCCTCACAAACAGCTCTATTAAATAATTTTATTAGTACGCATCTAATTATAGGAATACTACAAGCTATTATTTTCAAACCAATCTCATCACTTCCATATGTTTTTTATTTTTCAAAGATGCGGTTAAAAAATGATATCGTTTAGTGTTATTTTCTGAAAGTAAAAAGATTGAGAAACCCCCCCCCTTTTTTTTTTTTACCCGGAACACCCATCTTCAAAAAAGGGAAAAAAAAGGTGTCAAGTTACAGACCAATATCAGTTGATTGTGTAACGTTTAAAATTTTGAAATCAATAATAATCACTGTCCGACAATTTTAAACTTTTGAAAAAATACATAAACCACTATAACATTTTTTAATCAATTTTGATGTGCTGATCACGAAAATAAAAACGAAAACTTTCCATGACGTCACAATTTTTTGTAAATTTGAATTTGAAAAATATCATATGTACTGTTATTTTATTCAAAAGTTGAAAAAACTAGGGAAGTAAAATGATTCATTCATGGAAAACAAGATAAAATGGTAAGTTTTTTTCTTTTATATGAAGTTTCTGGGAGCTCTTTTTTTAGGTTCCAACAGAAATCAGCTAACATAGCTGGGCTCCATTTTCCTTTGTATCTAGTTTCCATCATGCAAATTTGCTGATGGAATCTTTCTCCGTATTCATCACTCACATCTGCTGCGTTTTGGGGGAAAAAGGATAGGTGCGAGTGCAAGAAATCTAATTTCAAGGACATTTTACATCATAGTTTGTGGTAGGAATCAATTAAGCTTTCAACCTAGATTTTCCTCTGAGATTCTTGATGTTTCCCCAAAAGGGCATTGCAAACATTTTTGAACGAAACCAAGGCATTCAGCTCCTTTTCATCCATTTGTAATTCAAAATGTTGATCAAAAATAGTTTGCTTATTTGAGGGCCTACAAATATGCCTTCTTTGATTTTTGCATCACTTATTTTTGGGAAAAGTTTTTTCATGTACAAAAAACAGGGCTTTTCATGATCAAGGGCGTTTGTGAATTGCTTTATTAGCCCTAGCTTTATATGCAAAGGTGGTAAAATAACATTTTCTTTTTTAACTAGCGGTTGATTTATGACATTGTAAGATCTCGGGATAATCCAATCCCTCGGTGACCATTCCGTACGAACATAATGTTCGGCCATGGCTCGGCTATCCCATTTGCACAGGAAGCACATGAATTTAGTATAACCTGTTTGGCCATTCAAAATTGCAACTACTTTTAGATCAGCGCAAATGAGCCATTCGTGATCTGAGTAATTTATTTTTTTCAAAATGAAAGCCAAATTTTCGTAAGTCTCTCTTAAAATTATAGAATGTGCTATTGGAACTGAAGGCAGTTTGTTTCCTATGTGTAACAAAACTGCCTTTATACTATAAAGAGAGCCATCGATGAACAACCTCCATTCTGGGGCTTCATACTTTATTTCGAGAGCGTTGAATAGCCCCGCAATGTTGTTTCAAAATGTTAAATTTTTCTCTAAAGAAAAAAATTCTCCAAGTCTTCAGATCGCTTTTTGAATGCCGTCACGCGAACATCACTTTCAACTAAATTCCATTCTTGATGTCTAGAAGCGAGAAGCTGACTAGACTCTTTGGTAAGTTTAAGGTCCCGAACAAGATCACAAAGGCGAGCTTGATTGACAAATAAAGGTTTTTTTCGGAACAAGCTGGGGCTGAGAAGGTGATATCTTGTGTTTCGGAATCATCAATTCAGTCATCGCTTTCAGAAGAGAACGTTAGTGGTGGATTAGGTACTGGTATATGTTCAGAATGGGGTATCGGTCTTATGGCTGAATCCAAATTAGGGTACACTAATCCTTTCTTTCCTTTTTTGTTGCAAACTATATAAAAAAATTCTGTTTTAAATAAAAACAACATAAACTAGAAAATCATAAAAACTAACCATCAATATTAATGATGCAAAAGTAACAATCTGATGATCATCACATTGTTACTTTTGCATCACTAATATTGATGGTTAGTTTTTCCTTGGGTTCACGTCATATCATCGGTACGCCAAAGCCTAAACCTCTTTCTTTACCCCAAACCCCTGAGGATAGAGCACTCGAGCATTTAACGCAGCAGATGTGAGGAGTTCAGTTTTTATCCTAATCTCCGACATCACACCAAAAATAACTTTTATAAAGCCTTTTAACCAGGGGTGCGGAGTCGGATAATATAAGGTCCCCCCACTCCAACTCCGACTTCGACCACAAAAATTTTTGAATCATTACATTGCATCAAAACAGTAAAGGTTTGAAAACATTTTGAAGTTGAATCAAATGAATTTTCGGAGTCGAAGTCGGAAAAAGAAACTTCGACTCCAACTCCGACTCCTTGTTTTCAAAAATAAAAATCCGACTCCGACTCCTACTCATACTTTAACCCATTTACGACCAATGTTCCTATTTTGGAACATAAGTAATTTCATCTTCGTCTGCTTTTTTCAATGACTTTGAATATAAATCGTCTGCGTTTTTTTAGATATCGTCTGCTTTGGTTGGTCTTAAATGGGTTAAGATAAAATCGCTGACTCTCTACGACCCCGACTCCGGCTCCGACTCCGCAGCCCTGCTTTTAACTCTCTGAGTGATTCTCCTCTTGTATTTATTGAGAGTTAGCTCCTCGCAAATGAAACAAAATTTATCAGCAGAATTTTTACAATTCCTTAGCATTATTCTCCGTATATTATAAAAAATGTTTCAAAATTCTAAAAAAAAGTTAGAAAAAAGTTATTTTATGAAAAAAATCAAAGAAAATATGACAAAAAATAATAATTTCATGTGTAGAAATAGAAATTTTCATCTAAGTGTAGTATTTTTCAAATCAGCCATTTACGCAGAACTGAGGGTATACGAAAAAAACCATTATGATTTTCGTATTCTACACAAAATTTAGCATCGGAAAATGATAAACTGGTTGTCGTATATTTTTCATCGTTAATGATAAAGTTTCGATTCATCTTGAAGTTAATGGGTTATTTTATTATCCAACAATCAGCATGGATTTCGTCAAAAAAAGTCTAAAATTACGAACCTGATCGAATATATAAATGAAGTTACACTTGAAGCGAACAAAAGTAAAACAGTAAATGTTATTTATCTTGACTTCGAAAAAGCATTGATACTGTTCCTCATGAAAGGCGATACTAAAACTGCAATTTTATAGTTTCTCTGACAATTTCTTGAGTTGGATATATGACTATATAGTATATATACAAAGGTAAGTCCCTTGTAAGATTAAAGAATTCACTCAATGGTTACCGAGGTCACAAGTGGCATTCCACAAGGCTCTATAATAGGTCAAATTTTTTCAGTCTGTTCATAAGCGATATACCTGACAAGCTCAAGTCTGATTGTAAATTTTTTACAGACGATATCAAAATATATACTGCTTCTAATTAATCTTCAATCTTTCTACTTCAGCAAGATTTGCATTAAATTTATGAATGGACCATTGGATTGGACTTGAAATTAAATCTCAATAAGTGCTACCATCTTCAAATTGGAAGATATGATGATCAAGTCTTTTTTATATAGGTAAACCACTAAAGAAAACTTTAAAACATAATGACCTTGGGCTGACAATTGATTCTAAACTCTGTTTTACAGAACATGTGTTTGTAGTGTCAAGAAAGCTTTTTCTGTACTTCATATGCTGAAAAATACTTTTATTTTATCTGACTAAAATGTTGCTGTTCATTTATTTAAGTCATTAGCTAGGCCTGCTCTTGAATATGGTAATACAATTTTTGCTAACTCCTCCATTTATAACATGAAGAAGATTGAAAAAGTACAAAAAGTATTTGCTAAATATTTATAAGGAGTGAAAAATCTCAGTTATGAAGAAAGACTACAAATTTTTAATACAGAAAATTCGTAATGAAATGTTAACAATATTTAACATTATAAAAGATAATATCAATTTTAACAAAATTGTCTTACCTGAGTTTTCTTCAAGAATATCCAGATCACACAAGTATAAACTCAAATCAGAATCTGCTAACAAGTACCGACAAAATTATTTTTTCTTGAAGAGCACTCAATAGATAGAATGGTTTACCTATTAACGTTGTAAACTCATCCAACATCGATGTATTCAAAAAGAAGGTATGCATTTTGGGTAAAAGATAAATACAAATATTTATGATCATGAAAATTTATATGCATTTATCATAGGCGTATGCTTTCTTTATGCTTAATAAATTTATGTTATCTTATATTCATATCATCCATCTCAAAAGAGAATTGTTTCAGAAAACCTTGAATTTAAGCCTTTATAGAATGAGAAGGAATCATATGCAGTAAGGTATTCAAAATAGGCCAGACTGATTTTTTATCAGCGTTAAGAAATTTTTGGTAGTACTAGCTATTTTCACATGTTTAATTTTACTTTTATAGAGCTTCAAAATGTTTCTATAAGTGCAAAGATTAGAAAAAGTAGAATTTTTCATACATTTCCCATAGATTTTGACTTCAGCTTGTATAATTCGGCTAATTCATTGTTGAACCAGGGCATGTCACTTTTTCTTTTATTATTTTTGATAAATGTGAATGTTTTGTTAAGAGCTTCTTTGAAGATACCAATAAAGTAATTATACCTAGAGTTGGCAGATCTAGAGTTGTAGTAGCCTGTAAAGTCGCAATACTGGAAATTAATAATGAAAGAATTATGACAACTAAGATCTTAGGGTATTCTTTTTCTCGTTGATAATAATTGAATGCTTTGATAATTCTGTGGTCGGTATAGAGTTAAAACAGAGATAACTTTGTTCATTATAGAAAATTTAGCTAACAGAAGGTCATTAGAACACTCATTGCAACTAAATGAATTTCTGAATACCGAGACGAAAGCAGCTCTATAGAAAATACAAACACCACCACCTGTTATATTTCTCTCATGAGACAAAGAATAATAACCATTGATCTTATACTTCAAGCTCTCGCTAGTGTTCCATATCTCTGTAAAGACAATGAAAGCAGGTGAAAACTTTAGAGATTGAAAAAAAATCAGAAGATCACCAAAGTTTGCATACGAACTTCTAATATTTAGGTCAAGTATTTACATGATTTAATTACGCACACTTTTGTCAATTTCATTTGCAAGCAAAATTACAAATTACACAATTAAAAACTCTGAAATTGATAAGCTATTGCTGTTGAATTAAATGATAAACCTATATTCTCATTTCCCTATTTTAAACTCACCATTCAAGCCTTGGCATGAGTAGCAGAACTATAAATCGCACTAAAACAAAGAGCCATATTTTTACAGGATTTGTTCTTACATAAAGAATAATCCCAGTTACAACTGGCTTTATTTTTCACTGAGAAATCAACAAAGAAATAGAAAAAGGAGAAAAAAAGTTATTTCAAGAACAGGGAAAGCGATTAAAAGATTGAACTTTTTATAAAATTATTTTTTTAGTTTACAGAGAAATTTCAGCCATTTTAACAGATAAATCACTTCTGAAAGGTTATGAATAGTATGAGACAAATTATCATAGTTCTATATGTAAAAATTTAATCCCTACGAATATGTTTATTAAAAATAAGTAATTAGTGTAATTAACAAGAAACAGAGTCAACTCCAACGGATTCAAAATGTCTCCATGTTTTTGGGTTACATTAAATCAAAATAAATCTCTATAATTTAAAATATTGTATGGAAATCTTTACAAAATTAGCCAAAATTTACTTTATTAGAACTGGAACCGGATTTAAATCCTTTATGCCAAGTTATTGTGAATAAATGATTGGGGAATTAATATTTGATAGGAAAATTTTTATGTGTTACCTTTTGTTCTTGTAGACGCACTTTTAATCTGCCGTGAAAAACTTTTCAATGCGTTATGCTGTTTGTTCTAAAATGTTTTAAAAACATACTTTTTATATTTTTAAATTTGCAAAAATTTTCGATAAGATTATAATAATAGTAAATATTTATTTACTAGGGGATCATAATCAATCTCATCTCCACGTGGTGATCCTCTGGATATTCAATATGCAAAACTAACGAGGCTCTGGATTAATTGAATATGAACGTGTAAATCCATACATATACAATCAAAATTTTGCTTGTCGACCCACCTGGCCAGTGGCGTTATCATTTCCTCACTCTTTGAATGATAATGTAAAATCCCCAAGAAGAGTGAACACAATACATCAAAATGAACTTAATAAAGCTGCAACTAAGAAAAAGAAAGAACGAAAGTGCTCCCAAAATAAAAAAGATCAACTTTAAAGGTTGAAACATGGAATGTAAGAGGTGTAATAAAAGTGGAAAACTACAAATTATAATTGGACAAATGGAACAACAAAACGTTGAAATCTAGGGTTTATGCGAAAATTTTATTAAACTCTAGAGTAGCTTTGAAATGTTTTCAGGCAGCGGCAAGAAATAGCATGTGAATTTTTTTGGTGGCATCAAATCAAGGAGAGGTGTTGGAATGATTACAAATATCCACTAGAAGAAAAAATGATAGCAATAAAGAGTATTGATGAAACAATAATGGGATATGTTCTGAAAGGAATTCATAAAGACATAATGATCATTCAAGTTTACTTTACTACAGGAGAAAATAAAGATGTTACTAGAGTTTTATGATAATATTGAAAACCTGATAAAAGACCTTGGTGGTAGAAGAGACAGAGTTGTAATAATTATGGGAGACTTTAATGCTGTTGGTGGAGGTAGAGTAGAAGAACTTATTGTTGGGAACTATAGACTTGGGAATAAAGTGAAAAAGGACAACTCTTGGTAGACAATTGCAAAAGCAAGTGTTTTACAATTAAAAGCACTTTTGGCATTCAAGCAAAAAAAGATGACACACCTAGAGAAGACCCTAAGGTAAATTAGAAATCAAATATATTAAATTCTTATAAATAAGAGATACCGAAACAGTCTCAAGAAGTGTAGACCTATATGTCGACCCGACTCTGGAACAGATCACAATATGGTTTTAGGCAACCTAAAACTTAAACTCAATAAAAACTGGAGTAACAAACAGAAGTATAAAGTATCGTGGCTCTAATTGAAAAACGAAACAAAGAAAACAAGACGAATAATTTTGAGTATAAGGAATTATGTCATGAGAAGTTAAAAGAAGATGGCTATATAACGAATCTAAAGAAATAGAAAACTTAGAATTGAAAAATAACGTTTGAGAAATGCATAAAAGGATTAAGCCGTTTGAAAATATTCAAAACAGAAAAAGGAGCAAATTTATTTCAAATAAAAACGGAATCTCCAGAAGAAAAAGAAATTGGTGAAAGATTGCAAAGTTAAATAAATGAACTATATGGTGATGATCAATCGATATAAATGGTGTTATACAGTAAAATAACAAAGACGATGAAGATAAAGATGTAATCACAATTGAAGAATACAATAATACTTTGAAACAAATAAAAATAGAAAAGCACCTGTATCTGAAAGAATACCAATAGAGATTATAAAAAATGGAGAAGAATTGCTGAATGAAAGAATGCTCACGTTTATTAACAATATATATGAAACCTATATCTCATCCTATAAAACAAAATCTTGAAAAATTTAAACTTTGAGCTAAACCCTCTTCAATGCAGATTTCTTCCTAACCGTGGTAATATAGAGGCTATAGCTGCCCTCAAATCTATCACAACGTTTCGCATCAATCAGAAAGAAGAAACATTTATTTGTTTTATAGATTTTGAGAGAGCATTTGACAGAGTAAATTTCAAGAAATTATTCAACACAATACAGAAACGCAATATACCAAAAAAGTGTTTGAAGAATTGGAAATATTTATAAAAATCAATAAGGATATTTGAAAGGATATGAAACACTTCCCATTAACGTGTGTAGAGGGATTCGCAAAGGTTGTGTAATATTGTATAACACTTATTAAGATGAAGCTTTTAAAGTCTTGAAAGACGATGAAGGCATACAGATTGGAAAGAACATGGTCAATCGAATAATGTACGCTGATGACATTGTCTTAACTTAGAAACGGAAGAAGGGCTGAACAACATTCTTGAGAAACTTTAGTAATTAGGAAAAAAAATTTGTTATCAATATAAACAGGAAAAACTCAATGTATGAAAATCACAAAAAATGGGGAAGCAGAAACATCTATCAATCTAAATGAAGAAAAAATAAAATGCACAGACAATTTTAAATATCTTGTGTCAACATAACAAACGATGGAACAAATACATGAAAAATTCTAAAAAGTCGAATTAGTTTAAAATTAAAAAGAAAAATACTTGAAACACAAATTTGGCCAGTTTTGAAATATGGAAGTGAGACTTGGATCATGAAAAGTATTACCAGAAAAAAGTGGAATCTTTTGAAATGTGGGGTTACAGAAGAGTTCTTAAAATACCTTGGACATCTCATACAACTAACTCGGAAGTGTTAAAAAGAAAGAGAATTGACGCACCGCTTTTAATGAAATCGATTGAAATAAGAAAACTTGCTTTCGTTGGACACGTGATGGGAGGAAATGCTGGTGAAGAACTCAGAGAGATCGCCAAAACAATTGCTTATACACGTGGAAAAGGAAGAGTGAGAAAACGAATGAAATGGTTTGAAGATGCAAAAAAAATAACTAACGGATGCTTCAAAAAGTTGGAAAAATAGGTGGAAGACCGAAAAACTTATCAAGAAAAATGCTGAAAATATCTATTCAATCAACTATAAAACTTTCATGCCAACCTTCAAAAACGAAGAGGCAAATGAGAAGAAGAAAAAATATTTATTGTTATTCCTATTTATTTCTTTTTATTTAATTAATTATATATATTAATTTTCCGAAAGTTTTTTTTTTTTTTTTTTTTTTTTTTTTTTTTTTTTTTTTTTTTTTTTTTTTTTTTTTTTTTTTTTTTCCCTTCCCCTTTTTACTTATCCTATTTTATTTTAAAATTTTTTTTTCCCCCGGGCCCGAATTAAAAAGAATTTTTTTCATAAATATATATTTTTATTTTAAACCCCCCCCATTCCACTTTTTTTAACTCTCAAAAAAATTTTTGTCAAATTATTTTTTTTCGGCAACGAATTTTAATCAAATTCCTTCAAAGTGACAACAGACTAAAACGCGATTTTACTTTTTCATTTTTATAATTTAAAATATAATAAAAATATATTTATTTACAGCTTATGTTTCTATTTGTATAACTCTAACAATTTCGGAAAATTTTCTATATGCTATGAAATAAAGCATGTGGAGTGAGCATTAATATTCACTTTTTGGCCATATTTAAGTCTATTTAAGATTTTGTGAGGTAATTCTGTTAGCTCAAAATTAAAAAAATATATTAGCATTGGAGAAAGGTTCTAGGAGAACTCCAGAGCAAAGAGATTTTCAGAATTCTGATTTTCTATATTTTACATTGCTTGATCAACAAGCTCTTTCTTTGTGATTTACCGTTTTTTTTGATTTAATAAAAAACTAATTTTGAGAAATATCAAAATCAAACGCTCTGAATTTATCCCCATATAGCTAAACCGCTATTTTTGAGATTTATGTATTTCAGTGTATTTGTGTCTAATTTCTTTTTTATAATATGTATGTATGTAGGTATTCGTATGTATGTATGTGTGTAATGTATGTCTAAATGTTTTTTTGTGTTAGACTATACAAATTTGTGTTAAAAATTAAAAAAAATGTATATGTATGGGTAATCTTGTGAAAAGCGGGCATCAAATCGTGATGCATTGATTGGCATTTCAATCATTAGTTTGATTCGCTGTTGATAATCAAGAGTTATGGTGTGCGAAGATATGTGAGTATCATCTCTTTGTGATTATGCCAACCACATTGTTGCAGCGAATGCTGATGAAATTTTAGACAAATTCACGAATTTTGTGATTGTGCTGAGATTTTATGAAAACAAGTAGTACGCATCATACAGTTGTGCTTGAAGCAGAGCAAGGGTTTAATAAGTATAAAAATGAGTAATGCTAAGTTTCCACACCACTTTATATTGTATAATCCTATAGCTAGAAATCATTATTCTATAAAAGCAAGTAAGACTTATCTAAGAGTTAAACTACTCTTAACTTACTTTTTTTTTCGGTATAATTCTTTAGAGAAAAAGGGTGTAATTAATCGTACAAACACATACAACCAAACTGACACATCATTGAAACACAAAAATAAGATCATATGTAGCCTCCTTAACTAGAAAACATTTCTAACGTTCATGTTTGGTTTACTTTTGGTGTTATAGACAAAATTTATACAGGTACCAGTATGGGTATTTGTGATCCTTCAGCCAATCTTGATTTTTGAAATTTTTCGCCCACTACACTAAAGTTCTCACACATTTCATGTAAATAAACCTTTTTTAGCTCATTTTTTATATAAAGTTTCAATGAAAAATAAAATTATCTCGACATTCTATTCTTTCGTCCAACTGTCTTATTCACTATTCCAATTTAGGAGATCAAAAATTTCCATGATCTTTTACATATAGTCAAAGAATTTTTCTCAAAACTTTGTTACTATTTTCATTTTTACAAAACAAATTTTCAATTTTCAAGACAACTCTTTCAACAAAATTTGCCTTTTTGAATGCTTAAAAATGTGCTTTTGCTTAATTTTTTTTAATGTATAACCCAATTTTGAATTAATTATTGATAATAATGAAATTGAATAAAAGTTAGTTTTGAATATTATAGAAAAAAATTCATTTTTAAATTTCTGCCAAAAAAATTTCCACTTTGTAGCTACCTAAAAATTTTGCTTTTCATGGTCTCCGAATATATTAGTAAATTGCAAATTATCTTAACTCATTCTATGTAATTGACAATAGTAAGTAAAGTTTCTATGAATTATATGAAAACATTTTTTTTAAATTATTTACTGTTATCTTCTTTTCAATAATTTTGAAACAGGGCATAAATTTTTTTACAAAAGTTGACAAAACCACATTGTTAGCTAAAGTTTGAAAAAGTTTATGAAAAATACTTTTCGATAAAAAATTTTCCAGTTCGGAAATTGATCGAGTGCTAGAGAGAAGATTTGGGCCTTATATGGCAAAAATGCAGCAGTTTCTTCGCGCTTTTTGTAAATATTTCTAACACAACCAACGATTTATAATCCTTTGTAAACGTAACAATTTTACTAAAACAAAGATGTGTTTTTAAAAGAATATTATGTTATTTATGTCTTATTACTTTATTGCATATTATTTTATTAATTCTACAGATATCGATATTAGTCAATTGATGCAAAATAATTGTAAATATACCAAATAAAGTAATCTTCGCATTTGATAAGCAATAAAGTTCAGGAAAGATCTGCAATTTCTTGAAGGTATGGTAAGTCTGCCTTTAACAAACAATGAAATTTCCTAAAGTATAATTTATATAGGATTTTATGATAAGTGCTAGGAAATATTATTTATCGTTTAATACTTGGCTACAGAAAATATTTTTCACTTTAAAGGTCGATTTTTTATAAGAAATATTTTAAATAGGGTATTTTTATCTAAATATCAAGAAAAAAGATTAGGAAGGTGTTTTTATGTAAATGTCAAGAAAAAGGCTGCGTTAGCTTACACAAATTGTTGTCCTACCTAAACTTTTTGGCTTTGGTAATAAGTAAGAAGTTCACAAGTTTGAAAATTTTCCTTTAAAATTCAAATACATATAGGTCAATAAAATAATTTATATTATTTACTCTTTAGTTTATTTTATCGTCTAAGCTGTATGTATTTAATTGTGAAAAGTGTTCCTTAATATGAAAAAATAAAAAATAAATAATTATTACTCAGGGTAGTGTAATTATGTGGTTTTGGGATAAGATAACTAATGACATGAGTAGACTTTGCTATCGAAATGGTTAATACAATACCGTACGACTTAGTAACCACATCATTGACCAGTAAGCATTCCTAATCATAAAATACTAGTATAATATTAGTATAATAGATAAAGTCTTCTCATTTCCTTTATGATGAATCACGGGTTTCCGGGCAATTCGCCAACAAGTAAATTCGTCCCCAGTCAATTGGTTACCAAGTCAATTTGTCCCAAAGTCATTTCGTTCTTGTTTGGTTAGTTCAGCAAGTGATTAACTGTTTTTTACTTGATCGTAAACAAGTATTGAATAACTAAAATACGCAATTTTAATAATTTGTTTGATAGTGTAATTGTTTTCCAATTTTTTATTTTTGAGAGAGAAAGAAAGGGGTTGAGATAAATTTACAATACTAAAAAAAGACAAGTTCGTCGGGGTTTAAATTTTTGTCTAAAAAAAGCAAGTTCGTCAGGGTTTAAAAAGACAAGTTCTTCGGGGTTTAAATTTTGATTTTGGCTGAATTCGAGATCTTGAAACCGTGTAAAATGGATATATGTTATCAAAATGTTTTTTTTTCTAGGTATTTTTAAGAGTCAGCATTAAAATTTGCCTATTTTATAATTTTAAAATGTAGATCTAGTAGGTCATAGTACTAATTTGGGAAAAACACTCTTGATATTTTCCCAAATTTTGTTTACAAAGATCCTATAGTTTATATATTTGCAAACTAGAAATAACATATTTGTTTTCTTATTTAAGTATGATTAACATAGTAAAATTATATAAAATAAAAAAAAATTTTACTAAAAAAAGAAAATATCTTTAGATAAGATTATAAATACTGGTTACTTTATCGCAGTGATATTTAGTCAAATTCTTCACGTTAACCCTTTCCACTCTATTTTTCGATATCTTCATTTTAATGTCTAAAAACACAAAATTTTAATTAAATTATACTATTTAATTAAATGATTATTATAAAAACATTAAATTCGAATTAATTTAATTTTTTAATTTTAATGTTACGTACTATAGCTATCATAAAAGTTTAAAACAAGAAAATTCTTTGAAAATCATTTAATTTTATATATTTTATAAAAGATTTTCTTGAATTCAGATAAAAAATAACAAATTAACTTACCTCTTTTTAGATTTGTTATATTTTTCTTTACAGATGCATATAGTTCCATAATCAACTGCTTATTTTGTAAAGAAAGTGTGGAATTAAATTTATTGCTCTAAAATTATTTAAAAATAAGTATTTTACACAAAAGTCTATGATTTATAAAAATTGTAACCATGCTCAATCAAAAAGAAATTGGAGATCTTACTTCATTTGTTTCATTTTTCGTATTCCAATTTTTATACATTATAATAACAACACCAATATTACGAAATTTAAATTAGGCTCAGGTTATGGAAAGAATTGACAAACTTATTTTGCTGCAATCTATATCAATGGTTCCTAAACTTTTTTGAACAACGCATCCTTTTTATTTATTAAAAAGTTTTGTTTCCCTTCTTTAAAAATAATTGAAATGTAATTAATAGAATTCATTATATTTCCACTCCATTGTCATTAAGCAAGAGTGGACTGGATTTTGTTATTTAGTTTTTATAAGATTAATAATTGTAGGCCTCAAGAAAGGAAGTCAACAAAGGAAACGCTTTGAACATCACATCATTTTCGTTGCTTTGTTTTTAATACAACAAGACTGGAAAAATGCACCTCAGAATGATAGGGCGACAAAAATGAATAAACAATAGGAAAGCCTATTGTCCAAGTTTTGGGTAAATAGAATGATATTTTACCAAAAATTATTCAAGTATTACAAACTAAAAATGATCGGTCCCAGTTGAATCACATTTTAAATCTATGGCTTCTTCTTGGAGATAATATTCCAATGAATCAACAGCATTATTTTGATGCATTTTGTGCCACTTTCCAAGTTACTTTATGCATTGAAACATCATTAAAATAGCGTAAAAATTCTCAATAAAGCGAATGCAAATATTACAAGATTTCTTTCTTCATATCTGCACCATACTGTCCTAAATTATTGACTTCTCCGACTAGTTTCTTAATATGAAAAAACGAATAGAAGTACCAATGTGCGACTCTAGAGCTTTTTTTTCAAAAGCGCTGATAATATCGTAGTATGCAATATAATGCTTGCATTTCTGTTAAGTGCACTATAGATGTAAACCAAATGTAGTTGAAATTAAGTTTTACGTAATATTACTATAGATGCCTGAAAATTGAGAGCTTTAACTCAATTTTTTTTTGAATAAATAAATATTTACAATATTTTTTTGTTATGTCAGCAATACCAATATTCGGATAATATGTGATATAAAGAACTAGCAGAAAGTGAATTTACAACTAAAATAGTAAATTTACAATGATTTAATGATTTTTTAATTACCAAGAATAGTAATATCATGCATGGTTATAGTAAACATTTAAAGTAGTTACTGTAACCACTTTTTGTTTTCAGTGTTGTTAAAAAAATCTAGAAGATAACTTATGTACGTTGAAATTTTTTTGATAAAAGTATCATATAAATGTTTCTTTTTTGACATTAAAAAAAAATTATTCCATCTTTGAGTTCAAACAAAAGTTTCAATCACAAAATAACTCAAGTTGGACTTTTTATTCTTGAGTGATTGACAACTTCCAGCTTACACGTCTCTCAAGTTGCGAATTAGAGTTATTTCGAATAAAAATAATTCGTCGATCAAACGAGTGAAAGAGGATTGATCATCTTGTCAGTCTATGCAGCCAAAAAACGATAACGATGTTAAAAACATATAATAGAAATTGCGAATAAAAATATTGAAATAAAAACAATAATATTTAATTGAGTTATTTATGTAAATAATATATCTACATCAAAAAAAGCAAATTAAGTTCAAAAAAATATAAACATAATTTATATCACATCGGATTTTATAAAAATATTTCCTTTGATGTGTGTTTGACAGCTTATTCAGGATGTGTCCTATCTCTTTCTGTATATTTTTCCCCATCTTCTGATCTATATACAGATAATTATGCACGCACATAGGCTAATGAAGTGTGCGTGTTATAAGCGATTGATCTTTGTGACTTTTAAGATAAATAATATTTTTAAAATAAAAGGATCATATTATTTATATATGTTATTATATTATTCAAGCTAACAAATTAATTTATGTTTAAATAAATAATTTAGATATATATTGCCTACTCTCCTCACAACACCACCCCATTTCTAGAATGACTTTCTATATAAAAGAATATATCAAACTGTCTGAATATATCAATGTCTCTCCTTCCTTGAACTGATTTAACAATAGATTGAAGAACTACTCCCTGTGCGCCGTATGCGCCCTTCTAAAGGTTTCCATTCTCTAAGATAAAGTTAGTATATAAAATTATTTAAACTCATTCACAATTAGTTTAGTAACATTGATGAAAAATGATTTTAATCTACTTAAAAAATAGTTATTTATGCTACTCGATTATTGATTAGTTCAGAGTATTTATTCTAAAATGGCTTTTATTCATATGTGGCACCCAGTGGGGAAAGAAAGCGTATTCTCTCTCTATATATATTATATATTTGAAGGCCACAAAAAATTTAGGTACGCGGCATATTATCATCTTATTTGAGGGAGGATTCTGTTTCTATCTTTTTTCTCATTTGAATTAGTATTTTAATTTATGGAGAATTAAGTTATTTTTAATTCAAATTTTTTGTTTTAATTGTAAAAAAATTTTGTTCTCATAATTATTTTTAAAAGAATATAATTAAAATTGTTTTTCAAGATTACATTTAATGTTTCAAAAATTTAACTTATGCGACCTTTTTATGAAAATATTTCCTAACCCCTTTATCAGACGAATTTTGACATTGAGTCAAAATGTATATACTTCTAATATGATATTTTCATGGTTTGCTTATTTTGTTATTTTTGGCTTTTATCAATATGCTTAGTTTTAAAAAATGTTTTTTTATTTCCTTTGTTTATTTAAGATTTCATTCACTTAAGCTAAATATATAATACAAAACTTTAATTTTGTTTAAATTTATGAAAGCTAATACGGAAATAGAGCCAATACTAACTGTTCGGCTTCCTTTTGAAAAGTTGTCTACTACTCGATGGCTTGAACGTAAGAAAATCATGTTTAACATTTTGGCTAACTGGGTTGAATTAACGGCATATTTTAAATATGCCGAGTCCAATCAGCCACACTTTGACACAAAGTATTAAGCAAAAAAAAGAAATAAAGTTGAATACCAAAATACCTGTTTTTTGTATTTTATGGGTCTTTTGTATAAAAATTCGAAAAGTTGAACACCTTTTTTCATCAACAAAAGCTGATCAAAATTTTTTTTTGCATCATAATAGCCCTAAAGAAAGGTTATATCATTCTGATGGTAGTAAAAAACATATATGATGTTAATTTTTTGTAAATTTTTTAAAAGACTGCAATGAATTTTTACATCTAAACAACAATAATGAAGCCCATTCAGAATTAGTATTTGTGCTGGAAAGAGTTTTAAAAAACAAGTTACATGTATACTTCTTTCATCAAAAGATACTTTTCGAAATTTAGCAAAATTAATGTGAATTTTTGACCAATTTTCAAGCCCTTTGTTTAAAGATTTGACATTTTTACATCTTTTAGATTTAGATGATACTAATATCAACTTTGTTCAAGAAGAAAATAGGAAATTGCCAATTGTTGATTTGAAAGAAGATATAACATTTAGAAAAACCAATTCTGTAAAAATTTTATTCCAACTTGAACAATGTGGAATCAATTCAAATTTAATAAACTTAATGCTGCAGACTCAACTTTGGTTTTAGAAATTTTTCATGGGTAAATGGTAAGTATTATAAAGGGTGTAGATTAAAAATGTAATTTTGTTTGTCAGTGTAACATATTAATAATTTTTTATTTTTTTTTGTGTTTTTGTTTTTTTTATAAAATAGACTATTTTAAGTTTATTTGGCTCTTTATAGCCCTTTTGATAGTGAATTTTGCCGTCGAAAAAAACATTTTACTTGGCAACCCTGCCATATGGGTACATCGCTTTAGGGATCCATGCTTTTATCCAATACTGATTTTGGTGAGTTAATTGTTCACACAGTTTTGCACTAAGCAAACGGTAAATTTACCCATAATTTTTGGACTTAAATAAAAATATTTTTTTTAATATACCATAATAAGGATTTTATTCTAATAAATTTGCTTTTTTTGCACTACACCTTCTATAATTAAACTTCTAGCATGAATTTTTAATAATTAACATTATATAAAAAGTATCTTACACAGTTTTCTTTTTTGTGCACACCTTCCTTGAAAACTAAATAAATTATATTCATGAAAAAATTGCAACTGAAAAATTAAAAAAAATTGAAAAGTTTAAATAATGGATTCATTTAAAAACATTATCCCAAATACTTTTGCACTTAAGAAAATTTGTATAGGTAAATGTATATTAAAATAATTTTCTAAAATATTTCAAAACTATTTTAAATATAATTTATATTAAAGTTCGAACTGAAAAATTAAAATACATTATCCTCTATTATCACATTTTATTTTCTGTTGGCTTAATCGGAGTATTTCAAAAAGACTCAATTCGTACTGGCATTGATTGTGCAGTTTTACTTGTAAGTTAGAAAGTATTGCTTTCAAATTGAAGACAAATTGTAAGAGAAAAACACTTCCCAAAGCTGATATGCCTCTTGTGGTACAATGTATTAATATGTGTTTAATGAAATTCAATACAAATATTATATAGACTTTAATAGTAATGTAATATTCGTTTTCTACATTATTTATTCATAATTTGCATGCCTATAATATACCTCTAGAATATATATGCTACATATTCCAATCCAAGCCGGTTTCTACTTTTTGGTCTCATCAGTTGGGTGCAGGTTGCTTTTCACATTTCTGTGAATTGAACTGGGACCAGAAGTGAGGGTGGGCGGCACTGTATTAAAACCTCAACCGTTAAGCCACGGTTCCTTGCTAGATATACGTGTATTATTAAGTTTTTGGGCTTAGATAGTAACTTTTCCAAATACTATGAATTTAATTAGTAAACACAAACACTTTACTTATAAGATAGTAATTTTAAAATTTAATTTAAAATTTATGTAAATTTATTATATTAACGACCCAATATTTCCTACTATAAGTCCGTATTTTTTCCAACAAGTTGTCAGCCTCGACTTATAGTCACTACGACTTATGGAAAAAATATTTATTTAAAATACATTTTACTATTTATCAATATTAATTAGGCCTAATAAATTATGGAGCCAAAAATATACGTTCACTTATATGCAAATGAGGACCAATAAAATGTCGACTCCATGACATATTCTCCCACCCTTTTAAAATTTTGGAACAAATACTCACAATTTCTTCTTTTGTGAGCATTTGTGTGAAAATCCGTTAATGTTGATCTAAAGTTGTTTGTTAATACTTCATATTTTTAAAAATCGGCAAAATATAAGTAAAATTTAAAACAATTTGTTTAAATTTTTGCATTTATCATTTGTATTTATTCCATAATCGAAAATAAAACCAAACTGTAAACGAGAAATTTTTTTGTGTTTTTATTAAATTTTCGTTTTTGATCAATTTTATATATTTACAGATTTAATAAAATAGATGAAAGATTATCATTATTTAATTCATCTGTTTTTAAGTGACTATAACATAAAATCTAATCAATTATGTAAGGTGATTTCACATAGAAAATAGAGGTTGCTGAGGCCTGGAAAATTAATAATAAGTTATAAATTAATAAAGAAACTATTTTAAGTCATGAATATATTTTTTTATCAATTTTAAGATATAAATAAACACAATTACTACATATTCATTATTTACTAGATTAGATATCGATATTATCTATAAGAAATGTATAACTAACTTACTCTTTGAAATTAACTTTAGTACTATAAGTAGTGTTCGGTTCATTCCTTCCAGCTTTTTATCAGTCTGTTTGATTTCGTTGATTTCCAAACTGTTATTCTTTAAGTTTTTTTTTATTTCAACTTTCGAATCATTACCTTCTAAATGGGAAAAATTGAATGATTTATTTTTATGGAGAAAAAAATTAAAAATTAAAATTGTGTGATATATTTATTATATAGTCTGATAGTATCGCGTTGTCTTATTGCTTTTGATCACCAAGTAAAAAGTAATAGTTAATTATAATTGGTAAGTTATTTTTATTAAAATAAGTAATTTATTTTAATTTAAATTAAAAAAAAGTTTTATAAATAACAATTTCAAAATCAATCATATACTCTTAAACTCATTAAACAACAATAACAACGACAAAGTTTATTTAGCAGAAGTAAAATATATAAATACATAATTTAACATAGGATTGTGAGGAGTAAATTTGTGTATAATAAAAATAAAATATTATCAAAAGCTGCAAGGGTGTGTAGAAAGCCACATATGGCCGCTAGTATATACACCTTGTTAGAAATATAAAGGTAAATATATGCATATGCAATGCTAGTA
This sequence comes from Nectonema munidae, assembly GCA_030549495.1. NCBI lineage: Eukaryota > Metazoa > Nematomorpha > Nectonematoida > Nectonematidae > Nectonema > Nectonema munidae. The sequence goes on along the minus strand of JAUIRK010000168.1, from coordinate 613,226 downwards.
TTGTATTATGTTATGTGAATATAGTTACAGTAATTTAGAATGAATAATTAATATATAATATTAATATATATATATTATTAATTTATTAATATGATAGCCTCGATTAGAAGTCAAGTTTTGTATAATAAAAAAAATCAATAAAACAAGATTACAAAATGAAAATATAATATCTTCACAAATTAAATGTAAAATTTCCTTCATTCGAGAATAGAAAAACTTCACTAAGTATAATACTAAAGGCTATTGAATGCCGCCAATTTTACTATCAATTACTCAAAACAATTTCTTTAAGGACCTGCAGTTTTGATAAAGTTATAATTTTAAAACTAGAGAGTTTTCGTTGAAATGGAAAATTATATTTAGAAGAAAAGGTGCATAAATGAAAAAGTGCTGGTTGAAATTTGCCATTAACAGCTATTGCTGGCCTTTTATTATTTCAAATTCATAACCGTGTTCAATAAAAAATAGTTCATTGATATTTTTACTCATGTGTTTAATTGAAATATCTCCAATTTAACATCTTGCTTTATTTTAATTAAGCCTCACTTTCATTTTAAAGCGAATTTTAAAATTTTGTAGATACGTCAAGGGGTTCGACCCTGGATCACTTTCTTGTTACTTTGACAAGATACTACTAAACCTAAAACAGTTAATGTTTAAAAATTTAAATAAAATATATCAAATAAAATACCTTTAAAGGGACTAATTTGGTTACTATAACTTGTTTCCAGCATTATATTCTCATTTAATTGAAAATCTCCTCTCTAAATTGCAAAAATAACATTTTTAAAATAACAGACAACTTAATTACGGTGTGAGGTTAAAATGGGCTGTACAAAAAAATTAGTTTTGTTTATATAGTCTTTTTCAATTTTAAATTTAATTGAAAACGGACGAATTTAAAATGAAAAACGACGAAATCAAAGTCAAAACGGTATATATACACATTACTATCACAACATAAATCGCTAATTAGCACATATATTAAATTTAAATTTAATATTTTTTTTCATAATTTCACCATAAAAATTCATTTTACATTTTAATAAAAATCAAATATATAGTTAAAAATGTAAATAAATTTTATTATGAAATAAAATTGAGTTATTTAAACATCATAATAAAATTATTTTTCAAAAGAATGAAATTGATATCCATTTTTTAATGTAGGGACAATTTGTAGGGCAATAGAGATGCATTCCTAAGTTAAATTTTTACTTAATCAAAAACTAAGGATTAAAAGCAAGTTTCATAAATGTAAATTGAAAAATGATTATCTAATAATAACTTTTAAAAATACATTTTTTAATTTATATGTATTTAAAAGACTTTGTATGGAAAAAGCTGTATATCAATATTTATTCATTTAAAATATAATTTACCAATGGAAGATCTCCTTTTTCAACTTCATTCTAAAAAGTATACAAAGGTGATCTTATTAAATAGTAATATACTTGAAAATAAGATACATTTTGGTTGAGCAAATCACTTTTGAAAAAAACATTATATTATGAAGATTATTGCAAAATTCAATCGAAAAAAATTATTGTATAACTACTTCCATTTTCTAGCTATGGGTATATTTTCAGTTATTTTGGTTTATGTGAAAGAAATATAAAGAGGTAAATTCATAATATTTAAAACTTTCAATCTTAACTGAGCATAGGACAGGGAAAAGAATCAATTGGGAATAGAAGAAATCACATTGCCTCCTCCCCATAAATACGCATATACTTGAGGCAAGAAAAATTTTAGTTGGTAGAATAGTAATATATGTGTTACAGTAAGATTGTGAAATTAGAGATTTCGTGAAATTAGACATTTCGTGAAATCCTAAATCCGTGAAACAAAATTCCTAGAAATTTTAGGGAATTCATGAAGTCCCTAAGTGAAACAGTAATTTCACGAAAAAGCTTAAATTGTTAGGAATTTCACGAAATCCGTAATTTCACAATCTTACTGTAACATATACATATTTTAAAGATTATTTAAAAAATCCCAACGATAAAATCTTGCAATTTACTAATCAAAGCGTTTTGACATTCCAATAATAAAAGGATTGATTATCTCACGAAATGAAATTTTTTTTAATATTGTGAGTGGCACTAACCTATTGCATAATTCCCGCAATGCTGAAAGTATAAAAATAATGAAAATATAACTTCTTTGAGAATAATATTCTCATTTTTCTAGTTTTTGTTCACTTAGTACTTTTCAAACGTTAGAGCCCCATAGATGAATAAATTAACTTTAAAAACGTGAAACTTTTCACTTCAATAGAATCCTATTTTAAAGCCTGCTTTATTTTATTCTGCTATACAGCATTTTTTCGCTTTAACTTAACACAATCAAGCACTAATTTCCCACTCTACCGCTGATTTTGAGCTATAAATATATTTGTGTCTTAGTGTCAAACTAAATGACATTCTAAAATATTTCTTAAATTCATTTATTTTTGGATAACTTAGCGGTCATTGAGCTCAAAAGTATAATGTATATCCTATATAAATGGCTTATTATTTTCAATTTAGGATATTATAATTAATTTTAATTTACATTTGCAAATGAAATTTCATGTTGTTCTTAACCTGAAAAATGCTTTAATTTGTAAACAATTTAAATATAATATATATAATATGTCATTCTAAAATATATCCACAGTTCTAATCAAAATTTTTAATTTTTCATCTAAAATTTGTGTAATGCATAAATAATATTTATATATTATTTTAAACCATTTTATATATTACAAAAATGATAATAATAATTTGTTAAATGCATTTATTTGTTAGAAATTTCCATTAGAAACAGTTTTCAAATTTTGAGGTAAATTATTACTTAATTTTTTTTGGGTTCACCTCCTAGAATTTTTAGAAATTTTTTGATTACCTTTATAAAATCGGTACAAAGAAAAGATTTAAAACAGAATAATTTTAATTAAAATTTTTTCCTTTAAAATAATCAAAACTTTATGAATATTCCATATTTTAGGAGGTAACTTATTTTAGAAATACCCTGTGATAACACAACCTTTCTTTTCAAAATTTTGAAATAATTGATAAAAATATGCTTTCATTGATAGTTTTACATATGAAAAAAATAAAAAATAACATATTTTTTTCTTTTGAAACTTGTTGTATTCATTTATTTTAACATATAAAAAAGATAATAAACTATTAATTAATTAAATTTTTATTTAACTATTAAAATTTTTGAAAAGTAATAGGAGATTTAGAGGGATTAGTGAATACCATTTTTTGTCTTGAATGTGTAATTCAATAGGAGTACTTAAAAAATCTAAAATATATTAGTAAGAATATAGCACTTATAATTTACAAAAGTATAAATTGTACGTCATCTCAATTACAGTATAAAAATTCTATTTTTGTTAATATATTATTAAAAAAATCAATATAAATATTTTAGACTTCTATAGTAATGTAATAATGATGTTTACAAAATTTGGTATTAGTATTTTGCATATCTTTGTATATCTATATTATTAACATTTCGGTGCTTTTAAATGAGAACTTTTATGATGTGACGAAATCAACATCCGATACTAACCACGCCACTATAACTTGTTATATATCATAATTGTATCCTTGTTTTGTAAACGCTAATTCTAAATCAGGGTATATAGATGATGAGAAACAAAATATAATAGAAAAGAATTTCTTTATGCTTTAAAAAATTAAAATTCCAAATATCTTATTAAAATAATCACATTTTCTAGAATCTAAACAATGCATGTTGTATGACAAAAAAAACTGATCATTTTTTTGGGTATGTATGATTTTACTTCAAACATTTCCCTTAAAGATTGATTCTAAACGAAACTTTGAATATATTCCAATTTTCTAAACTTTCTTTGTGATAAAAAAATTTAGTATTCATGTATTAACAAAAATAAATTCTGAAAACCTAGAACCCCTTCTTCCTTAATATAGAAATATCTTACGGCGTGGAAATATAAAAATCATTATAAATATTTTGTTATGTAAAAAAATTCATACCGTGTGATTGATGAAATTATTTTTTTCATTTAAATTTTCCTTTGAATTTGTAATTTTGGTAGTTGAATCTTCATTTTTTACATTTTCTTAAGCAATAAATAGGATATATTAAATACATTTTTGATTTACACACTTCAAAGAAAAGGAAATACCGCTAATGCATTTGTAGAAAAATGTGATATGTATAAGGATAAAGAAGTATCTAAATTGTATAAATACATTTAATGAGGTATCGTTACAGTTTTTTCAAATTAAAAATACTCGAATAAATCGAGAAAATTGTTTAAGCCTGTCTAAAAATGAAGTAAAATTTATTGTTTTCCTGGAAACTGACTTATTTTTATTTTGTCGCATTAAATCACGCTGCTATCTGGGAAGATGGAAGTGCCCGATTTATTAAGTTATGAATGGAAAGGAGATGAAATTAAATAGAATTAACATTACTTTTTTGTGAATTTGATGTTGAAATTTTGACTAACAAGATAAAGGTTTAAAGATTTTTGATTCACAAAAGAGGAACTTCTTTTTCACGGTCAAGGTGTTTTTTTAAATCTTCAATAATTGATTTTTACACAATATCCTAGTTCATAGGAAAACGGTATAACTTCCATGTAGACAAGTTACATACTTATTTCTTAAAACGATATAGCCCCTAAAGTTCTACTGTACTGACAATATAAAGGCCATTTATTAAAAGTCTTACTATTTCATTATTATTGTGATCAATCTTTCTCATTTCAATGTGCCATTTTTAAACAAAAACGAATTTTTAGATTTTAGTTTTTTTGTGAAAATATAATTTTTTTCAGAATTTGTTTTTTGTGAAATGTCAAACTTGATTCATATTTCCACATATTCTTAGACCCTAATTGGGAAAATTCCTGAAATAAAGTGAGCATCCTAATAAAATAATAAAAAAATATTTTATTTAAAATATGAAAGTATATTTTTCAAGCATACATCACTAATTTTATTTGCATGTTGACATATTTTTTCACAATAATGTTCAAAACTTAGCCCAAAAAAGGTATGTAACATGGTCAATTTAGTTTAAAAAATATTTTATTTAAAATCTGAATTAATGTTTTTGAAAAAAAATTTTAGACGAAACTAGCAAATTTGATCGACATTTTCACATTCTAATTTCGAAAACTGAGTCAAAAAATGAAATCACCATGAATATCTAGTATAAAAAAATATTTTTTGAGAATATAAATAATATTCTAGGAAATAATTTTTGTCGTCAACCCAAATATGATTGACATTCACACTCTAATTGCAAAAAATGAGTTGAGAAATAATTATGCTTGTTCGATTTATTTAAAAAAATATATTTTATTTAAAATGTGGATAAATGTTTTTGGAGAGGCTTTCTTAGGCGTAAACTGCAAATACTTTTAGACGTTTCAAAATCATAGTTATTAAAACTGAGTTGAGAAATGAAAAAGGCCTTTTCGATTTGGTATGAAAAATATACCAGGTTTAAAATTTAATTAATAATAATCTTTGGAGTTTCAGACGTAAACCGCAAAATTGATTGACACTTTCAGAATTTTTCATACCTAATTACGAAAATTGAGAAGGGAAATTATGTCTGCATTGTTGATTTAGTATAAAAATATATATTTTATTTAAAATTTGAATAATATTCTTGGAGAAAAATTTCAGACGTAAACCACAAACTTGATTGATACTTTTAGACACTTTGACACCCTAATTGCAAAAATAGAGTACATAAATGAAATCAGCATGCTTGATTTAGTATAAAAACAATATTTCATTTAAAATTTGAATAATATTCTTGGACGCGTAGATTTTAACATTTAAAATAGTGTCTCCTGGTTGGGAACTAATAACAACTTGAGTTAAGCAAGATTTTACTATTTTTGTAAATAATTTATGGAGGACATAGAATTGAAGCCTATGAATAGGTTTTCAACTTGTCTAAAGTATCGTTGCGTTTCTATGTCTAGCTAAAATTCCTTCTAATTTAATCATCAAATGAAAAAATATGCGAAATTGCTAAAGTCTTTCTGGTATATTTTCTATGAGAATAATTTGTAGTTCAGGATGCAAACTTCGCATATTCTGCATCAAATATATGCATACCCCTTAATAATTTAATTGACTTACTTTTCCAGGAAAAACATTTTAAAGCTCACAAATGATTAGAACTATATTTTCATGTATTAAAGTAACTTATACTCATTTCAATCATCCTTTTGACTAATTACAATACCATATGTTTAAAAAAACAATGACATACACATGTTTATTCTCTGGTTTTTTAGGAATAGCTTATCTTGTCCTTTATTTTAATATGCTTGAAAGAAAATATGATAAACTTCGTTGAAAATTAAGTTAATCAGGCTTCCTTTTTCTTAATGGATCGTATATCATTTTTTATGTCTATTGCTTTGTTTATTGAGTGCTTTGTGTTTTTAATAAGTAGAGTTTCACTGAGCTTATGATATTTACATTGTATGGGGCTTTATAACAAGGAGAAGATTTATTCCAAATTAAAGCATGTTACACAAAATGGATCTGATAGATTTAAAACATTAAAAATCTTATTTATATGTGTAAAAAACCTCATACATAATGGTAATGGCACCGTAGGGTGTTTTCATCGAAAAGGCACAATTGCGCCGCTTGTATCGAACTATGAGGAAAGCAAGCTTGATGTAGGATCGAACCCAAGACCTTGAGTTATCGAATCCGGCATCTAACCAACCATACGCACGCCCTTTACATAAAAACTACCTCATACATAAAAAAAAGACTTAATAACCATAAGAATAAATAATTTAAATTATTTTTTTAAATAAACATTGAATATTTTATGTATTACCTTAAGAAAACTGTAACTACATTTTTTTGAAGACATCATTTTAAACGTTCTAATAAGCCATTGTTGATATAAGCGAGACGAAAACTTGAATTACCGTAAATCGTAAAAAAATTCATATTTAATCAAAATGCTAAAAATATTTAATTTCCGAAAAATAAGTTTTTTTTCTAACTAAATAAGATTTGAATAAAGGTAATGGGAAATAAAAATCTACACAAAATCTAGTGTTAAAACATACAAAATGTATTTTTCGCTTATTTGACCAGAACGTTGATTTTTTTTAAATTTTAATGCATAATCTAGGAAGTAGAATATTTTGTTTTTCGATAGAATTTTTGTATCCTACTTCTATAAATGTAAGAAAGAAATAATCATTTATACTTACGATTTGTATAAAGTATATACTACTATTTCTGAAGATAATGGCATTTCAGTTGAAATTTGCTAAAGTCACGCAATATTTAATATATAAAAGTAACTTTTAGTAAATTTTTCACGCAATTTGCGTGATTGTTTGCTGGAATATCGTTTTTTTGTTTTTTTAAATTATACAAGAATATTTAATTCATTGTTTTCTATATATAAAAATCGGAAAAATAATCTTCGATATAAATTTTTCCCATATAAACTTATTATCGCACATGTGAATAGAAAATATATTACACAAGAAAATTTACTAGATTCAACTTAATTTATTATATTGCTTGTTCTCATGCATCAATTTCTTCATATATAATGCTAAGACGTGTTCAATGATACAAGGCCTTGTTTTATGGAGCAACACTTATTGATTGTATACAACAAAACTTTTAAAATACCCACCTTTAAAATTAATTAATATTTACTTTTTGACAACATATTCAATTCATATGTAGTAACATAAAATAATCACTTAGGATAATCCTATATTGACTTGCAAGATAATCGAAATGCTTTATGTCTTCTCTAATAGGCATACTTTAGGGCGTACAAAACCATTTTCAATTGAAAATAAATTTTTAAATATTTTACAACAGTTTATATAGATAAAAATGAATTGAAATTCATAGAATGTATATATAAAAAATATTATTTGTATAATGTGTCAAGTTTGCTCTTGATTTGCAAACTTTATTTATGTTTGACTTTAATTTTGACAGCTTAAATTTTGTGTACTAATTTGAATTTAATAAGCTAATTATTATTATATATATATTATTTTCTTAGTCTTAGATATATATATTAACATAATATATGCGATATAGAGCATACGTTTTAACATAACATCATATTTGTTAAATCAAAATTGAGGCTAATGCATGTAAGGTTTGCATCTTGAAATTAAGCAAAATAATACAATCTCCTAGACTACCAAACTGCAACCAGTTTGTTTTTAAAGTCATTCAACGTAGTAGAATTCACAACTTCACTGGGCAAAGAATTCCAATCTTCAAAAGCTCTTTGTGTTAGAAATGTTTGGCGATACTTGTTCTGGAAACTTTCACCTTTAAATTTAAAGCAATGCGATCTAGAAATTCTTGTTGAAAAACCATGCAGGACATCTTCTTTTATTATTATATTTTTCTTTACAATGTTGAAAATCGTAATCATTTCTTTTCTCTTTATTCTATAATAAAGTGAAGGTAAGTTCAAAACTTTCATTCTTTCAGAATAAGGGAAATTTTTCATAGCAGGTAAACTTTTTTGAACAATTTTCTTGACATTACTCGCAGAGCTATCCCCATAAATCACATTTGCTTATCCAAGTGGTCTTACCAAGGACTTAAAAAGGTGTACAGCAATTTCACTGTTTGATATTACAAAAGTAACATATGTATCGTTGAGTATGCCTTTTTCACAACTTTTAAAACATGGAGATTAAAATTCAGCTTTGAGTCGATTATTAACCCAAGTCTTACGTGCCGGAAATCTTTTAGATTGAGCACCCTGTTTAATCAAAAAGAATAGAAATAGCTTGTGTGGATATCCAAAACAGTTGGCGGAAACAGAAACATGAATTACCGAATTTTTGAAGCATTTTAACTTACGTTGAGATCGTTCCCGTTCACCTGCATGTGAAATAATGAAATCCAATAATGAATAAACAAGACATGACTGTATTGTTTTTGAAAGTAAACTATCTAATATATTTAAATTAGAAAGCGATTAATTATCTATTAATATCCAAGCTAATTAAAAAAAATATAAATTTAAAACGACTATCAAAATAGTTAATTAACATCTTTAAAATAAATGATACTGTAAACAACAATTTTTAATCTGCTAACGTGGATAATTCGCACAGTAACTTTAGAAGCATTGCTCTTGATAAAATTGAGAAAAATAGAATATTTATTATAAAATAATAATAATATAAATTTAATATAATTATATAAAATAGATAAATAGAAACAAAAAAATGAAGAAATTGTTAATCTATGTTTATGTTATATTATATTCCTTTGCTTATTTGGGTTCCCACACTTGTCTATTTTAACCTTTTTTTTGGTAAAATTCTGTTTACGTAGATAACCCACATCTCCGTCTAAAGTCATTTAATTCTGGTAAAAAGATGTTTATTAAATGGGAGTGTTTAGGTAATTCAATATAAATATAATTAATAAATATAATTTTAAAGATGTATAATAATCTTAAATGGTAATTAAGGCAAAATAAAGTTATAAATGGTAAAAAAATATAATAAAAATAATTTAAAAACCATCAAAATAAAAATTATATATAAGTTTAACAAAAATAATTTTCTTTGCAATTAAAATTATGTTATAAAATAGTTCGAAATAACTTCGAAAAACTATATACAACGCAAAGGCCTCAAAAACAGTTTTCTCCAAAAATTGCAGTATCATTTTTGCAAAATTTTCTGAATTCAATGAACCAGATTATTTTTAAATTATAAATAAATATTCCTTATATAATTTAGCTTTTGTATTTGTTTATTATAGTAAATTTTCATTCAACATTGTGGTCTTTGAGTATTAATTGCTTACGTCTTGAGTAGAAAAGATAAGGAAAAAAGAGAGAATATGTAAATAACATTATAAAATATAAAAAGAAGAAAATTAATTAAAGAATGTATCAAAATAGAAAACACATTATAAAAAAATTTTGGTGATGATTATGCGAGTATGAAAAGAAGGGAAATAAATGCAATGTAGAAATGAGAATGCTTGTTTAAAAATTATGCGCAGCAGTTACAGGAGCCGTGTTCTTATATAGTCATAGTATTGATAGTTCAGTTATCCAAAAAATGATATAGTAGACCATGAAAATTAGGCTTTACCATTGCCAATGTTTCTGATGACATTCAAATTTTTTAATCTTAGTTATGGCTAGACTGCGAAGATTACAACCGTCAATTCACCAAAATCAATAGGAAATATAAAAGGAATCTTTAAGCTGTTAGAGTTACCATAAATAACACAAATGCTGGTTACGAAAGGTTTAGCAACTTTCAAGATAATTATATCCTGTGCCCATATGAAATTATGAAGAAGCATTTTTCCATCCATAATATGCCTCATCCAATAAAATAAATCTATTTCTACTTCATTGAGGACTTAGTGTAGTTATGAGAATCCTTTGTGTGATTTGTATTGTGAATGGTATCAAGGTAAGCCTTGTTATAATGTCTTTATTCTTTCGGGTAAGAGGGAGGTTAGTTGGTTATTTAGTTTGTATTTATTTTGTTATTTAAATAAAAAAATAAAATAAAATCTAAAAAAGCTACAATACAATTAAATAATATAAAATGGGCATGAAAATTGTATAACAGCTTAAAAAGCAAACGTTATTTATTTAGCTAGTTTATTAGTAATTGTAAATTAGTGAGTCAGTCAGTTAGTTACTTAGTTGATTAGTTAGATTAAGAGTTTAGTATTTAGTCTTCATCAAAATATTTGGAAGGTTGTGTTTTAAGGGGTAGTTATTCTAGAAAGACGTTACCAGGGGTAATTTTTTAAAAGAGGGGGGGGGGGGGGGGGGGGTAAATGTCAAAAATCGGAGAAGAGGAGAAGGGAAGAGTAGGAAGGGGTAAGTCCTAAACACTAATTGAATGAATAGTTACACTTTCCGAGCTAGTAAATTACAATAAATTTTGACTTTGATGCCTGTTTCCTCGAGTTAACTCCTAAATAGATCTCACATATTATGAAAAATAGTGTTTGATAAATGACCTAGTTTGGAGGAATTTAGGCAAAGAAAGATTTGCTATTTATTGATGAAGCAAGCTTTTTCTTTCTACTCCGCAAAACGCGAATAAGACAGAACCAATAATTATTTTTTCGCGTGTTCCCTGAATTTCGAAACGAAAGAAAACTTCTAGAAGAACTGAAACAATAATTAAAATATTAATTTCTCTTTACCTTTTGGACGTATATTAGGATTCTTTCTGTTCTCCTCTCTGTAATTGTTTTTGTTCACAGCAAAATTGTACAATACGTTGAGCCCGTTTCATGCGCTTTGAGTTGAGAAAAAGACTATATATCTATTACAATTTATCCACTTTTACTTTGCAATGTTGATCTTCTACTTTGCCTATCCATTTTTATGCTTCTTGCACCATTTTAATTATTTGAATATTATTTATTATTATGCATGTATATAATTATACATAATTTTGGCTATAATTGACTTTTTTGGATAAAAATATTCCTTTATTCAAAACTTAAGTCTATACCTTTGCATATCTTAAGCAACTTGACTCTTATAATTATATATTTTTAGAAGAGATTTAACTATATATTATACTAGCTAAAGTTTAAGTTTTCATTAATCAATATTTGATGAAATTCCACTACATTGCAAATAATTTTCACATAAAACCAAATTTCGAAATATATTCATGCTTTAAAATTATTAATGCAGCTTTGTATTAAGATTAATAAAAACGTAATCTTTTTACATAAGACAATTATCACATCACAAAGAATTGACAAATGCTAAAAGAAATCATTAAGCCGTTTGTTCCTAGTGAAAACGGATATTTAGATATTTGACATAAAACTAGATTAGGCCATTATATCCCTCGGTTATTTTTAAATATAAATTAGGCCATTTCTTTGCTTTAAGGTAGTTTTATATCAGTTCTTGCTTTTTCTAAAATAAAATCGGTTATAATCAAGAATTCTTATGTGTCCTTTAAAAATAAAGATGCGATCTAATCAGATATTTGTAATTTATTAAAAACTTATTATTATCTTGCTATATTTTTTGTAATGCCTTTTGCAATATTTTGAACAACAAACGCTAATGTTTTCAACTCAGTTTCAAACAAATATTTCGGATCTCAATTAAAAAACTAATTTTATTTAAAACTATGTATATCTTCACAAAACCTTTTTAAAGTTGAACTAAGGGGAGAGAAAAAGTGTTATTGAACGATGTTATTGCACAATATTTTTGATTAAGTATACTATTGTGCGGAATTGAAATTGCCAAATAAGTTTTAATTAAATAATAAGTGATAATAAACATTTAAAGACTTTCAGATTATACTGTTTTCTCTTAAAGTTTCAAAAAATAATCTCTCACTCTTAAAATAAAAACTTAAAGGGTAAATATTCAGAAATAAATTATTTTTATTTATATCCAAATTTTTAATACAATTTTTTGTCTAGGCATATGTTAAAAAATAACTCTATCAGTATTTTCTTTATCATAACCACTGCGTAGACAAAAGTGTTAGAGTTTTATAGCTATTCAAATACAATAGTTTCCGTAGACCGAATTTTCCAATTTTTTATACAATAATCCTTTACTATTTTTGTTTACTTAATCTATCCTTTAAGTTGAATAAAATTATACCAATACAGAAAAAAGCTAATGATTCTAACTTAAATAATTTTAGCCCCATTTCCATAATTCCCACCTTCGCCAAAATATTTGAAAAAGTTATACACTCACAACTCGCAAAGTATTTCGAAGAAAACAAGTTATTTTCAAATTTCCAATTTGGTTTTCGTCCTAGTTTTTAAACAGAATTGTTACGCACTTACTTCTTAGATAAATGTGTATCATTTCTTGAGAATAGAGTTGACGTTGGGGTGATATTACTCGATCTATCCAAAGCTTTCGACTCCATTTCACATAAAATCTTACTCGACAAGCTATGCGCATACGGCTTTGATGAACCACCTCTAATTTTCTTCACAGCATATCTTGAAAAAAGGAAACAATTTGTTCAATATGGGAACTCTACTTCATACACTTGTTGCTTAGAAAGAGGAGTTCCTCAAGGATCCATTATTGGTCCCTTGCTCTTTATCATATACATGAACGATATATTTGATTCTACTACATTTTTTGACTTCCTACTATATGCAGATGATATCACACTGATATTTCCTTATTCATCAACAAAC